>JARFIW010001356.1:0-600000 GCA_036346225.1 Platerodrilus igneus
GATATGACGCCATATTGGAAAAAAAGAAAATGTTTTTTCCTCTTTGTACGACTTACAAAACTGTTTCAACTACTGGAACGGATAGTCTTTATATGTAGCAACATTCATTAGAAAAACGAAGCGTATGATCGAATCGTTTTGCAGATATGACGCCATATTGGAAAAAAGAAAATGTTTTTTCCTCTTTGTACGACTTACAAAACTGTTTCAACTACTGGAACGGATAGTCTTTATATTAGCAACATTCATTAGAAAAACGAAGCGTATGTATCGAATCGTTTTGCAGATATGACGCCATATTGGAAAAAAAAAATGTTTTTTTTCCTCTTTGTACGACTTACAAAACTGTTTCAACTACTGGAACGGATAGTCTTTATATGTAGCAACATTCATTAGAAAAACGAAGCGTATGTATCGAATCGTTTTGCAGATATGACGCCATATTGGAAAAAAAAAATGTTTTTTTCCTCTTTGTACGACTTACAAAACTGTTTCAACTACTGGAACGGATAGTCTTTATATGTAGCAGCAACATTCATTAGAAACGAAGCGTATGATCGAATCGTTTTGCAGATATCTATTGGAAAAAAGAAAATGTTTCTTTTCCTCTTTGTAGGGCTTACAAAACTGTTTCAACTACTGGAACGGATAGTCTTTATATGTTGCAACATTCATTAGAAAAACGAAGCGTATGTATAAAATCGTTTTGCAGATATGACGCCATATTGGAAAAAAAGAAAATGTTTTTTTTCCTCTTTGTACGACTTACAAAACTGTTTCATCTACTGGAACGGATAGTTTTTATATGTAGCAACATTCATTAGAAAAACGAAGCGCATGCATCGAATCGTTTTGCAGATATGACGCCATATTGGAAAAAAAGAAAATGTTTTTTTTTCCTCTGTACGATTTACAAAACTGTTTCAACTACTGGAGCGGATATCCTTTATATGTAGCAACATTTACTAGAGAAACGAAGCGTATGTATCGAATCGTTTTGCAGATATAACGCCATATTGGAAAAAAGGAAAAGGTTTTTTTTCCTCTTTGTACGACTTACAAAACTTTATATGTAGCAACATTCATTAGAAAAACGAAGCGTATGCATCGAATCGTTTTGCAGATATGACGCCATATTGGAAAAAAAGAAAATGTTTTTTTTCCCTCTTTGTACGACTTACAAAACTGTTTCATCTACTGGAACGGATAGTCTTTATATGTAGCAACATTCATTAGAAAAACGAAGCGTATGTATAGAATCGTTTTGCAGATATGACGCCATATTGAAAAAAAAAAATGTTTTTTTTCCTCTTTGTACGACTTACAAAACTGTTTCATCTACTGGAACGGATAGTCTTTATATGTAGCAACATTCATTAGAAAAACGAAGCGTATGCATCGAATCGTTTTGCAGATATGACGCCATATTGGAAAAAAAGAAAATGTTTTTCCTCTTTGTAGGGCTTACAAAACTGTTTCAACTACTGGAACGGATAGTCTTTATATTTGCAACATTCATTAGAAAACGAAGCGTATGTATGAATCGTTTTGCAGATATGACGCCATATTGGAAAAAAAATGTTTTTTCCTCTTTGTACGACTTACAAAACTGTTTCACTACTGGACGGATAGTCTTTATATGTAGCAACATTCATTAGAAAAACGAAGCGTATGTATCGAATCGTTTTGCAGATATGACGCCATATTGGAAAAAAGGAAATGTTTTTTTCCTCTTTGTACGACTTACAAAACTGTTTCAACTACTGGAACGGATAGTCTTTATATGTAGCAACATTTATTAAAAACGAAGCGTATGATCGAATCGTTTTGCAGATATGACGCCATATTGGAAAAAAGAAATGTTTTTTTCCTCTTTGTACGACTTACAAAACTGTTTCAACTACTTAAACGGATAGTTTTATATGTACCAACATTCATTAGAAAACGAAGCGTATGTATCGAATCGTTTTGCAGATATGACGCCATATTGGAAAAAAGAAATGTTTTTCCTCTTTGTACGACTTACAAAACTGTTTCAACTATGACGGATAGTTTTATATGTCAACATTCATTAGAAAAACGAAACGTATGTATCGTATCGTTTTGCAGATATGACGCCATATTGGAAAAAAAGAAAATGTTTTTTTCCCTCTTTGTACGACTTACAAAACTGTTTCAACTACTGGAACGGATAGTCTTTATATGTGCAACATTCATTAGAAAACGAAGCGATGATCGAATCGTTTTACAGATATGACGCCATATTGGAAAAAAAATAAATGTTTTTTTCCCCTCTTTGTACGACCTACAAAACTGTTTCAACTACTGGAACGGATAGTCTTTATATGTAGCAACATTCATTAGAAAAACGAAGCGTATATCGAATCGTTTTGCAGATATGACGCCATATTGGAAAAAGAAAAGTTTTTTCCTCTTTGTACGAAACTTACAAAACTTTATATGTAGCAACATTCATTAGAAAACGAAGCGTATGCATCGAATCGTTTTGCAGATATGACGCCATATTGGAAAAAAAGAAAATGTTTTTTTCCTCTTTGTAGGGCTTACAAAACTGTTTCAACTACTGGAACGGATAGTCTTTATATGTAGCAACATTCATTAAAAAACGAAGCGATGATGAATCGTTTTGCAGATATGACGCCATATTGGAAAAAAAATGTTTTTCTTGTACGACTTACAAAACTGTTTACTACTGGAACGGATAGTCTTTATATGTAGCAACATTCATTAGAAAAACGAAGCGCATGCATCGAATCGTTTTGCAGATATGACGCCATATTGGAAAAAAAAAAATTTTTTTTTCCTCTGTACGACTTACAAAACTGTTTCAACTACTGGAACGGATAGTCTTTATATGTAGCAACATTCATTAGAAAAACGAAGCGTATGCATCGAATCGTTTTGCAGATATGACGCCATATTGGAAAAAAAGAAAATGTTTTTTTCCTCTTTGTACGACTTACAAAACTGTTTCAACTACTGGAACGGATAGTCTTTATATGTAGCAACATTCATTAGAAAAACGAAGCGCATGCATCGAATCGTTTTGCAGATATGACGCCATATTGGAAAAAAAGAAAATGTTTTTTTTCCTCTTTGTACGACTTACAAAACTGTTTCAACTACTGGAACGGATAGTCTTTATATGTAGCAACATTCATTAGAAAAACGAAGCGTATGCATCGAATCGTTTTGCAGATATGACGCCATATTGGAAAAAAGAAAATGTTTTTTCCTCTTTGTACGACTTACAAAACTGTTTCAACTACTGGAACGGATAGTCTTTATATGTAGCAACATTCATTAGAAAAACGAAGCGTATGCATCGAATCGTTTTGCAGATATGACGCCATATTGGAAAAAAAGAAAATGTTTTTTTCCTCTTTGTACGACTTACAAAACTGTTTCAACTACTGGAACGGATAGTCTTTATATGTAGCAACATTCATTAGAAAAACGAAGCGTATGTATCGAATCGTTTTGCAGATATGACGCCATATTGGAAAAAAAGAAAATGTTTTTTCCTCTTTGTACGACTTACAAAACTGTTTCAACTACTGGAACGGATAGTCTTTATATGTAGCAACATTCATTAGAAAAACGAAGCGTATGCAACGAATCGTTTTGCAGATATGACGCCATATTGGAAAAAAGAAAATGTTTTTTTTCCTCTTTGTAGAGCTTACAAAACTGTTTCAACTACTGGAACGGATAGTCTTTATATGTAGCAACATTCATTAGAAAAACGAAGCGTATGTATCGAATCGTTTTGCAGATATGACGCCATATTGGAAAAAAGAAATGTTTTTTTCCTCTTTGTACGACTTACAAAACTGTTTCAACTATTGAAACGGATAGTTTTATATGTACCAACATTCATTAGAAAACGAAGCGTATGTATCGAATCGTTTTGCAGATATGACGCCATATTGGAAAAAGAAAATGTTTTTTCCTCTTTGTACAACTTACAAAACTGTTTCAACTACTGGAACGGATAGTCTTTATATGTAGCAACATTCATTAGAGAAACGAAGCGTATGTATCGTATCGTTTTGCAGATATGACGCCATATTGGAAAAAAAAAATGTTTTTTTTCCCTCTTTGTACAACTTACAAAACTGTTTCAACTACTGGAACGGATAGTCTTTATATGTAGCAACATTCATTGAAAAACGAAGCGTATGCATCGAATCGTTTTGCAGATATGACGCCATATTGGAAAAAAAGAAAATGTTTTTTTCCTCTTTGTACGACTTACAAAACTGTTTCAACTACTGGAACGGATAGTCTTTATATGTAGCAACATTCATTAGAAAAACGAAGCGTATGCATCGAATCGTTTTGCAGATATGACGCCATATTGGAAAAAAAGAAAATGTTTTTTTCCTCTTTGTACGACTTACAAAACTGTTTCAACTACTGAAACGGATAGTCTTTATATGTTGCAACATTCATTAGAAAAACGAAGCGCATGCATCGAATCGTTTTGCAGATATGACGCCATATTGGAAAAAGAAAATGTTTTTTTCCTCTTTGTACGACTTACAAAACTGTTTCAACTACTTGGAACGGATAGTCTTTATATGTAGCAACATTCATTAGAAAACGAAGCGCATGTATCGAATCGGTTTGCAGATAGGACGCCATATTGGAAAAAAAGAAAATGTTTTTTTCCTTTTTGTACGACTTACAAAACTGTTTCAACTACTGGAACGAATAGTCTTTATATGTAGCAACATTCATTGAAAAAACGAAGCGTATGCATAGAATCGTTTTGCAGATATGACGCCATATTGGAAAAAAGAAAATGTTTTTTTCCTCTTTGTACGACTTACAAAACTGTTTCAACTACTGAAACGGATAGTCTTTATATGTAGCAACATTCATTAGAAAAACGAAGCGTATGCATCGAATCGTTTTGCAGATATGACGCCATATTGGAAAAAAGAAAATGTTTTTTTTCCTCTTTGTAGGACTTACAAAACTGTTTCAACTACTGGAACGGATAGTCTTTATACGTAGCAACATTCATTAGAAAAACGAAGCGTATGTATCAAATCGTTTTGCAGATATGACGCCATATTGGAAAAAAGAAAATGTTTTTTCCTCTTTGTACGACTTACAAAACTGTTTCAACTACTGGAACGGATAGTCTTTATATGTAGCAACATTCATTAGAAAAACGAAGCGCATGCATCGAATCGTTTTGCAGATATGACGCCATATTGGAAAAAAGAAAATGTTTTTTTTCCCTCTGTACGATTTACAAAACTGTTTCAACTACTGGAGCGGATATCCTTTATATGTAGCAACATTTACTAGAGAAACGAAGCGTATGTATCGAATCGTTTTGCAGATATAACGCCATCTTGGAAAAAAGGAAAAGGTTTTTTTTCCTCTTTGTACGACTTACAAAACTTTATATGTAGCAACATTCATTAGAAAAACGAAGCGTATGCATCGAATCGTTTTGCAGATATGACGCCATACTGGAAAAAAGAAAATGTTTTTTTTTCCTCTTTGTACGACTTACAAAACTGTTTCAACTACTGGAACGGATAGTCTTTATATGTAGCAACATTCATTAGAAAAACGAAGCGTATGTATCGAATCGTTTTGCAGATATGACGCCATATTGGAAAAAAAAAATGTTTTTTCCTCTTTGTACGACTTACAAAACTGTTTCATCTACTGGAACGGATAGTCTTTATATGTAGCAACATTCATTAGAAAAACGAAGCGTATGCATCGAATCGTTTTGCAGATATGACGCCATATTGGAAAAAAAGAAAATGTTTTTTTTCCCTCTTTGTACGACTTACAAAACTGTTTCAACTACTGGAACGGATAGTCTTTATATATTGCAACATTCATTAGAAAAACGAAGCGTATGTATAGAATCGTTTTGCAGATATGACGCCATATTGGAAAAAAAATATGTTTTTTTTCCTCTTTGTACGACTTACAAAACTGTTTCATCTACTGGAACGGATAGTCTTTATATGTAGCAACATTCATTAGAAAAACGAAGCGTATGTATCGAATCGTTTTGCAGATATGACGCCATATTGGAAAAAGGTAAATGTTTTTTTTCCTCTTTGTACGACTTACAAAACTGTTTCAACTACTGGAACGGATAGTCTTTATATGTAGCAACATTTATTGAAAAACGAAGCGTATGCATCGAATCGTTTTGCAGATATGACGCCATATTGGAAAAAAAGAAAATGTTTTTTTTCCTCTTTGTAGGGCTTACAAAACTGTTTCAACTACTGAAACGGATAGTTTTATATGTACCAACATTCATTAGAAAAACGAAGCGTATGTATCGAATCGTTTTGCAGATATGACGCCATATTGGAAAAAAAGGAAATGTTTTTTTTTCCTCTTTGTACGACTTACAAAACTGTTTCAACTACTGGAACGGATAGTCTTTATATGTAGCAACATTCATTAGAAAAACGAAGCGTATGTATCGAATCGTTTTGCAGATATGACGCCATATTGGAAAAAAAGGAAATGTTTTTTTTCCTCTTTGTACGACTTACAAAACTGTTTCAACTACTGAAACGGATAGTTTTTATATGTACCAACATTCATTAGAAAAACGAAGCGTATGTATAGAATCGTTTTGCAGATATGACGCCATATTGGAAAAAAAATGTTTTTTTTCCTCTTTGTACGACTTACAAAACTGTTTCATCTACTGGAACGGATAGTCTTTATATGTAGCAACATTCATTAGAAAAACGAAGCGTATGCATCGAATCGTTTTGCAGATATGACGCCATATTGGAAAAAAAGAAAATGTTTTTTTTCCCTCTTTGTACGACTTACAAAACTGTTTCAACTACTGGAACGGATAGTCTTTATATATTGCAACATTCATTAGAAAAACGAAGCGTATGTATAGAATCGTTTTGCAGATATGACGCCATATTGGAAAAAAAGAAAATGTTTTTTCCTCTTTGTACGACTTACAAAACTGTTTCAACTACTGGAACGGATAGTCTTTATATGTAGCAACATTCATTAGAAAAACGAAGCGTATGTATCGAATCGTTTTGCAGATATGACGCCATATTGGAAAAAAAGAAAATGTTTTTTCCTCTTTGTACGACTTACAAAACTGTTTCAACTACTGGAACGGATAGTCTTTATATGTAGCAACATTTATTGAAAAACGAAGCGTATGCATCGAATCGTTTTGCAGATATGACGCCATATTGGAAAAAAAGAAAATGTTTTTTTCCTCTTTGTACGACTTACAAAACTGTTTCAACTACTTAAACGGATAGTTTTCTATATGTACCAACATTCATTAGAAAAACGAAGCGGGGGGGGGGGGGGGGGGGGGGGGGGGGAAAAAAAAAAAAAAAAAAAAAAAAAAAAAAAAAAAAAAAAAAAAAAAAAAAAACGACTTACAAAACTGTTTCAACTATTGAAACGGATAGTTTTATATGTACCAACATTCATTAGAAAAACGAAGCGTATGTATAGAATCGTTTTGCAGATATGACGCCATATTGGAAAAAAATATGTTTTTTCCTCTTTGTACGACTTACAAAACTGTTTCATCTACTGGAACGGATAGTCTTTATATGTAGCAACATTCATTAGAAAAACGAAGCGTATGCATCGAATCGTTTTGCAGATATGACGCCATATTGGAAAAAAAGAAAATGTTTTTTCCTCTTTGTAGGGCTTACAAAACTGTTTCAACTACTGGAACGGATAGTCTTTATATTGCAACATTCATTAGAAAAACGAAGCGTATGTATAAAATCGTTTTGCAGATATGACGCCATATTGGAAAAAATATGTTTTTTTTCCTCTTTGTACGACTTACAAAACTGTTTCATCTACTGGAACGGATAGTCTTTATATGTAGCAACATTCATTAAAAAACGAAGCGTATGTATCGAATCGTTTTGCAGATATGACGCCATATTGGAAAAAGGTAAATGTTTTTTCCTCTTTGTAGGACTTACAAAACTGTTTCAACTACTGGAACGGATAGTCTTTATATGTAGCAACATTCATTGAAAAACGAAGCGTATGCATCGAATCGTTTTGCAGATATGACGCCATATTGGAAAAAAAGAAAATGTTTTTTCCTCTTTGTAGGGCTTACAAAACTGTTTCAACTACTGAAACGGATAGTTTTTATATGTACCAACATTCATTAGAAAAACGAAGCGTATGTATCGAATCGTTTTGCAGATATGACGCCATATTGGAAAAAAAGGAAATGTTTTTTTCCTCTTTGTACGACTTACAAAACTGTTTCAACTACTGGAACGGATAGTCTTTATATGTAGCAACATTCATTAGAAAAACGAAGCGTATGCATCGAATCGTTTTGCAGATATGACGCCATATTGGAAAAAGGAAAATGTTTTTTTCCTCTTTGTACGACTTACAAAACTGTTTCAACTACTGGAACGGATAGTCTTTATATGTAGCAACATTCATTAGAAAACGAAGCGTATGTATCGAATCGTTTTGCAGATATGACGCCATATTGGAAAAAAAGGAAATGTTTTTTTTCCTCTTTGTACGACTTACAAAACTGTTTCAACTACTGAAACGGATAGTCTTTATATGTTGCAACATTCATTAGAAAAAAGAAGCGTATGTATCGAATCGTTTTGCAGATATGACGCCATATTGGAAAAAAAGAAAATGTTTTTTTCCTCTTTGTACGACTTACAAAACTGTTTCAACTACTGAAACGTATAGTTTTTATATGTAGCAACATTCATTAGAAAAACGAAGCGTATGTATCGAATCGTTTTGCAAGATATGACGCCATATTGGAAAAAAGAAAATGTTTTTTTTCCTCTTTGTACGACTTACAAAGCTGTTTCAACTACTGAAACGGATAGTTTTTATATGTACCAACATTTAATAGAAAAACGAAGCGTATGTATCGAATCGTTTTGCAGATATGACGCCATATTGGAAAAAAAGAAAATGTTTTTTTTTCCTCTTTGTACGACTTACAAAACTGTTTCAACTACTGAAACGGATAGTTTTTATATGTACCAACATTCATTAGAAAAACGAAGCGTATGTATCGAATCGTTTTGCAGATATGACGCCATATTGGAAAAAAAGAAAATGTTTTTTCCTCTTTGTAGGGCTTACAAAACTGTGTCATCTACTGGAACGGATAGTCTTTATATGTAGCAACATTCATTAGAAAAACGAAGCGTATGTATCGAATCGTTTTGCAGATATGACGCCATATTGGAAAAAGGTAAATGTTTTTTTTCCTCTTTGTACGACTTACAAAACTGTTTCAACTACTGGAACGGATAGTCTTTATATGTAGCAACATTTATTGAAAAACGAAGCGTATGCATCGAATCGTTTTGCAGAAATGACGCCATATTGGAAAAAAAAAATGTGCTGAAATTTTCCTTGTTTACGACTTACAAAACTTTTCATATGGAGGTAGTCTTTATATGTGCAACATTCTTGAAAAGAAGCGTTGTTCGAATCGTTATTGCAATATGACGCCATATTGGATAAATTTAAGGAAATGTTTTTTTCCTCTTTGTACGACTTATTTCAAAACTGTTGGTCACTACTTGGAACGGATAGTCTTTATATGTAGTCAACATTTATTGAAATTCAACGAAGCGTATGATCGAATCGTTTTGCTAGACTATGACGCCATATTGGAAAAAAGAAAATGTGCTGAAATTTTCCTTGTTTACTGACTTACAAAACTTTTCATATTGATGGTGTTTTATTGTCGCAATTATTAAAACGAAGGTATGTTGAATGTTTTGCAGATATGACGCCATATTGGAAAAAAAGGAAATGTTTTTTTTTCCTCTTTGTACGACTTACAAAACTGTTTCAACTACTGGAACGGATAGTCTTTATATGTAGCAACATTTATTGAAAAACGAAGCGTATGCATCGAATCGTTTTGCAGATATGACGCCATATTGGAAAAAAAGAAAATGTTTTTTTTTCCTCTTTGTACGACTTACAAAACTGTTTCAACTACTGAAACGGATAGTTTTTATATGTACCAACATTCATTAGAAAAACGAAGCGTATGTATCGAATCGTTTTGCAGATATGACGCCATATTGGAAAAAGGTAAATGTTTTTTTTCCTCTTTGTACGACTTACAAAACTGTTTCAACTACTGGAACGGATAGTCTTTATATGTAGCAACATTCATTGAAAAACGAAGCGTATGCATCGAATCGTTTTGCAGATATGACGCCATATTGGAAAAAAAGAAAATGTTTTTTTCCTCTTTGTACGACTTACAAAACTGTTTCAACTACTGAAACGGATAGTTTTTATATGTACCAACATTCATTAGAAAAACGAAGCGTATGTATCGAATCGTTTTGCAGATATGACGCCATATTGGAAAAAAGGAAATGTTTTTTTCCTCTTTGTACGACTTACAAAACTGTTTCAACTACTGAAACGGATAGTTTTTATATGTACCAACATTCATTAGAAAAACGAAGCGTATGTATCGAATCGTTTTGCAGATATGACGCCATATTGGAAAAAAAGAAAATGTTTTTTTTTCCTCTTTGTACGACTTACAAAACTGTTTCAACTACTGAAACGGATAGTTTTATATATGTACCAACATTCATTAGAAAAACGAAGCGTATGTATCGAATCGTTTTGCAGATATGACGCCATATTGGAAAAAAAAAAATGTTTTTTTCCTCTTTGTACGACTTACAAAACTGTTTCAACTACTGAAACGGATAGTTTTTATATGTACCAACATTCATTAGAAAAACGAAGCGTATGTATCGAATCGTTTTGCAGATATGACGCCATATTGGAAAAAAAGAAAATGTTTTTTTTTCCTCTTTGTACGACTTACAAAACTGTTTCAACTACTGAAACGGATAGTTTTATATGTACCAACATTCATTAGAAAAACGAAGCGTATGTATCGAATCGTTTTGCAGATATGACGCCATATTGGAAAAAAAGAAAATGTTTTTTTTCCTCTTTGTACGACTTACAAAACTGTTTCAACTACTGAAACGGATAGTCTTTATATGTAGCAACATTCATTAGAAAAACGAAGCGTATGCATCGAATCGTTTTGCAGATATGACGCCATATTGGAAAAAAAGAAAATGTTTTTTCCTCTTTGTAGGGCTTACAAAACTGTTTCAACTACTGGAACGGATAGTCTTTATATGTAGCAACATTCATTAGAAAAACGAAGCGTATGTATCGAATCGTTTTGCAGATATGACGCCATATTGGAAAAAAAAATGTTTTTTCCTCTTTGTACGACTTACAAAACTGTGTCATCTACTGGAACGGATAGTCTTTATATGTAGCAACATTCATTAGAAAAACGAAGCGTATGCATCGAATCGTTTTGCAGATATGACGCCATATTGGAAAAAAAAATGTTTTTTTCCTCTTTGTACGACTTACAAAACTGTTTCAACTACTGGAACGGATAGTCTTTATATGTAGCAACATTCATTAGAAAAACGAAGCGTATGTATCGAATCGTTTTGCAGATATGACGCCATATTGGAAAAAGGTAAATGTTTTTTTTCCTCTTTGTACGACTTACAAAACTGTTTCAACTACTGGAACGGATAGTCTTTATATGTAGCAACATTTATTGAAAAACGAAGCGTATGCATCGAATCGTTTTGCAGAAATGACGCCATATTGGAAAAAAAGAAAATGTACGGCCTGGAAAACTATTTCGACTAGTGGTTTACGTAGCTGCTAGTAAACACTTTTCATGTGTGTATGTGTGTGTGTGTGTGTGTGTGTGTGTGTGTGTGTGTGTATGTGTGTGTGTGTGTGTGTGTGTATTGTATAAATGCAAATACAGGATGTATAAAGATTATCAACTTTTCTAAGGAGAATGTGGATTTTTTATTATATTTGGTTTCTCTTTAGTTTTTTTTTGTTTGGGTGGATTGTCCTTTTTGGTGGAACTTCGTAGTTGTGGTGGTTCACCCCTATTTTATTGGAAGCGTATTTCGCCAACGTAACGCCTGTAAGACGTACCTGTTGTTGCCTTAAGTACCTAGAGCTTTAGTGGAGGATTATCGAGAGCTGAGGTCTACTTGGGACTCCACCAACACGCAAGCTTTTGATATTTGTTTGTGTTTATCTGTATGTGTATTGTCCCGCAATAATTATTATAAGTTATATACATAGGGTTGCAATATTTGATTGCTTGTTAAGCGGCAGTTAGTGTATTAATTTCTTTTTTTGCAGCGTAGTTGACATATTTTTTTGTGGTGTCGAGTCGCGGCACTATAGCAAACAAGAATTCGCTGCGCCTGAGCTCAAGCGGCGGCAACAGTAGTAACTATACTTTGGGGGACATTAACACCGCTGCTATCCATGTTAAATTTGTCTCCAATATAGAATTATACTTAACTGACTTAATCGATGAGAGTATATAGGTTTGGAATTTAATCATTAATCAACGTACTACCTGAAGGTGGTTCTTTAGGAACATAAATAAGATATTATTCTAATAACTATACCCTGACTAAAGGTACTTGCACCTTTTTGGTATATTTGATGGCGTGAGGTACTTGGGAGGTTGCCTGGAGAAAAATTTACCTGGCGCTCTTTTTTTACTCTACTTTTGGTCTTTAACAAACTTGAGGACCCACTCTGTCTCCACTGTAGCTGGTCGGCAACCCCTACTTGTCAACGTTTGACCGTAGGTAGCGACACATAGTTATTTAAATTATAATATAGGTAAATCGTACTATCACTATCATTGGTTGCTGTATCTTCAGTTACATTTTATTACTACTGTCACTATATTGGTCAAGCCATATATTTCGCGATGGACTACTGTCAGTTTTCTCGAATATTATGCTTTCTTTACCTGATGTAAGTTCTTTTAAATTACTATCTCGATCCCGTGTCATGCTCGCTAGAAAAAAATTTGTGATCTTTGGTGGATTTTTTGCAATAACTTCTTGACGAGATATATTCATAACTTTATTTTTATAATTGCTAAAATATAGATGATATGTGTTGAATAATATGAATGTATTAAAGACTTAAAAGATTTACTCTAGTTTCTAATAAAAAAGAAACAGAGAAAGAGATAAGTGAATATTGCGGGTTCTATAAAACTTATATACCAAGTGATAGATACCATTGGAGAGGCAATTAAGTATATTGACACGAGACATAAAATTGTGTTAGTTTTTTGGAGCAACTCTACGTACCCCTTGAATCTACTACCCTGCGACACTGTCTTACTTCGTCTTATGGTAGTTCCACCACTGCAAAAAACTGATACTACCGGCTGCTATTAATATAGTTCTACAATGTTTGATGACCCTATGAGTCAACAATTAAAATCTATTTCAATGTCAAATGACACTCTTTCAAGACGAATATCAAATACTTTGAAAGATGTACCTGAACAGCTAGTACAGAAGGTAAACAAACAATAACCATTTTGCTCAAGTCGATGAAGCTATCAATCTCCATAGATATGCATATTTAATCACATTCACAATATTTATTGATCATGAAGAGTTACGCGAAGAGGTATTTTTTGTGACTCTTTTCAGCCCATACAATTGGAGAAACCACTTTGGAATAATTGATGGCTCTTTTAAAAAAAATAGTATGTCCAGGTATAAATATGTAGGAATTAGCACTGATGGAGCCTGTGCGACGTCAGAAAAATATAGTGGTCTATGAAGTCTGATTAAAGAAGTATCCTTAGAAGCAGTATGGACGCACTGTATTATATATAGCATTCAAAGATATGAGTCCAGAACTTGATCATATTTTACGTATGGTTGTAAAATCAGTAAACTTCATAAAATCAGCCTCCAAAATCTCGAATTCTCAAAACGCTATGTGCAGATATTGTATAGGAGCATAAAGCACTGCGTTGTGGTTATCGAAAGAGAAGGTATAAAGCAGAATTTTTGAATTGCGACATCGTTTTCAAATGCTTACCGAATTAAAAACATCTTGATTCAAATCTAACCTGTGACTTTTTTTTAAACTATTCAGCATGGCAGACATCTGAAAATATTAATATTTTGACCAAGTCTTAACAGAAAAATGATGCAAACACCTTGCAATGCTGACATATAATTTTGTCTGGAGATGAGTAGTTCAAGTATAGTGAATGAAAATTAATTTGTTGGTTATTTTACAAAGAGAAAGTTAATGACTGGTTTTGTTATGGTTGTAGCTCATCACAATGGCGCATTTCTCTTTACGAAACAACCAAACTAAGATCTTGAATTATAAGAGAATCATAGTGTATTAATATATTCAAAACATTTCCCACACGCTCTCTATACTCGAATGTAAGCAATTAACTACCGGGAACTCCTTCTAATCTCCAATATTTTAGTAAAGGTGAAATTGCCAGGCAAAATTTAATAATATTAACTAGTCTATGACAACTAAGGTAGAAACTACACTTGACCTATTACTCACTATAACATTAGTGGACCTTCTAAAAAGTACTACAGCTATTGCTACTCGGGATCTCGGTCAACAGGAGCTAACGCGTTTCTAGCTTATTGGTGATATATAATTTTGTCTGAAGATGCGTAGTTTAAGTATAATAAATGAAAATTAATTTTTTGGTTGCAGTTCATCAGATTGGCGCATACTGTTTGCAAAACAACCAACAAAGTCCTTGAAATATAAGGGAATCAGTGTATATTAATATATACAGAACATTTTGTTACGTTCCATCTCTGTACATAATTAATTTGGCTTGTGTATAGTTTAAAACGTCATAGTCCCGTACTGTTACTTGCGTGTATTAGCGAATCCGGCAGCATTTGGCGAATCGAAACGGTCGTTTATTCATTATCATGTAGAATTTGTGTTAAATATTCAGTTATAAAGTTTAAGGTACTTCGAATCTGCGATTGTATTATCAGTAACAAAGGTTAAATATATGCATTTCTTTAATAGGTTGTATCAGTACATGTAGTTATATTTTAAATCTAGCAAATTATTCGTTCAACACAATATTAAAAGCTGGTATCTATTTATCAAAACACATGTTTCGCAAAAGATGAAAATACGTTCAAGAATGTTTGTTCAAGATTGTTTGTTAAAGGCTTTGTTTAGAAAACATCACATGCATATAACGACGTGTGTTGTAAATGGGTTTCCCGTTATCAGTTGTTGACTTTCTAGTTCCTAATGTGCATTACTCCAAGCATCCATTGACCAACCTTTATTTCGGGTCGACCTAATGAATATTACAATCCGAATTAAGAGCTCTTTCTATGAAACTGTACTGATAAATTTATAACTTGGAATTCTGAAATTAGTTTGTACAAAGTTGTTTCTTTGAGATTTGGAGTTTTCCAGCAACTAAATTATGTACTGCAATTAGTGTTAATTTACTTTCGACTGATTCAACCCGTCGCTACGTAATATGCATAGACAGGTGTCTGAGATCAGGTAATGATGTGCTACTAGCTACTTGGCAAGGAAAGTAAAGAATTACTCCGCTCATTGTTGCTTCTTCTGAATTTGACACACTTGGAAAAGATTTTGGGATGCTGAGCTATGTGATCCCGCCTAGGTCGAATGTAACCAGTATGGAACCGGAGTGGAACGTCCAACCAGTTATTTTTTTGAAAATTTAAAAGGTCACTCATCGCACAATTGAAGATGTTATCGTGTGAAATTTAACTTACTCCGCCCCGATCGTTGGAAATGATACAAGGACCGCTGTTATTGGTTGAGTGTTTCTTAAAGAACAGTTCAGCATTAACTGTACTATAAATTTGTATATATATATTTATATATATATATATATTTATATATATATTTATATATATATTATATATATATATATTATATATATATATATATATATATATAACTTTAAGATACACCATTGTTTAGGTGTGACGGGTTTTTTCCTAATAATATTTGTTTTTCAGCGGCGGAAAGCAACGGGTTTCTACCTGCCGCCTGTTACCATTGGTAACTATCTAAGTATGGGGTTTGTATGACTATTTTAATTGCAGTTTTTATGTAAATAGTAAGATTCAAGGTGAAGGAAACAGCTCACTATAAAGATTTTTTTTAATTGCTATTTTATGTAAATATTAGGATTCAGGTAGTTAAGGATGGTTTATTTTGCGTAGATTTTTGTACTATGTATATCCTCCGGGATGTATTAAAGAAATGTTTTTTTTGCAAATTGGTTTTCTTTTTGTAACATGTTGATTTCTTAAGGGTGTGTAAATAAATTTCTTTCTTGAGGTTTCTTTTTTCTTTCAGAATGGACCACACCTTTCTACGACGTTTTCACTTAGCACGAGTTACATATCTTCTATATTAATATGTATTTAAAATACTAATGTTATAATTATGTCTTAGATATAGCTTGATACATTGTATAAAGTAATGTAATATAATAAATGTCAACCAGAGTTCATACTAGGATTAGAATAAGAAACAACTCCTTTTTAACACAGACACAAGTTGATACAATAGGAGAACGAATGGTTAACTGCTACCAAGCAGACTTATTTATAATTACTTGGAAATAAAGACAATGTGTGATTATTAAGAAACATAATAAAATGCAGTTTTCCACAGAACGATGTAAAACCGGAGGCTTCATGTTAAATGTAAAAAGCTCATCCACCCAGTTAGTCTTCAAACTTCATAATTTTAACATTGTTAGATGTTCAAGCCACTCATTCTTAATTATTAATAATTGATTAATTTAAATATTAACTTATAATACTTTTAATTGCATTTTACTTTGGGTTAAGAATAAAAGCGTTCAAATCCATTGTGCATGAAACAAGTCATCTTTGTAATTAATGAATTTAATAAATTTGATAGTTGTGTTTTTGGAAATAAACTTTTTAAAAAGAAGCTCCGAAGGAATCAAAATTCATCTCACGGCATAAATTAATTCTTTCGATTCTTCCTTATTTTTGTTGTTGTAGTCGGTGCAGACTACTGTTACTTTGCTTACTGTACTTTACTTTTCTCTTGTCGCACGGATTACCGTAGCAATTTACCATACGCAATCTATATTTGAATGTAAGCAACTAACTATGGAAAACTTCTTCAAATCTTTGATATTTTAGTAAAGATGGCATTGCCAGATAAAATTTAATAATATTAATTAACTAGTTATAGTTGGATAATGCCATTTATTATTTCCACCTTAGTTATTATAGACTAGTTAATATTATTAACTTTATCTGTGTTATAGCACTGTGCTACAATTAATTATTTTTGTTTTTACTGTAGAATGTAAACCCAATCATGACTATAGATATTAACCGTTATATATTTTAAAAATATTGACCTGTTGTGGCTCACTTAGTTAAGGAAATAAGACACAATTACACAGCGACTGAACGTTTACTTGCAAACATGTATTTGAATAAATGAAGTAATATTGTAAATTAATTAACTGAATAACATTTTACGATAACATTAGTTCGTGTTGCAGCGCGTAAATCTACTCGACGACTCGTCTAGTAACCCCACACTTTACACTTGTATGCTGCGTCTTTAGCTAGAAAGCGGTTAACCTTGACATAACCGGTACGCAACTGCTTCTAACAGAGTGAATATCTTTCGGTTGGAGATTGAAATGTGAAGGGTAAACCGAAGCTCTGAGTTATAGATGTGTTCCTTGACATTAATTCAAAATAATCTTAACAATCTGGCATTGCCATCTTTACTAAGATATCGGAGATTTGAAAAGTTTACGATAGTTAGTTGCTTACATTCTAGAATAGAAGGCGCAAGGAAAATATTTTGCATATGTTAATACACTATGGTTCCTTTATAATTCAAAATATTTGTTGGTAGCTGTGCAAATAGAAATGCGTAAATCTGACGAGCTGCAACCAGGGCAAAACTGGTCATTGGCTTTTCCAATAAATTAATTTTAGTTTACTATACTTGAACTACTCATCTCCAGACAACATTATGTCACCACTAAGCTAGAAGCGCGTCTAGCTTCTGTCGACCGAGATTCCCAGTAACATTAGGTGTAGTGCTTTTTTAGAAAAACCGCAATTGTTATAGTGGGTAATAAGTCATTTGTTATTTCCACCTTGCAGTGCGCTGAAAAAAATGAAAGTGTGTTGTTATGCTTTAAATTGCTCACAAAATATTTTTGCAATAATTATGTTAAAGGATTTCTAATTATTACTTTAGATATATTATACATAATTATGTAAAAAGATTTAGAATATAGGATATGTACGCATATTAATGTGGTCTGAGTTTTCAGCAATGTTTAGGGAAATATTCTGCCATTGTTATGTGTTTTTGGGGGTGTAGACATTTTTTACGGTACGGTAGCCAACATTTTGCTTTTTCGGCCAATCAGAACGCACTAGAAACAAATGAGTTTTTACAAGTTGCAAGGAACAAGCCCCATCGTTCGTTCTGAAAGTGACTACCTTCACCTGAAAAACGGTGAGAGCAGTGCTTTATAGTGTTGTGGAGTTTACCGGTCGACTCATTTACCTTTAGTAGTATCATTCTTTATATTATCTGTGTTCCCTATCTAATGTTGTAGGTAAACAACTAACTCCGCTATGAGAATTTAGATATATGAAACTCTTAGATGATTAATAACAATATCAGTATAATTCCAGTTTGCTGTTATGCTGTAATTAGACGTAAGCGAATTTTTAAATAGGTTACAATAATAAAAACAACACGTATGACTTTAAGTTTAGTAAATTCACGTAAATATAATACTCCGTCCTGTGGCAAGCGCTGGTAACTAGAATTTGTTACCTTTGTTTCTATTGTACTAGTATGAGTGTGTGTGTGTGTGTGTGTGTGTGTGTGTGTGTGTGTGTGTGTGTGCATGTACGAGCATGCATGCGAGAGTGCGTGCGTGGGTGTGGGTGCGTATGCGTGGGTAACTGTTCGTGTACCTGTGCGCACGCGTGAGTGAGTGCATGTGTGCGTGCGAGAGTGCGTGCGTTGAAGTGTGTGTGCGTATGCGTGGGTAAGTGTGCGTGTACCTGTGCGCACGCGTAGATGAGTGCATGTATGCGTGCTTGCAAGCGTGTGTGCATGCTTGAGTGCGGGCGCGGGTGGATGTATGGGTGTACATGTGAGTGCGTGTGCGTGTACGTCATATTTGCATTAAGGAAAGTTCGATCTCTGAATATAATCGTAATTCCATGAGTGAAAGGCGCTGTGAAAAATTCGTTCTCAGATTCTATTGAACTACATTGTGTTTCGCTAAAAAGTCAGTGCTAAGTAGCTTTAAGCGGAGAGCTTCTCATGATGATATGTTTAATCAAAGTGGCCTATATCTGTTTGGGACCGCTGTTAATTAGCTTCTGACCTAAGACCAACATAAACGTTTGTCTTTTTGTTTGAAGGTGTACTAGTCTTAGACCACTATCGTTATTGCTAGTTACGTCATAGAAAATCGTTGAAGTTCGAATTAAGTTGCTTAATTTGAAGTACATTAAGGGAGAGCACCTGCAAAAAATGCCAAATTTTTGGTGCTATGTATCTATTTACAATAATCTTTCTTGCATTAATTGAACTAGTTTTTAATTCTTGTTGCCATTGAATCTGCGTTTCATCGATTTTGTTAGCAGATCTTCGTGTGCGATGCATGCGTTTTCAGCTACATTTCCTGATAATAAGATGCTTAATATTTTGATGTTAGTTTGTGACCACAAAATAATCAAAGAAGAATTGCTACGATTCTTAAATTTACTGGTCCAAGAACCTTTGCTTTTTGGAATTTGAAATTTGCAGTGTATTTAATTTTAAAAGTTATTGCCAGAAGTTAAAAAAATAAGATGTTGGTTAGTTTTGATTTACTGTTTTCACACAATTTATAATAAAAGAAGAATAATGAGTTATTCCATTTCAAAAAAACTAATTAAATTCTATTTACTTTTCACATTTTGAATTTGTAAAAGCGTCTCTCTATTTTATTACATTACCAGCTTAGGTGTAAATTATAACGTTAACCCACGGCGTAATTTATTTCGCCCCAAATGTGGTTGCAAATTATTGCCGTTAAACGACTACAGAATTATATGCAAGAAAGCAATTAAAAAGTAAGAAAAAGACTCATCTTGCTGAAGATCGTCGCTGACGCCTAAATGTAGATCCGATTACGTGGAGGTGCGTTCCTTATGTTTTGTTCAGATTTCTGCAGTGACGTATATTGAACCTACACTTTTAGGGAACAGATACTTGGTGGTGGTTATATACGGGATAGGTAAAGCGTTTTACAGGTCCTACATCTAATGCGCACTCGCGTTTAATACGTCGATATTGTACGGTAGTTGACGGTAAAGTTTTGTTTAAAATGCGTCTTTCTCATGAACTTGTCGTTGTCTCCAGCATAGAAACGGTTCTTATTGGCTAAGCGATGTAACCACACATTGCTTCGGCCTGGAAAAATTTGTGTTTACACTAATACATCGATAATTTTGGTATTCTTGACATCAGTTTGCATGAACCCAGAAACGGCAAACTTTACATGTTGTAACCTAATTTAAATATAACAGGAAAAAAGGTTTTCCTTTATCGATTAGAAAATTTGCTATTCCTAATATTAAAATAAAAACTTTGTGCGGCCAAAAGGCGTAACAGTTTGTTTAATTAAAAGTGGTTGAAGTAAACTGATAAGGGATATAATGTGTTATATACTGATCTCTATAATGATACAAAAACAACAAAAGGTACGCTGAAACACCCGAAAGGGGAATTCACTAAGTGCTGATAACGTAATGCTCTATGCTGAACATCAACTTGTAAACAGAATAATTAGCAGCCCTAACTCTTAGCGAAAAGTTTTTTAATAACAATTAAGTTTTAATCTAATAAAAAACAATTGGTAACCGATGTTCACATAAGAAGCTACACTTACGTAATTCGTGAAATATCTGTTTGTAAAGGTTTGTGGTATGGTTGTCACGTTGCAATAAACTTACAGAATTTATTATGGTAGAATATAAACGAAATTAGATACATGTTTCAAAATAAAATATATTATTTAACAGACAATAATTGAGTTTGCAGTAAACTCAAATTATGGTACTCGTAAACCCCAAATAATAATAATTACTATAAACCAAACAGTACTTGCTGTGAAATTTGACCAAGCAGCTCATGATTGTAAATTTAAAACAATTTTATTGTGCTCCAGAAAACACGACTATAGGGCGTACACTTTTAAAATAACTACATGTGTTAACTATCCTTTCATCAAAGTCAGACTGTTTATATATATTTATGTTACACATTTAATAATGGATAAGATACATTCTTAATAGGTTATTATATCGGGTCAAAATGATATGCCTAAATTTCTTTATCCCTTCTAAAGGTTGTACTTTTAAATTGAAGAACGTGTAATATTCCTTTGAAATGTTTGTAATCATAATCCATTTTAATAGTTCTTTTAATGGTAAATTCCACCAATAGGGTTAGGGTTATTTCTTTTAAAGTATACGATTTTCAGTTTACATGCGTTCTTGATCTAAGGAGCTATAATTTTAGCTTACACTGCAATTCTCACATTGTTCATATTCAAAGGTATTCAAATTGATTATGGTGGTTTTAAGCTTAGGAATAATTTCATAGTTACTTTGTATTCTAAATTATTGTAGTTCTATAATTTATTTGTTTTGATTAATAATGTATAACGTTGGCACCTATAATATCATCGTCATGGGACGAAGAATGTTCACACACTAATTATGCCGGTTCAGAAAATGGTTAACATTCTTTTTTGATTTAAGTTAATGTTTAATCAAAATTAACTTATATATGTTAAATAAAGGAAAACCACAAAAGTAATTTCAATTTGCCGGTCTAATTCATTTTTTGAATTCTACGGAAGATAATGTCGAGTCTTTTCAGATTGTTTTGCTAAATACTTTGTCAAGAGCATTGATAGGAATAATATGCAAAATTGAGCAGGTACAGTTAACTTTTGAATTATTAAGCATTGAACTTGATTGATGTGATTAGTCAAGAGAGTTCGGAATTATATCCTACCATGTTTTTAGTTTACTTTACTTATAAAAAAAATTATTTTCATAAGTGTTCTGTGATCATTCTGTATTGGAAAAAGCATGTTAATTAAGAAATATTCAACTTTTTAAAGAAATTTCAGAGTTTTTAGTAGGACCCGAGTAAAACGGCTGGATTAAGTACAGGAGATAATTGATTTAGTTGTGTCTAAAGTAGCTACAGTACCCCTCAATACAACTTTTGAAATTAGCATTTACATTCAATTAATGAACATTTAACTGTGGAATCTTACAAACGTATCCACAGTACATTCTTATTATTAGTTATTCGAAAATTGGAAAGTAACTTTGTTCTCCGAAACCGATTCCAACACAGATGAGCATTTTTGATATAATTGGCTTTTGCTTAAGAATGTTTGTATGTAATTGTACTTAAATCCTAATTGTATAATAGGGTAAAGGGCTTTATACATTTGTATATTTTCACAACTAACGTAAAGGTAATACTTGCCAGCCCTGGTATGATTGAAGATATTGCCATTATCTAGGGGCGTGATTAATATACAGATAACTTAGCATTTGGTTTTGGGAACCATTTTACAGTAGCAGTTTTTAATAGTTACATTAGTGTTCTTATTAATACGTTTATTTTAGATTTGTTATTACTTAGTGTACTGAATTATTCCCTGGCTGAATTTTGGTTCAGAGTCACTTTATAAATCTCGGGTTTTGGTATCCTCTTGTTATTACTTTTGGGGTTTCTCCTAGAAATTCCCGTATTTTGAGATTAGGTGGCGCCCAAGATAATTCCCGATAGGGACTGGAATCTCCCACACGATAGTATTCCGGGACCCCCTTCAAACACTTAAACCACCTTTGCACTGAGATAATCGGGACAATATCTTGTTGGCACAGTTGAGGTTTCCGGCACTTTACCGAAACAGAATTTTTAGCGAAGTACTTCACCGAGTTTCTGTGAATTACCGGCTAGATTTTTGGGACCAAAACTGCTCGTAGCAAAGACACTTCAATTTTACAACACATATTTGGAAATTTACACAGTAGGTCGAAAATTTAGACACCATTTTGTTAATGTTACTAATAACTTCCTTTTTCTTTCTTGGATCTGAGAGTGAACATTTCTTAAAGCTATGTCACTAGTGTCAGTGAAGACTACTTAAAGAGGATATTTTAGTGGTTGAAAAACTGCTTAATCATCAATTTAATCTTTTTTCTTCCCATGTGAGTTAACTGTCTGAAGTTTTGCAATTGCTGTAAATTTGCGTTCGTTTAGACTGCACTTGCTGAAGACAAAATATTAGAAAGCTAGCGTTTACGTATGAGCATGGACTTATTTTTGAATTTGCTCGTGACAACACGTTTAAAATACTTTGCTTCTTTTCCAAAACTATTGCATATTTTCAAATTCAACCTAAAATTTGCCACATATCTGCCTTAAAACACATTTTTACCGTATTTAGATTTTCTTCAAATGGTCTTTTCGATATGATTGCATTTACTGGGTACACTAGACACTTCTTGCAAAAAAGTCCATGCTATATGGTATCTATCAATAGTTTGAATGCCCCTAGATAATAGTGGAAAGCAACCGGCATGACTATGATGAGCAATGATCCTGTTCATATGGCGAAAATAATTTTTATAATCCTTATGCTCTATGCCAGCGGTTCCCAAACTTTTTCTCCTCGTAAACCCTTTTAACCTCCGAAAAAAATTTGCGAACCTCTCTTGTAGTCGTTTGTAACTAACAGTAAAGGAAACAATAAAATTTGGTAGAATTATGTCCATAGCGTACAATAATTTATAACAAGAAAGTAAAACATAATCGTAAAGCATCTACAAACTTTAATATAAATAAAGTGATAGCTACAAGAAATAAAAACAGTTAAAGAGAACATCTTATCTTTTTCCCGTTTCATATTATTCCGCAATCGTTAAATATAACATGATTACGTGGCAAATTGTATCAAATACCGAACACGTTTAAAAGTGATACAATTCTCAATTTACAATATAAATAAAGCAATGTACTCACTTAAATCGCACCTTAGTTATATCTCAGGGCCATCTCCTTGTGGGTCCATCACACCGTCGTTGAGCCAGATTTATTTGTCCAGCCTCTATGTTGTGGGGGGGCAAGGATAACCAGGTACAAGGAACGATAGAAGGAACATACCACCTAAAAAATGAAAAGACAGGCACGACAAAGGTAGCTGTTTTCGGTTTCAGGCCTCGTAGTCGAATAATGTATCATCCACACCGCGCATTTGCGCCATTCACTCCGCGCCTGCGCATTCTTTCGCGCAAACGCAACTGTCCGGAATGACGGAAATTAATAAGTTTATTTGAAAATATTCGCGGGAACTACCTTATAATTTATACTTAATCTAAAGGTGATACATAGCCGATTTTGGCATGAAACAATCGCGATAAAGACATAAAAGAAAAAATCTTAAAAAAAGAAAAAGGCTGTTAGCACGGTAAAAACTTAAAAATCTAAAGCCTGGCTAACTTACATATACCCTAACTTACATTCTAGTAAATGTTTATTTTAGGCGCCACCTGGTTTTTTCAACCGATAACGCGTCTTACGAGTAACCAGGAAACGGAATGTGTAGCCCCATTGTTTCTAAACTACATCTATAAATGCACACACGAGTCTTTGATGTGGCGCAGTTATAATCGACAACACAAACTTATCGGAGAGCACGAAACACTACTATAACTAAAACAGATGCGACAACTCGCCTAATATATATACAATAATTAAAGCTAACATTACAGTTTTTAAGTGCACACGCACATAAGCATTGCATTTAAACTGTTTTTTCCTTGGCAAGAAAATGCCCAAATTTCAAAGTGTCCAAGAGAGCAACTTACTATACATTTTAGCAAATTTTTATGTATTGGTACTCTGGCTTAATAAACAATACACATCAAAACTTTTTAACGACATGGTTGTGAATTAACAAATTTACCAACAGTACCATCATACTAATTTCTTACGTTACTAACCTAACAAATTACATTACTACCATCAGGTTAAATTCTTCACTCAATACTCAAAAAATAATTCCTACGTCTGATCATAAATACCAAACGTTAGGAAAACAAAAGATAGTAAGACAGTCTTAAGTTATTATCAAAGATAATAGGTAAGATAAAGATATTAAGATAAAACTAGATAACAATAGATGAATTCGAAACGTCCCAGCACGCTAAGGCACGCTACGACTATATACATTAAAGATATAGCGTAGAACTCCCCAGCTCACCAAGCCGTTTTGTCATCCATTACAAAAATACAAGATAGAGTGGCTCCCTGAAGCCGTTATACAGGTAAAATACTTGTACCCCCTAAAAGAGAGCGACCTGTGAGGCAGGCCCGTTTATAAAAACGGTACGAGAGGCCAAAAAAGGCATGTGGGTCCATTCCTGAACCCGGCGTTAAGCGATACCGATAAGATATCCATACGTTTATATATATATATATATATATATATAAATTCTTGCACTCACACATACACACACTCATACATACATTCACTGTTAGCGGCAACGTGCGGCTGACAGCGGCACCGCATGGCCTTGCGAAAGATTTCCAGAGACGTGATCTGGGTGTCTGTGAAAACCCCCCGCGCAACCACACGGTGACTAACGGAAATCTAAAGGCAGTAGAGAAAGGTAAAAAGGAGGAAGGTAGGCATTTGGAATGTGCTAGTGACACTTCCAGGTAGAAGAGAATAGAGGAAGGGCTCGTATTGAGCAAAAGCGATAGAAAAAGGTGAATAGAAAAGCACTTCACAACCAACCAATGTGGTCAGTAGCCCGGAGTGAAGGAAAAATCACTCTTATGTGGTAGACGGGTGTTCCGGGACAAGAACAGGTCTACCGAATGAAAAATAAGGCGGAAACGGAGACAGCGAGATAAGAAAAAGTAGAGTTTTGGACAAGCGTCCAAGAGAAGGTAGTGAGTTGTCCCTATTAAATTCAGATCGGTCTGAAGAATCACCTGCTATGTTAATCAGATAAGTTAAGACACATAATAAGTTAAAAAATTACTAGACTCTTGATGAGAACTAGTACGATCATCTTCCTAGCGAGTGCATCCACTACAATAAGAAGATCTGATAAAAAGTTGAAACAACAAGCTTGAAAGTATCACTGCAGATACCTTCACACAAAAAAACCAACTGTTCCAAAGTAATTTTTAGAAACGGTAACGCCATATACACACAAGGATACCTAACTATAAACAGTTAAATACAACCATACTGTCCCAATATGCTACAAACAACTGATAATTTGATAAGATATCAATAAAAAGTGATAGCACCTCACCACGAAGTTCAATAAAAAACAACAAAAAAATGTTTATATGTTCTGATAACTTAATAGAAGAATAAAACAAGTAATGATAAAGGATTAAGTGAGCGACTGCAATAGTTCAGAAGAAGAACGCATGAAATAGAAACTCCTAGTTTTTTGCAACTGCAAATATGGACTATTTCTCACAAAGGCATAGGCCGCGTCTTCTATGTGAGTCCAAAGAAAAAAGCATCCACTCAACATCAGTTAAAAATTCAATGAGTTATTGCAACCAAAGTTACAACAATTACCATGAAATTAAACAACGTAAGATAAATGCTGAAAACAAAATAATATGGTGGAGAAAAGGTGCTAGGATTAATTAAATGAAGCAACAGAGTTATATTAGGTAATCTAGATAACAAACAGATATGTGACTAGCAATAAGTTCAAAGGAAAATTAACGAGCAGCAAAGAGATAGCTAATTTAAGATAAATAAGCCAAAAGTGTAGATGGTGAATGTTGTATGAAAAAAGAAATGAATAAATAAAGTTAACTAATTCATAGCAGAGACAAAAACATTAGGTCAACCGTTAATGAAATGAAACGTGAAAATTAATTAACATTCGGGTCAGCAGAGGATGGTTTAAGGTCTCTAATATGCCATCTTCCTTGACGTTTTCCATCAATGTCTTGGAGTTCATAAATAAGTGGACTAACAACACAAGTAACCTTATATAAAATGAATTTTGGGACTAATTTCAAAGAGAGTTTTTTTGTCGCATCAGATAAGACATAATTCCTTTTACAGACCTGTTCACCTAAAGCAAAGGAAATATCTCGTTTTCGCAAATTGTAGTGATCCTTACTCTTTTCATAAGCTTTTAACAAATTTTTTCAAACGTCGTTAAAGATAGAAGGTAATGATTGTTGGTCTTTGTCCCAGCGTACTTTTTCGTCAAATTCAACTACGTTGGTATCATTAGGAACTGAAACATAATAACTACCATCAATTGGAGTATATCTTCCAAAAACAAGAAATGAGGGAGTAAATTGGGTTGCTTCGTGTTTAGAGGTACGCAAAGCTTAAGCGATTTAAAAAATATTTTCATCCCACCTAGTGTGGTCTGAATCGATATATGAAGAGATATCAGTGATTAAGACTCTATTTACTCTTTCGGTAGAGTTTACCTGGGGATGGTATTTTGCGTTAAACCAAATTTTTTGTACTTTATAACTCTTAACGAAATTTTGAAAATCTTTTAAGATAGATTGCTCCCTATTGTCACAGAGAATAATTTGCGGGACACTGAAGATAAGAAATACATTTTGTTCCAGAAATTTTATTATGGCGGCAGATGTGTCTTTACTTAACGGTTGTACCATAACAAATTTAGAAAACCAATCGGTGACAACTAAAAATATTAGTTACCTTTTTTCGATCTAGAGAGGGATCCTAATAAGTCAAGCGATATTCATTGAAAGGGATGAGATACACGTTTAAAGTTACCCATTAAACCAGAACGAGATTCTTGAGAGCTTGTCTGAGACCCACAAATTTTACTGGGGGCGACGTTGGGCGCCACTCTTACGTTTCCCGCCCTTCATAATATTGCGCAATCGTTAAATATAACATGATTAGGCGGCAAATTGTATCAAATACCAAACACGTTTAAAAGTGATACAATTCTCAATTTACAATATAAATAAAGCCATGTACTCACTTAAATCGCACCTTAGTTATATCTCAGGGCCATCTCCTTGTGGGTTCATCACGCCGTCGTTGAGCCAGATTTATTTGTCCATCCTCTATGTTTGTAGGGAGAGGGGGCGGCAAGGATAACCAGGTAGAAGGAACAATAAAAGGTAGGGATAAGGAACTTACCACCTAAAAAGAGAAAAGACAGGCACGACACAGGTAGCTGTTTCGGCTTCAGGCCTCGTAGTCTAATAATGTCTCATCACACCGCGCACTTGCGTCATTTATTCCGCCCCTACGCATTCTTTCGCGCAAACACAACTGTCCGGAATGACGGAAATTAACAAGTTTATTTGAAAATATTCGCGGGAACTACCTTATAATTTATACTTAATCTAAAGGTGATACATAGCCGTTTTTAACATGTACCAAACACTTATCTCAGTAAGCTGAAAAAAATTATGCATTATTATCTTAACGTTAATAAATACCAACTGGTTCTTAGTCAAGCATTCGTTAAATTTGAAAAAACTCTTAATGAGGTACTCATACCTGTTTGATGGAACAAAGAAATTCAAAGAATGGTCTAATGTCTCATAGTTTTAATCATAGATCAAGATCTGTGTATTAAACATATTTCTATACTTATTTTTCAGGTAAGTATATGTGGAAAATCCTTTCTTAAATAGATATTGTGTAAAAGGGTAATAAAATCTTAACGACCTTTTTAGAGAAATAGGGTACTAATTTATAGCACGAGCTAGAATCAATTAAAGAGTGTTCTTTAAAAAATAGCATATAGAGCGCTGCTACAAGATAACTTAATCAGTTTTGGTTTTTCTTGTAAAGTTAGAAGTGATTAAATTTACGTCTTCTTGAAAAGATCTACGTATAGTTGTTTAACAGGGATAAATTAGGTCTATTAAAAAGGTTGTCCTCTAAATTTAATTGAAGAGGTTTCAGATGTACACATATATTTCTTTCGATATTTTTTCAAGTTTAATTGAATTTCCTGATAAAAACTGCTGAGAAAACCGAAACATTTGTATTCGTTCATCTCTAGACATGTGCTAAACTTTTTTTAGTATGGGTTCTATGCACACTGAAAATGATAACATACACGTTGTAATGACAGATTTAACTCATTTAATTTACAAACTATGTCAGCTAAGTGTGCAAGTTTTAACAACTGAAGGATAACAAATATACAAGAAGACAAATAAAATGGACAATCAATGAAAGGTATTTGAACTTCAGATTTCAATTCAAACAAACGTATCAAAACTAGGCGATGGGAAAGCTATATAACTTCTGCGGCGGCTCCGTGGCGTAGTGGTATGTGTTTGACTACTACGCCCAAGATCCCGGGTTTGAATCCCGACACGGTCCACTTAAAAATGTTAGGCGAGCATTTTCACAAAAATACACCCTCGTTCGGATGAGAGGTAAAATGGAGGTCCCGTGTGTGAGTGTTGTCACGCACGTTAAAGATCCCTATCTTGCTTGCAACAGCAAGGGTTCGGCAAAATTCCAAATTTTCCAGGTAAAAAAAACTCGCTTCCTGGCCAATGTAGTACCCTCGGGTGGAGCATTGGAAAATCACATGTATGGTATATAACTTCTGCACGAAGTGGTAACGAATAGTGAGTGCTTTCAAAGTTCTCTAAAAGCACATTGAGTAGTCTGCAGCTTGTGTAACACGAAATAATGATATTTACAATTTTTACAACAATACTTAAAGTAGTAGATAACTCTGCAGGAATACGCTTGCATGCCAATGCTTGTTTATGAGTTCATTCAATGTTTTTGTTGATCTTTTGCATCCGCGCCGCTGAATCAAAAAATCTTCCCGTCATTAATTTTGCACCATCTGTGCATACACTTACACAAAAGAACAGCTTGTTAGTGTTTTCGAAATAGCCATTGACCCTATCAAATATTGCTTCTCCTGGCGTATTGGTTTCAAAGATTTTTCAAATAGTGCACCTTCCTGAACGGAATTCCTAAAAATATACCTAACGTAAACAGCAATACTGCAGCGTTGTATAAGCTGATTCGCAAGCTGGATCGCAAAATGGTTCAATTTTTTCTCATTTTTGGCAAATCATTATTTCTAAGTGATACTGTATTGTTTGATTAAGAAACCAAATCAATTTCACTTGCTGCTTCTTCTCCAAGCGATATCTTTTGCACACATGGTCCAATTAAATTTTCTGCTGGTGTATGTGCCTGTCCAGATTTTGCAATGCTTTAGCTTACTCGAAATAGTACCTCAAAGGTCATTTTACTATTTTCTTTTGAAGCTTACAGGAAAGAAGAAATACTACACCTCTTACTACCGGTTAATTTTTTTTAAATACACTACAAGGGTATCCTTGTACAGAGGATAGTTTGTTTCAAGACAGCTACAAAGACGTTATGGTTCTTAACTGCCGGAAAGAACTTAAATACACATTACACAAAGCGATTAAGTTTCGACTCTTCCCCAGTAAAATAAGAACCCATTTGTAAAGAGTCGTTGTCATATTCCTTACTATTTTTCAGAATTTTAGCATTATTTTAGTCAAGTGAGATAATAACTCGCATCAACTTCCAACATCACCATCCTGTATTGTTTCGTAAGCAACTGCTGGAGGATGAAAAATTGACTGATTGTCCTGTGTTTTGTCAGACTAGACTAAAAACCCATTTTTAACCATCGATCCATAATAAAATTGCGGTATAAGAATTATTAACAGCTATTTAAATATAAAGATCTTAACTAAATAAAGTTATCGAAGCGTATTACTAATTGTAAACTAAATCAGTTGTGTTACATACGTCTCTTACAATATAATTTGAATCTGTTCTCCGCACTGTAAACAGGCGTTTAATGCTAAATTCTGCGTGTAACTAACGCACAAGTCATTCAAGGGTGAAATCGGTATCGGAAGTGGAAATTTCCAGATAAAACGAAAATGTCGCATTACCAGCAGTGTAGTTTCGTCTCGCTAAGGCGGTCACAGACTGGTAGTAACGTGCAATCATAGTTCTTTTGTAAATAAAATGTAGGTATATAGCGATGTTTGAGTCAACGAACGTTAAGCTACCCTTACATACCGGACGGCTCCGTGGCGTAGTGGAATGTGTGTGACTACTACGCCCAAGGTCCCGGGTTCGAATCCCGACACGGTCCGCTTGAAAAATGTTAGGCGAGCATTTTTCACAAAAATACACCCTCGTTCGGATGAGAGGTAAAATGGAGGTCCCGTGTGCGAGTGTTGTCACGCACGTTAAAGATCCCTACCTTGCTTGGAACAGCAAGGGTTCGGCAAAATTCAAAATTTTCCAGGTAACAAAAACTCGCTTCCTGGCCAATGTAGTACCTTCGGGTGGAGCATTGGAAAATCACATGTAATACCCTTACATACCTGCTGCCTCTTATTATTAAGTTGTAGTGTGAACTCGACCAGTAACGCCACGCTACTGTAGCTATACATTCTCATTGCCAGTTGTAATAAGAATGACAAGTTAATAAAAGTTTCAAGTACAGTCCATTATAGTTATCATTTATCAATCAGTTCATCTTAATGGTAAGCAGTGTGAGCCCATGCACACTAATATTCATTACCATTAAAATGGTCCAATTAACCGTAAAGTTTTTAGAATTTTATTGGAAATTAATTGTTGTTTAGCTTAATTAGTGCGTGGCACAATTTGAAAAGAATTTTCTAGTTATGTTAAGTGAAAGTTGTGGAGCATCCTAAATTCCGATAAATTTCGCACGCGGTCATTTCGGTTCTACAGGGCAGCACTTTCGCAGAAATATTTAACAGAAATAATACGCAGGTACATGGGTTTTAAAAATCTGAAATTGAAAGAAGTCTAGTTCAAGCTAAGAATATCATCTAACCGCAAAGCTATTCTTTGTGGCCGGAGGCATTGCTATTGTTTGTTCCAGACAACTCGACAACGGTAACTGTAAGTTCGAATTATTTATGGCAATACAATTTTTGCTTTAGTCAGTTTTATGAATTGGCATTAAGGTAGACGAATTATATTCTTAACGATATACGCAAAATTGCTACTGATTATATTGTATAACTTGATTTTAGAATTTGATTTTAGAATTTAGAATCATGTCTAAAGGGAAAAAGGCCTGGTTATCTGAACAGAAATTTTTAAAAGGCAGCATTAATAGGGCTGAAAATTATATTAATAGTATTTCTAGAGAAGTTGATTTAGAAATAGTAAATGTTAAGTTTGAACTTTTAAAATCTAATTTTGTGGAATTTATGCAAGTGACCAGACAATTGATGGGAACTAACGATGATTCTGATTTTACAGAAATTGAGCAAGTAGAAAATGTGTACACTTCCACTTACGCAAAGTTTAAGTGAGCCTTGCAACCTCAGGCCATATCTGATAATATTCGGCAAGTGGGTGACCCCGGAAGTAATCAAAATTTTTTGGCTCCAAGCAATATTAAACTTGAAGCATTGCAGTTGCCTGTTTTTTGTGAGCAAATTCAAATTTTTAAATCGTTTTATGAACTTTTTATCACTTCAATTGATAGAAATCCTAATTTAGTAAATATAGAAAAATTATTGTATTGAAGAAAACTGCTTAAAGAGGAGCCGCTGCGTTTAATTGCGGCATTGCCAGTGGAGCGTAATTATTATTAAACAGCCTTAAGTATACTACAAAAAAGATATGATGATCATTATCTAATTATTGATTGTCACATTAAGGATATGATGGATTTATCAATTGCTAACTATAAATGACGCAGGAATGTTACGCGAATTTATTGCTAGAATCAGGCAAACAATTTCGTATTTAAAGAATTTAGGGGAACCGGTTTGGGATGCTATGGTTGTTCATATCATATTAGGAAATTTAGATAGTTACTGTAACAGAGCATTTCAAGGTGAAAGAAAACAGAATACAAAGGCTAATTTAGATGAGCTTTTGGAGTTTTTAGATAAACGGGCATTAAATACAGAATTAAACAAACCAACTTCTAAGTATTCTAAAAATAAAACAACGATCCAATCAACATCCAATTACAGACAGGTCTCACATGCTGCAACCGCTTTGGTTAAAACAGGTACTAAACCCCTTAACGGTAATTCTCAAGGCAGAACTTGTACTGCTGAAAATAATTTAAGCGTTCCTCAAGAAGCGCGAAACAGTAATTGTAAATTTTGCTTAAAAGGAATTCATAGTATTTTTCGCTGCTCTAAATTTAGGGAAGTCGGCGTGATCGAAAGACAAAAATTTGTTACAGGGAATAAAAAATGTCATAGACTAGTTAATATTATTAAATTTTTCCTGGCAATTCCACCTTTACTAAAATATTAAAGATTCGAGGAAGTTCTCGGTAGTTAATTGCTTACATTCGAGTATAGAGAGCGTATGGGAAATGTTTTGAATATATTAATACACTATGATTCTCTTACAATTCAAGATCCTTGTTGGTTGTTTTGTAAAGAGAAATGCGCCATTCTGATGAGCTGCAACCATAACGAAACCAGTCATTAGCTTTCTCTTTGTAAAATAACCAACAAATTAATTTTCATTCACTATACTTGAACTACTCATCTCCAGACAAAATTATGTCAGCATTGCAAGGTGTTTGCATCATTTTTCTGTTAAAACTTGGTCAAAATATTAAGATTTACAGATCAGTCTGCCATGTTGACTAGTTTTAAAAAAAGTCACAGGGTAGATTTGAATCAGGATGTTTTTAATTCAGTAAGCATATGAAAACGATGTCGCAATTCAAAAATTCTGCTTTATACCTCCTCTTTCGATAACCACCACTCCAAATCTCAAAGAAACAACTTCGTACAAACTAATTTCAGAATTCCAAGTTATAAATTCATCAGTACAGGATTATAGAAAGAGCTCTTAATTCAGATCGTAATATTTATTAGGTCGACCTGAAATAAAGGTTGGTCAATGGATGCTTGGAGGAATGCACATTAGGAACTAGAAAGTCAACAACTGATAACGGGAAACCCATTAACAATACACGTCGCTATATGCATGTGATGTTTTCTAAACAAAGTCTTTAACAAACGATCTTGAACAAACATTCTTGAACGTATTATCATCTTTTGCGAAACATGTGTTTTGATAAATAGATACCAGCTTTTAATATTGTGTTGAACGAATAATTTGCTAGATTTAAATTATAACTACATGTACTGATACAATCTATTAAAGAAATGCATATATTTAACCTTTGTTACTGATAATACAATCGCAGATTGGAAGTACCTTAAACTTTATAACTGAATATTTACCACAAATTCTACATGATAATGAATAAACGACCGTGTCGATTCGCCAAATGCTGCCGAATTCGCTAATACACGCAAGTAAACGTGCCAACAGTACGGGGCTATGACGTTTTAAACTATATACAAGCCAAATTATTTATGTATAGAAATGGAACGTAACAAAATGTTCTGTATATATTAATATACACCGATTCCCTTATATTTCAAGTACTTTGTTGGTTGTTTTGCAAAGAGCATGTTCCAATCTGATGAGCTGCAACCAAAAAATTAATTTTCATTTACTATACTTAAACTACTCATCTTCAGACAAAATTATATGTCACCAATAAGCTAGAAGCGCGTTAGCTCCTGTTGACCGAGATCCCGAGTAGCAATAGGTGTAGTACTTTTTAGAAGGTCCACTAATGTTATAGTGAGTAATAGGTCAAGTGTTGTTTCCACTTTAGTTGTCATAGACTAGTTAATATTATTAAATTTTGCCTGGCAATTCTATCTTTACTAAAATATTGAAGATTCGAAGAGGAGTTCCCGGTAGTTAATTGCTTACATTCGAGTATAGAGAGCGTGTGGGAAATGTTTTGAATATATTAATACACTACGATTCGCGTATAATTCAAGATTTTTGTTGGTTGTTTTGTAAAGAGAAATACACCATTCTGATAAGCTGCAACCATAACAAAACCAGTCATTAACTTTCTTTCTGTAAAATAACCAACAAATTAATTTTCATTCACTATACTTGAACTACTCATGTCCAGACAAAATTATATGTCAGCATTGCAAGGTGTTTGCATCATTTTTCTGTTAAGACTTAGTCAAAATATTAATATTTTCAGATGTTTGCCATGCTGAATAGTTTTAAAAAAAGTCACAGGTTAGATTTGAATCAGGATGTTTTTAATTCAGTAAGCATTTGAAAACGATGTCGCAATTCAAAAATTCTGCTTTATACCTTCTCTTTCGATAACCACAACGCAGTGCTTTATGCTCCTATACAACATCTGCACATAGCATTTTGAGAATTCGAGATTTTGGAGGGTGATTTTATGAAGTTTACTGATTTTACAACCATACGTAAAATATGATTAAGTTCTGGACTCATATCTTTGAATGCTATATATAATACAGTGCGTCCATACTGCTTCTAAGGTTACTTCTTTAATCAGATTTCATAGACCACTATATTTTTCTGACGTTGCACAGGCCTCATTAGTGCTTATTCCTACATATTTATACCTGGACATATTATTTTTTTAAAAGAGCCGTCAATTATTCCAAAGTGTTTTCTCTGATTGTATGGACTGAAAAGACTAACAAAAAATACCTTTTCGCGCAACTCTTAATGATCAATAAATATTGTGAATGCGATTAAATATGCATATCTATGAAGATCAATAGCTTCACCGACTTGAGCAAAATGGTTATTGTTTACCTTCTGTACTAGCTGTTCATGTACATCATTCAAAGTATATGATATTCGTCTTAAGACAGTGTCATTTGACATTGAAATAAATTTTAATTGTTGACTCATAGAGTCATCAAACATTGAAGAAACTATATTAATAGCTGCCGGTAATATCAGCAGACGCAGAAAGACGGTGTCGCAGGGCGGTAGATTCAACGGGTACGTAAAGCAGCTCCAAAAACTAACACAATTTTTACTGTCTCGTGTCAACATACTTAATAGCCTCTCCAATGGTATCTATCACTTGGTATATAGTTTTATAGACCCCGCAATATTCACTTATCTTGTTATGGTAAAAAAGTCGTGGTAGAATTTTTATAGGGTTTTACTAAACCTATCGAGAATTCTTATAAATTGTAACAAGCCCAGGGTAAGGTTGGATGACAAGCGGCTTTTAGAAAAAGAAAACTCTTAAGACTTTTAGCTAACTGAGCTTTTGACCCACGGTCGCATGAAATTGGGTCAGTGGGTTTATTAAAATTGGAAAAAATAAGATAATGGACGTCACCTAAATTTTTTATAAAGCAACTGAATAAATCAATTTGCTTAAAGGGAAAATTTGGAAACCTAAATGTTCTCTAACCTCTTTAAGAATTAAGTTGAATACCACTTATACGTTACTTACTTTTTTCTACTCTAACGAAGTTCTAGGATGACTCTGAAACACAATTACAACTAACAAACATATCATTTATCTAATAATTCTCTGACTACACGAAGTTCTTATTTTTGTTTCAAATAGTTATCACTGAATTGTTATATGTAATTCTAGTGAATAAATTCCTTCAACGGTCATAATCTTTGGGAGAAATTAAATATTCATAAAATAATGATCTGAAGAAGAATTTGATTCTATATTCTCATATTAACCAATTATGTACATTATAAATGCAACTCAACAAAAGTTAAATTCTTATGAATATAATTACTACGTTACTCAGGAGATGTAAAGCTAAATTTTAAGTTTTAATTCTACTGAATTTTAATTGAATTCTGTATTTTATTAACAATATTTAATTTATACTTAATAGTCCGAGGTAGCGCTACGAAAGACTGTACAAGTGATTCAAATTTTTGTTCATGCAAAAATTTATTTATTAGTTAATCTTAATTTATAATTTCATTTTCTGGAATGAGGCCACATAAACTGAACATCTTGAAATGAGGTTTATGGCAAACAAGATAAGAAATGACATTTAGTTTAAACTTTAAATTCTGCAATCAACATGTTACAATGATTTACCTATACTTATTATATTTTCATACATAGTTTGGCAAAGGTATAATTTCTTAATTTGAACACTTGATTACTGAAATAAAATCATTCTATATATTTTAAATATTATATTCTTAAAAAGGTTAAGCCTTCTTCTTTTAGCAAGTATGCTACTAAATTATTTGTAGATGGTTGGCTAAGTGCTTGCATATAACAGAGTATAAAGTAATTTACAACTCAACAATTAAATATTACGTAAGTTCATATATCTATATACGGAATAAAATACAGCACATGCAACAAAAATTTCAGGAAATTAAATGGGCTTACCCATCGGCGTCGTCGACCTGTTAACCTCTAAGCACATGATGCGATGTAACCATTCGGCCATGTGTCGGCACGGTTCTAACAAATCTGCTTACAATTTAAGTACAAAATGAATTTTCATGTTGATAAATTTTATTTAAACATCAACCAAGTAGAACAACCATATTATTTCATTAAAATTTTTGTACGTAGTGGAAGTTGCACTGTAATATACTTTATAGTAAATTGTAATTAATTACCTATCAAACAAACCGTTGCAAAGATCAAATGACTTCTTCATGAGTTGTTGTCTTAGACAACTTAACTAAAACTGTTTATTTTAATTCGTCGTTCACGCCAGGAAAACTTGGTTTCCTGTTTCATCTCGCCTGTTTAATTATCAGAGCAAGTGACCTTTCGGCTTGACAAGACAAAAAGTGACTATCTGACACGAGTCGACAAACAACTTGAATATCTTAGATATCGTAACATACGAGTATGGAACACGCGCAATGGTTTTAATTCTGTGATCAGCTGTAGTAGTAGAATGCTTTAAATTTTATTGTTTTACTAAATATACAAGAGTACTAGAATCCATACTGGGTAAAACGTTATTAAATAAATATTAATTTAACAAGTTTGTAGCAGTAATGTCGACAAATAATTTAGTTCGGAATTTTTACATGTTACAATCTCTTTCTCTGTTTCTTTTTTATTAAAGACTAGAGTATATCTTCTCGGTCTAATAAATTCATATTATTCAATACGTATCATCTATATTTTAGCAATTATAAAAATAAGGTTATGAATATATCTCGTCAAGAAGTTATTGCAAAAAATTCAAAGATCACAAATTTCTTTCTAGCGAACATGACACTGGATCCAGATAGTAATTTAAAATAACTTGCATCAGGTAAAGAAAGCATAATATTCGAGAAAACTGACAGTAGTCCATCGCGAAATATAGGGATTGATCAATATAGTGACAGTAGTGATAAAAATGTAACTGAAGATACAGCAACCAATGATAGTGATAGTACGATTTACCTATATTATAATTTAAATAACTATGTGTCGCTACCTACGGTCAAACGTTGACAAGTAGGGGTTGCCGACCAGCTACAGTGGAGACAGAGTGGGTCCTGAAGTTTGTTAAAAACCAAAAGTAGAGTAAAAAAAGAGCGCCAGGTAAATTTTTCTCCAGGCAACCTCCCAAGTACCTCGCGCCATCAAATATACCAAAAAGGTGCAAGTACCTTTAGTCAGGGTATAGTTATTAGTATAATATCTTATTTATGTTCCTAAAAAACCACTTTCAGGTAGTACGTTGATTAATGATTAAATTCCAAACCTACATACTCTCATCGATTAAGTCACTTAAGTATAATTCTATATTGGAGACAAATTTAACATGGCTTGCAGCGGTGTTAATATCCCCCAACGTATGTTACTACTGTTGCCGCCGCTTGAGCTCAGGCGCCGCGAATTAGTTTGCTATAGTGCCGAGACTCAAAACCACAAACAAATATGTCAACTACGCTGCAAATAAAAATTAATGCACTAACTGCCGTTTAACAAGCAATCAAATATTGCATCAACATGTTATATAACTAATAATAATTATTGCGGGACAATACGCATACAGATAAACACAAACAAATATCAAAAACTTGCGTGTTGGTAGAGTTCCAAGTAGAGCAATGAGTGAAGTTCAAATTCCTATACAGGGATAGAAACAGTGTTATTAACGAATATAACCAGTAACTGGTAAACTATAATCCCTTAATGTTACTATATTTTGCTCCGAATCAAATTCCCCAAAAAGAATGATTTCCAAAATCACACAATAATCGGAACTTGCAGCCAAACAGCTTACTACACATGTTATTCAACAACAAACATCAGAATCAACATGCACGAAGATTGGAAAATATTCAAGCATCTAAAGAAAATCATTATAACTACTAAAACCAACATTGAAGTTCAAAACATATAATTGTACATATATATATATATATATATATATATATATATATATATATAAGGCAGTTATTTACACAAGGTAAGTTGATAAATACTATCGTATTACAATTAATAAGATGAATCGATGTGGAAAGCAGTATATTAAGCTAGAAAAATAGATTATTCCTCAAAAATGTTATATTTATGCACGGCAAAAAATGTAACTTTACAACTACTAAAAACCAAAAGATTTTAATTAATGAATTGTCTTTATTAGAAAACACTGATATAGCCGATTTTCAAAATGTATTTTTGACAAATAACTTTATAACGCAAATTATTTTTCTCTTTCGAGCCGATCTAAAGGTCCTTTTCCTAAATAAGCAGTGCAAACAATTTCTGAAACTTTTTACCGAAAACAAACTAAGTACGGTTTTGTAGAAAAACGGGTTGAGTGATTTCCCGAAGTTCACGATGCTACATATTACGAGCATTGTTGGCTCTTTGCTACATACCTAAACGTAGCCGGAAGAAAAGTAAATACCAGGCTAATTACCAAACGCGGAAAGTAAGGGGATTCACCTAAATACCAAAAAACCCCAAAAAAAAGAAAACACATCGCCCACAATTATCTATTAACACAAAATAAATAAAGGATTCTGTTCAAACAAGCAAAAAAAAATAAATTAGGTGTTATTATTTCACAGCAAACAATTATATTGTACAAACAATTTAGGAATTTAGATACGAAGTGCGCATCTCGTATTTCACACAAAATAAAATTAATCAGTATTAAATATATCTGTGAGGAGCTTTTGTCAAGCGTTTTTAAAATTTCACCTAATACTTTTTGTAAAATAAACTAATTAGTAGGAAAGAATTAACGTGTGAGAGCTTTTGTCAGACATTTGGAACAATAGAGAAAACCATTATACGCGGTCGTAATGTATACCAGGATAACGGGTACCAAAAGCAGAATATAAACTATTTAATTGGAGCATAAACTTGTCGTTTCAAAGCAACTAGATTTAAGTTGAGGAATTATTAAAAAGCGTATTTATTAATAATTATGTTGAAGGATTTAACAAATTACCGGATACCTGAAACAAGGCATAGACTATTTAATTTATCGAATAAATTTTCGTTTTAAAAGCAAAAGGGATTTGAGTTAACCGGAGAAATTTTAAAAGCAAAATTGGAACGTAAGATCTTTTCTAATAATAAACAAAACCAATTGCGTATTTGAAGCGAGCGGAACTGGCACAATTTAGGGGCGATAATTATCACACACGAAACATTTCAAGCCCATTTGACATCGTGCCCTATTTAAGAACGATAGCAAAATAATAAAACTGTAGATAAAAGTGTTGAGCTACAATACCAATATGAGGCTAGCTATGAGCTTAAGTACTAGAAAGGTTATTTGAAATAACTCTAACGTTGGCAAAAAATTTGTTAGTCTTTCGAAGACACCGTGAATCCTTAACAAACACCTATAGTAGCAAATTCTTAACACAAGTTAAATTAATTTCCAAATATGGCAATATTTTTAAACAAGTTATAAATATGCGAAAAGGTAGTACAAAATATCTAGGTCATCAAATTCAAAATATTGTTTGAGGTCTAAGTTTAGAGAAACGTTAGTTACAAAAATTAAGGGAGCACCATTTTATTCTATTATCTTTGATAGTACACAAGATATGTCAACAAGAGGTCAGTTACGCCAAGTGTTCAGATTTGTAGAAATAGTAAAAAATGAAAAAGGGACCCATAATCCTTAAACATTCAAGAAATATTTTTTGGCCTTTCTGAAATCACAAAAAAAAACAGTTGAAGGGATAACGTCTAAAATACTACAGATAATGGAAGAAAATAGTATAGATTTATCCCAATGCCGTGGTCAAGGGTACGATGGCGCAAACGTACTGAGTGACGCATACCAAGGCGTCCAGTCTCACAATGTTAAAATTTCCACAGAAGTGGCCAGTTTTAGGCATATTTTTAGCTTCTGCTACGGTCTTTTCATAGTTATTTATAAAGCTTTCTAATTTGATTTTACCATCTGATAGTAGCTCAATAGCTTTCGACAGGTCTATATATCCTGCTTGTAAATTTTGTGATGCAAAATAGGTGTGAAACAATATTTTTTGTAACAACCACGAACGTAAAAGTAAACTCGAATGTACTAATATTCTTCCTAATGCGATTTGCTTCATCGCTATCGTCTCGTTTATCACTAGTTAAAATTATTTTGTTAAATGTTTTCATGATATCAACGTACCTAAAATTTACAGCTGATATAAAACTATTCGATAGAAATAAATGGAGGTACGCATCCAACCTGTACCAAGATGGATAAATTAATGACGAAAAGAGTAACTGTACTTAAACATGATGATTATTATAAGCAACTGCAAGAATTGGTTGGGCAATATTCTCGAATAATGTTAATTGTGTGAAAGGATTTACTGGAAAACTATTAGTTCGGCAAATGTCTAAGTGTTGGGGGATCTTGGTAGCCACAGGCTGCTTAACCCCCGTCACTGAATTTCGGTGTAATAGGGCATAAAATTAGAAAACAATAAAAGGGGAACCGAGCTGTATACATGCTGTGTGAGAATTTCAGGGAACTGTGTAGGCTAGTTGAGAATATAAATAAGTGCAGATACGTGTCCAACCAGTTTTGAAACGGAAAACATAATGACGAAAAAATAAGCGCGGATAAATCGGATGATTATTATAAACAACTACAGGTGTTGGTTGTGAAATAACTGCAACTAATGTTGACTGCAAAACGTTATATTGGAAAAAATATTAAATCGATAAATGTTTAAGTGCTGGGGGAACTTGGCAGCCACAAGCTGCTTACCCCCCTTCCCACTACTGAATGTCGGAGAAATAGGGTATATAATTGTAAAACAATAGAAGGGGCCCGAACTGCATATAACAAGAAAGAACAGCGCTTATGATGAAAGACAACAAACATAGAGCAAGAAGTTAATAACAAATAGGTTATAGAAATAGTAAAGAAACAAGAATATCTGGGAGAAAAAAATAAAAGAAATATAAGGGCAGAATACGTTCTAAGGCATTTTTGGGGAATAGTATGGGATATATTACAAGCAGAGATAGAAAAAAAGAGGTAGATGTAGACCTAGATTAGATTAGTGATAGAAGCAAACTGTGCAAATTTTAGGGAAATGTGTAGGTTAGTTCAGAATAGGAAACAATAAGGGTACACGTCAAACCAGTTCCAGGACTGAAGACCTAATGATGATGATGATAAAACTATTCCTCCCAGCCCAGCATGTGGGATTTAATCTTTTTACTGTAATTGTAAATTCTTCTGTAAATTGCACCAATAAATTCTATCTTTTGATACCAAAGAATACAAATATTGATTCTAAAACTGCAAAAAATGAATCTAGTTAACCCCGAATTTTGAAATAAAGGAAAAAAAATAACAAAAAGACAACACGAAGAACTAGCTCAAAATTTTATATTTGAGGATATCGAGCACTTTTTAAAGATAACTATATATAACATAGTTTTTGATTAAGTGTGTGGTCAACTTCAAAGGAGGTTCCAAGAAATGAACGAGGCATGCAAGTCGTTCAATTATCTCAAACCCAATAAATTAATTAGTCTTTCTGAAAAAGAATTGCTCAAATGTATCACCGACTATTTTCCAACTATTATAGTTGATGATTTTGGTCTGCAAAAGTTTCCACTTACGATTATACCAACGATCTCCTCACGGTCCTCTACCACATCACTGACAATGTTAATTTTAGGTACGTTAATTTCAGTGCATTGGGAACATGGTGGTCTTTACCTTTTCATTGTATTATCTCAAAATCGTGTTGCTGTAACCTAACAGCCCATCTGGCCAATCTACCCGATGGCTCTTTCAAATTATTTAACCACACCAGGAAATGATGATCCGTGATAACGGTAAAGTTAGCGGCTTCAAGATACGGACGTAATCTTTCGACAACCCAAATCACAGCCAAACATTCACGTTCGGTAACGGAAAAATTCTTCGCAGCTTTAGTGAAAAAACGACTAACATAACACACAACATATTGGATCATCTTTGGTCTGGGTTATGGCTGCGCCTAAGCCATAACCAGAAGCATCTGTCTGCACACAAAACAGCAAATTAAAATCGGGGCGTAGAAATCAAATGATTTTTAATCGCAGTAAACGCAATTTTACAAATTTCGGATCATTCAAATTTACAATTTTTTCTTAACAATGCAGTCAATTGACAAAAAATTCGATATAAAGCGCCTATATCACAACGCCATACCTACAATTCTCCTAACTTCACTAACAGGTCTTGGAGGCGGAATATTCAAAATGGCGGAAATTTTATCGGGACCAGGGAGTAAACCTTTACTATTCTCCACGTATCCAAGATACTTGAGTTCAGGTTTGCAAAACTAACAGTTATCTCGACCTAATGTGAGGCTTGCTTTACTTAAACGGGTAAAAACTTCTTGAAGTATTTCAACGTTTCTCACAATCAGGTGTACACAACACAATATCGTCCAAATAAACGAAAACGTAGGGTTCCCAACTTGGGACCTAACACAGTATCTATCGAACGTTGCCACATATCCGGCGCATGATGCAACCTAAAAGGCATTCGACAAAATTGGTACAAACCACGGTTCGGTATGGTAAAATCTGCATACTTACGGGATTCCTTAGCAACAGAAACCTGCCAATACGCAGACTTGATATCTAATGAAGAAATGTATTTCGCGTCACGAAGACGGTCCAGCACGGACCAGACGTACGCCAAAGGGTACGCATTCTTCTCGGTAACTTTATTAACCTGACGAAAATCAACGCAAAATGGGAACGTGTCATCACGCTTCTTTACCAATAAAATTGGACTTGCACAAGCACTGTTCGAACGCTCTACTACACCTAACTTAAGTATTGTTCATCGATATGCTTTTACATAACCGGCGACACCGGATAATATCTTTGTTTAATTGGTTACGAGGAGGTCTTAATCTCGTGTTCTACTAAATTCGTGGTTCACAGGAATATTCGGCAAAATGTTTATCAACCAGCTGTTCTAACCCAAAACGTTGTTCAGGTAACAAATCACAAGCTGACCTCAAAATAGAATTATTTAACATATCACTCACAGACGAAATATCAGGATTGGTGAACTACCATTGACCTTTCATAAGATCAGGGACTAAACCAATAGATGACCAAAAATCAATCCTAAAATTAATGCATGCTTCACTTCAGGTATAACTAACACTTTTACAGTAATGGTACGTTCTTTCAAACTAATCGGTAAAGTAATTGTTCTTAAACCATTAACTTTTTGACCATTCGCTACGGTACAGGCGGTACGTAAATCTTTTTTAACGGTAACTTCAACGAACTTATTGAATCCCAACCTTTTGATCCTAAAATTGTTCTACTAGCCCTAGAATCCAGTAGCCCAATTAAATAATAACTCATAATATTGTTAAATACACTTTAATACCCTCGGCTACGAATGTTAGAGCGTAGTTGAGGTAGAGCGTTAGGCAGTATTTAACTCCGGTTCCTTAGAACCTGGGGATCGAGTAATAATGCTACCCATACGGGTTCTTAGACACACTACTGAATCGACGTTAATTATAAGATATTCAGTACATAGTCACTTTATTCTAAGACATTTAAGTTAGCAGCAGAACTACATTAATACCATATCATTAAACTAAGTTAGTAAGCTAAATTGGACTTACATGATTTGTTGAAGGTGCGTAGTGATAAGGTAGAGAGTACTGCTTACTGTATTCTGGAATATTGAGGTTTACAAATTCGAGCTTGAACAGGAGTGGTCTCTTACTGACTGGTCTCTACCACTTGACACTTCGGACTACTACTACTTGGCCTGAAGGTTGGCTCTCCAATATATAGTCGTCTGGGCGGACATTTGAGGGTAAAGATGGAATTCTAGAACTGTAACTCAGGAAGTCCTTGTGATGCGGTGGTCCGCGTGAAACGCCAAACCGTAACGTTATCCAAGGTTTTCTGGGATCAACAGATACTTGATAAAGTAAATGTGTGCAAAACAGGAGATTGAGGTTTCCTCATGAGTGTAGCAGTTACAAAGTAACAACGGAAAAGAGTCACTAAAATGCACCGAATAAGATGCTGAGGTTTCCGCGTTAATAAAGTCATTTATTACAAAGTAATGAACAAAGCAGATTAACTGAAATAAACTGTTCATGGAATTAAAGTATACAAATGTAAAAATGCAAATTATTGTAGTCATGACAATATCAACACTAACATGAGGTCTCGCTCCGGGAGTAGAATTCTCAAAAACAATCTAAAATAACTTTTTTCTTAACGGAATTAGCATTTTGAATCTTCATATAATTTTGCATATAAAAAGTCGAGTAAGTAAACGTACGGAACTAATCGCTCGACCATTCAATTTTCCGTCGGACCGTTTCCCGAAAACTTACGGGATTTATCGTAAACCCCGGATTTCCACATTGGTAACAATATTGTCGTCGATGCGGTACATCACATTAGGCGGCTCTGTGATCACTTTTATCACAATTTCAACAACGGAATGTTTTTTGACGCACCTCACCTTTGAAATTGTGCCCTGCTTTATCAGAAACTTCAGTAGTACATAAATCATTAGAAGAGCCCATGTAGACCAAATCAACTTCCAAATCCGTATGACGACGAGACGGCGGTACATAAGTTTCAATAGAAAAACGTCCTTCTTCCATCTTTCTGCCATACAACAATAATTCATTTACTGAATGTACTTCAATAAGTGCTAACTTATTTTGATAAAAAGCTGCAATATTACGCATTAAAATTTTAAGTTGATCTGTCTCAAAAATAGTTTCGTTTCATCTACTAAACATATTTAACATAATGGCAATATAAATCCCCATAGTCTCTTCAGAACCTTGAGTACGACGCTTAATCTCTTCCATCAGACGCTCATTAAAATTAATCGGATGAAATTCCAACCGTATCAAACGAACTAATTCCCCCCAATAATCAACAGAACCCCTATTTTCTCTCAACCATAATGACACCTTACCACAAAACAGATCAAGGTATTCAGAAAATAATTGAACCAGATCAACAATACGGGCAACTCTCAGTTTATTCACACGCTCAAGAAATGCGTTGAAAGACATTGTTCGAGGTTCGCCAGAAAATTCCCCACTTCGCAACTGGGACTGACTTCCTAGTATAACTTCGGCATTGTGAGATTTGCATAACAGAATTAGTTTCAACAACAGCATTATCCACGGGACTGGTACCAACCTTAAGCGACAATAATTGATAACGGGACAACAGCAATGGTACTTTCAATAAAAGTTTATCTTTCACATGCTTCTCTTTGCCAACAGGGACACTATTATTCACACGGCCAAGATAATGCGATAATTTAGTCTGAATAGCTAACGCTGATTCCTTACACGGCGTACAATAATACACGTCAACTGATTTTTCTAAAATACAACCTTTCTCAACTGCTTCAACGTTATCCGAAAATTTTGGAATATAAACAAAAGTTTTTAAATCACTTTTTTTCTCTTTTCTAAGAAGAATTCTATGCAAAGCAGCACCTAAATCTTTAACTAAACCTTCGGCCTTACAACCTCGAATACTAAGGGTATACTGTAAATCCTCTTTACCTAAACGTTCAACCATCATTCATAAACCCATTCTGAAAAATCTTTAAACGACAATAGATGACAAGGTATAACCTCCGAGTGCAAAATAAATATCTAAAATTGCAGATATACAAATCTGCTTCACACATAAGGCGTCAATTAATTTGTTACGGACCTGTTCAGCATTACGACACCACGGGAAGGATAAAAATCCTTATCGGATCTAGCTCGAGTGGGTGAGGGGTGGGTATGGTAGAAAGTCGTAGTTTGGGGTTGCCAACAGCTCTGAAATACAACCGATAAATGATCTTAAAATCGGGGATAACGACAAAATATAGTGGGCACCACCAGTAATCTCGTCACTGGTCGAAATACTCTCAAAGCTGGAAATTAAAATTAAGAATCTTGCAGTGTAGTGGGACTGGACCCACCCTAACATTTTAAATCCTCTCACAAATAATACACGTCAATAGTTCAACTTAACTCTATTCACAAACTTTTCTTGAAAGAAATACAAATTTTAGTAAAATAAATTCATGGCATACTTTAGTATGCAAGATCAAACATTCATATAAGTAGTACATTATTAAGGATCCCACTGCCTCATTTCCACCAGCATCCTCATTTCCACACACATCTGGACCAAATTTACATGTAAAAACCCACTATAAAGTCTTATTTTTTAAGAATCTCCGCCTTGCTCCTCCTTGCTCTCCTCCTTGCTCGGACACCCCCACAACCATTTTCATTACGTCACACCCGCATTCTTTCCACCCGCGAGATAAATCTTTCTCCACATTTCCACCCACGAGATAAACCTATCTTGTTTGGTATCAATTAATATTAGATTTTTCTCAGCTACCCGAATCTCTAAGAATTTTTTAGATTGCATCATCCCCCAGGGAGCTACCCTAATTTTAAGATTTCTTACCTGTAGCGATTTCTGACCGACCGCATAAATTTTTTTAGTCATGCGATACATCTTGTTAGTCTAGAATTTTACGCAGAATTCGAATCTGTAAACAGATTTGAAATCGGACCACGCCCTGCAAAGTTATTCCCCTTTAAAGTCCGGAACCTCTAAATTTTGCTCTTTGCTTTATAAGCAAACCTAACAAATAGTTTTCTTCGTCTATCCATTGCATCTTTCGAGATAAACCTATCTTGTTTGGTATCAATTAATATTAGAATTTTCTCAGCTACCCGAATCTCTAGGAATTTTTTAGATTGCATCATCCCCCAGGGAGCTACCCCAATTTTAAGATTTCTTACCTGTAGCGACTTTTGAGCGTTCTTATAAATTTTTTTTAGTCATGCGATACATTAAATTAGTTTAGAATTTTATGTAGAATCCAAATCTGCAAACAGATTTAAAATCGGACTACGCCCTGCAAAGTTACACATATACCCTCTTTTTTTTTATTATTAAAAAATAATAAAAAAAAATATACCCTCTGCGAGATAAATCTTTCTCCACATTTCCACCCACGAGATAAACCTATCTTGTTTGGTATCAATTAATATTAGAATTTTCTCAGCTACCCGAATCTCTAGGAATTTATTAGATAGCGCCATCCCCCAGAGAGCTACCCCCATTTTAAGATTTCTTACCTGTAGCGACTTTTGAGCGTTCTTATAAATTTTTTATACATGCAATACATTTTGTTAGTCTAGAATTTTATGTAGAATCCGAATCCGTAAACAGATTTAAAATCGGACCACCCCTTACCATTTTACACACACCCTCTAAATTATAAACTTCCTGCGGCTCATACCTAAAAGAAAATCTAAAAACTATTCTTAAAACTTTTATTACAGACAATTTTACTAATACAGTTTAAATTTTGTAAACCACATTTCTAAATACATATTTACAATTTTTATTCTTAATCTAGAACTCATATCGGCTTATACTTATTAATATTTATTTCTAAATAGAGCACCTTTTCCAAAGACCAACCGGACCCGCATGTTTCAAATTCCTCTGATTTTGTTCTTATGGTTTCGCTTAAGACCTCGTACATATTTTCCAGATTACTAGAAGACGTTATAACCACATTTTTTTGTGTTAAAGGATTTCACATCGGTAGTCTCTTCCCCCCATTTTGGTGTAAACGCCGCAGAGTTCGCAGTAGACTTTTATTGCTGTATGTTGTATTCTTTTTTCATTTATTAATCGAATAAATCGCTCTTTCTGCTTCCAAAGAAACTCGGGCACTCCATAGTCGACACTGGCGTTCTTTATGCGATAGCTAGCCATACGGTTGTTAAACGCTGTACTAACCATTTCTACACCATCGTCGCTAGTAGCGGTAACTGATGCATTTTTATGTCTGTTGCTCCTTAAATGTGCGGCATACGTAGTTTTTTCCATTTCGAAATCGCATACTTTACACATAATTCGTGGTTGTTTCGTACAAGGCCCTTTAACAGCTGGCGGAGCTGAACGTTTACTGCTTAATGACATACCGTGCTGTTTTTCCTTGTGTCGCTGTAAGTTGCCCATTCTCGTAAAAGCGATACCGCAAGATCCACAGTTTAAGTACTTTGCTGCGGACGGATGTATAAGCAACCGTAGACGATGTTACACCACGACATTTGTTCTGGTGCCGTTTGAGAGCATTTTTCCAGGTATAGAAAGCACCGCAAGAGTTGCACTTAAAAACGTTTGCAGATACCATTTTAGTATAAAACAAAATCCGCACTATAGCACTTTGGTTAAACTTGTAAGCGAACTAACTTATAACTAAAGAGTTTACTCTTGCGCACCTGCTTTATGTACCCTATAGAATGCAAACCGAAGGTTTCCGAAGACACCGAACGAAGTTGAGGATTCAGCGGGAACTAAATGACGTCATAATCCTTGCTGCTCGTCCAATACATTTAGCGCCAATGCATGCACCCGGTTCGCATCGTCGATGGTGCGAATGCCGTAAGTAGAAACATCGGAAACGTCTTCCATGTTATACGGATCGCGTGCATATTAAAAATCCAAAAGGGTGATAGCACACGCACACAAATTGTGTGCAAGTCGTGCTGTAGAAGATGCAGTGCTACTATAACCAAAAACTTAATAAAAACACTTTAATACCAACTTGTTGTCTACAGGATACTTACTAATAAAGTAATTTAATTTTAAATAACTTCTACGTCATATTTTAGGAAATGGTGGGCTTGAATATTTTCTAAATGAATCACCGAGCGAAAGTATATGCTTAGCAGTATTAAAATTAACCATTAATTTCCCATTTTTACGACCGTGGTTAATTATAGATTAAAATTTAATTTGTGCACGTTCGAGCTTCTCGTAAATTAACATATTTTATAGCAACAATGCGCTGTATAATACATGCATACCCCTTCGCCGCGCTACTGCTATTCTTGTAATTGCTAGAAAAAGTCACTCTCCTTTTTACTGTTAGGACCGATGCAAGCACCATTTTTTTAATATATTTTCTATAGCACATCGCGCACTTTTTCGTCTGATGATTAAATTTTGCTTCTGTAGGCTTCTACACTTTCGCATAGCGGTCGGCCGCACGTAATGATTTCTAGAACCGGTAAGTACTTGATATCGTCCAAATAGAGAATTAGATGCTCGATGTCTGTCAACTTCCAATTCCCTCGTAAAAGGTAGAAAAAACTCAGTCAATCATCCATCTAACTTAAACTTCGACCCGCTCCTGTTCTGATAATTTACAAACATCTTTCAAACGACAATGGGCCGAGAATTTTTAAACCTCCGAGGGATCTTTAAGTCGTGATCAATTACGCATCCGAGCTACGCGTAAACTAACATATTTTGTAGCAACTGTATAATACATGCATACCCCTTCTCTGCGCTACTGCTATTCTTGTAGTTGCTTGAAAAAATCAGTCGCCCTTTTTACGGGTAGGGCCGCTAAAAAAACACCATTCCATACTTTCTTTATAAGTGTAGCACATCGCGCACTTTTTTGTCGGATAATTAAATTTTTGTTTATGTAGGCCTTTACACTTTCGCTTATTTAAACATCTAATACAATTGATTAACCACTTTCGATTATTCTAACGGAGACCACCATACATCCCGCCGCACCGTTCTTTTTGAATCCAACGATCCTATGGGCTTCCACGCACTAACACCTGACGTATTTTTCCTACTATTTGTTAAACAAAAACTACCGGCATCGCCATGTTCGTATACGAACGTAAGCAGATGTTTGTGGATATGTACGAGAATATGTAGTCATATACATTAACCAGTCTAAGCTATTTTATTTAGTCCACGAAAACTACTATTTTTCTAAACCATAATTAATAATCGTCTTTATAGGTTCCACATTTCTACCGTTACCCAATGACTGGTGCTACGTACATGGAAACTTTAATTTCTTATTGGAGAGAATTCTTATTCTCCCGCGCACTGCTGCGTAGTTGCATGCCTACCCCTTTTGGAGGTATATGCCCGTTATAGGTTGTAAGACCCTCGGTTTTACTTAACTACAATTCGTGAAACCCCTTTAATCTTTTTAATCGTATCTTTCTCGCCTACAATACAGTAGGACTTAACATTACTACCAACAAATTCTAATACTGGACCCCCATTAAATACGTCTTTAATTTTAACTAAAACTTTTTTTGTTGACAAGTGTTATATTGTATTTATTATACGCAGGGTAGTCACTCTTTTAAGATAAATATGTTTTGCTAGGTATCAACTAATATTAAATTTTTCTAGGGACCCCAAATCTGTAAATAGATTTTAAATAGGACCACCCCATACAAAGTTATGCGTTTTAAAGACCCAAATCACTAATTTTTGCTCATCTTTATTTAACACCATTTTTAAAACCTTTTCGCTACCCAAGACATATGCCTTAGCCAACCATCTCCCGAGAAATCTAAAACCGCCGTGTCCCGCGAATACCACGTGGAGATAACACGTATACTCTGTCAACCAGGATAGAAGCCGGAAGGATTTGGAAGGTGGGAGAAGAACTTAAAAATTATGGAATCTTAAAACTAATATATACAATAGATTTACAAAATTCATACAAATATAAACAACTATCTTATATCTTTACACCCCATGCGTAGATTGTTGTACTATTAGGAATGATGTACCTTTGTCATCTTCCTCGATAAACTAATTTTATTAATAAACTGCGTATGTAAATCGTATTCTTTTACTCCGGGTACATACGCAGGCAAGTACTCGATACCATCCAAATAAAGAATTGGATGCTTGGTGACTGTTAACATCCGCTTCCCTCGTGTACGCCCAGACACATCCCAGCCCATGAGCACCCTGCGCATGCACACCCCTGCCCATGCGCACCCCTGCGCGTACGCACCCTGCCCATGCTCGCTGCCCATGCGCACCCCTCTCTGTGCGAGTGCTATTTCGGGGTAACGTCACAGCCTTTTATAAATAAAGAACAATGTTATATACTATTATAAAATGTTTATTCTGACATTATACATAACAAATTTAAAAATATTTAATGCCAAGCATGGAGTCATTTAAACTTAATTTTAATACAAAGTTATACACAGAAGACAGTCCTTTCTTTATGTTTGTTTGCAGTGGTTTTAATTTTATCTAATTTTATTCGCAGCTTAAAATTTAAATCGACACCCAAGTCTTCTATCTCCTTTTCTAACAAATAGTTTGATACATTAAGATCGTCTACGTTTTCGAATTGTAAAATGTACCGAAGTTTGCCTCTATATTTAAAGTCTTTGATTCCGCCGACAACCAGATCCATTCCTTCGTGTAATTCTTGCAGCTTGTGACAATCTTTTAATCGCAGCTTTCCACTATATCCTGCATACGTATCTTGTTAGCTTGATCGACTTCTTCTTGTCGGTATTGAGGAAATCCTTTTCTCCCACACACCGTTGTGTAGTTGCATATCCACCACTTTTGGGAATATATGGTTGTTATAGGTTGTAAGACCCTCGGTTTTAAATGATCCGAAAGGTTCTTTACTAGGCAAATATACAATGTTTAGCGGAACCCCTTTGCGTGTGGTGTACGCCAAGGTTACGAAACCCGCATTCCTTAGTTCGTCTTTGTTATCTGCCATTTTGATAAATACGTTTTAGAATAACCTTTTAAAAAGTATACGGATTTAGTACCATCCTTTTCTGCAAGAACGCCTACATAACTAAAAGAGTCTTTCTTACTAACCGCAAATGCATACAGCTTGTACAACCCGGATGTATCTAAGTCAGTCCATCGACACATAAAATAATCTTTTAATTCTTCCTCATTTTCTCTAATAAGATGTTCTTTGTCTAACACATCTTTGTATTGTTCGCGTATTGTCGAAGTGTTTTCAATTTAGTCAAATTTTCGCCTTTTTGCATCCATTTCCTATAATTCCAGTTGTCTTTTCCTTCCACTTACAGCGTATGGCATGCATAATGGGACAATTTCCTTTAGCGTAAACGGATAGAGTTTACTACCAATATTTGCGCGTTGTCGTACAACCTCTGGGCGAATGTTAGGTGTATTTATCAATCCCAATTCCGAAATGGCTATTTCTTTTAGAATTGTAGAATATGGTGTTGCAGATTGTGTAAAATATGTACTACCTGCTTTAATGTAGCACTTGTGTAAGATTTTATTTTATCTTGGCTGTCTTCCTCCTCTACTATCTCCAAATAATTTACGGGTAAATAGTTAAAACTAAAAGCCGAAAGCACATACTTTATCAATGTTTCCCTTTCTTTTGGTTTTCGGACAACTTAATTTGCAAGCCCGTCAATTTCTTTGTATTACCATTACCCCAATACACGTACTGTAGCAGGTTATTATACACTAAACAGCAGCTATTTTGTAGCTTGTCCGATAGCTTACTCCACATTTTGGCAAGTGGTACCGAGTACATTGGCGCCTTTAGGAAGTATAACTTACTATCTTCCAATAACGTTAAACAGTCTTTTAAGGGATTATACACCCGTTCCGCACTGACATAGCTTCCAATTGCACAATTGTATATTGTCGCTTGCAATCGCGTAATACCATGTTCTTTAGCCAAAGTAGACGCAAATGTTTCCCTTAAACGTACATCTGGACAACGTAAAAAATCTAGTATACGATTGCCAAGTTGTTTATTAACACCAGGACTTGTTATCTGACACACAAATTTGTTGTATATCTTAATTCTTGCATTGGTTGTTAGCCATGTTAAACAATCAATTCCTACAGTTTTATGGTTGTCAACTATAATATTACACTTTTCTTCGTATTCGCCCTTATAGCAAAAGTTATGGTTTGTAGTTAAATAATTACATTGGTAGTAAACTCTATCCGTTTACGCTAAAGGAAATTGTCCCATTATGCATGCCATACGCTGTAAGTGGAAGGAAAAGACAACTGGAATTAGAGGAAATGGATGCAAAAAGGCGAAAATTGGACTACATGGAAAACACTGCGACAATACGCGAACAATACAAAGATGTGTTAGACAAAGAACATCTTATTAGAGAAAATGAGGAAGAATTAAAAGATTATTTTATGTGTCGATGGACTGACTTAGATACATCCGGGTTGTACAAGCTGTATGCATTTGCGGTTAGTAAGAAAGACTCTTTTAGTTATGTAGGCGTTCTTGCAGAAAAGGATGGTACTAAATCCGTATACTTTTTAAAAGGTTATTCTAAAAACGTATTTATCAAAATGGCAGATAACAAAGACGAACTAAGGAATGCGGGTTTCGTAACCTTGACGTACACCACACGCAAAGGGGTTCCGCTAAACATTGTATATTTGCCTAGTAAAGAACCTTTCGGATCATTTAAAACCGAGGGTCTTACATTACATGTGATTTTCAATGCTCCACCCGAAGGTACTACATTGGCCAGGAAGCGAGTTTTTTTTTACCTGGAAAATTTTGAATTTTGCCGAATCCTTGCTGTTCCAAGCAAGGTAGGGATCTTTAACGTGCGTGACAACACTCACACACGGGACCTCCATTTTACCTCTCATCCGAACGAGGGTGTATTTTTGCGAAAAATGCTCGCCTAACATTTTTCAAGCGGACCGTGTCGGGATTCGAACCCGGGACCCTGGGCGTAGTAGTCACACACATACCACTACGCCACGGAGCCGCCTCGAGGGTCTTACAACCTATAACAACCATATATTCCCAAAAGTGGTGGATATGCAACTACACAACGGTGTGTGGGAGAAAAAGGATTTCCTCCAATACCGACAAGAAGAAGTCGATCAAGCTAACAAGATACGTATGCAGGATATAGTGGGAAAGCTGCGATTAAAAGATTGTCACAAGCTGCAAGAATTACACGAAGGAATGGATCTGGTTGTCGGCGGAATCAAAGACTTTAAATATAGAGTCAAACTTCGGTACATTTTACAATTCGAAAACGTAGACGGTCTTTATGTATCAAACTATTGGTTAGAAAAGGAGATAGAAGACTTGGGTGTCGATTTAAATTTTAAGCTGCGAATAAAATTAGATAAAATTAAAACCACTGCAAACAAACATAAAGAAAGGACTGTCTTCTGTGTATAACTTTGTATTAAAATTAAGTTTAAATGACTCCATGCTTGGCATTAAATATTTTTAAATTTGTTATGTATAATGTCAGAATAAACATTTTATAATAGTATATAACATTGTTCTTTATTTATAAAAGGCTGTGACGTTACTCCAAAATAGCACTCGCACAGAGAGGGGTGCGCATGGGCAGCGAGCATGGGCAGGGTGCGTACGCGCAGGGTGCGCATGGGCAGGGTGTGCATGCGCAGGGTGCTCATGGGCTGGGATGTGTCTGGGCGTACACGAGGGAAGCGGATGTTAACAGTCACCAAGCATCCAATTCTTTATTTGGATGGTATCGAGTACTTGCCTGCGTATGTACCCGGAGTAAAAGAATACGATTTACATACGCAGTTTATTAATAAAATTAGTTTATCGAGGAAGATGACAAAGGTACATCATTCCTAATAGTACAACAATCTACGCATGGGGTGTAAAGATATAAGATAGTTGTTTATATTTGTATGGATTTTGTAAATCTATTGTATATATTAGTTTTAAGATTCCATAATTTTTAAGTTCTTCTCCACCTTCCAAATCCTTCCGGCTTCTATCCTGGTTGACAGAGTATACGTGTTATCTCCACGTGGTATTCGCGGGACACGGCGGTTTTAGATTTCTCGGGAGATGGTTGGCTAAGGCATATGTCTTGGGTAGCGAAAAAGGTTTTAAAAATGGTGTTAAATAAAGATGAGCAAAAATTAGTGATTTGGGTCTTTAAAACGCATAACTTTGTATGGGGTGGTCTTATTTAAAATCTATTTACAGATTTGGGGTCCCTAGAATAATTTAATATTAGTTGATACCTAGCAAAATATATTTATCTTAAAAGAGTGACTACCCTGCGTATAATAAATACAATATAACACTTGTCAACAAAAAAAGTTGTAGGGAAAATTAAAGACGTATGTAATGGGGTCCAGTATTAGAATTTGTTGGTAGTAATGTTTAATCCTACTGTATTGTAGGCGAGAAAGATACGATTAAAAAGATTAAAGGTGTTTCACGAATTGTAGTTAAGTAAAACCGAGGGTCTTACAACCTATAACGAGCATATACCTCCAAAAGGGGTAGGCATGCAACTACGCAGCAGTGCGCGGGAGAATAAGAATTCTCTCCAATAAGAAATTAAAGTTTCCATGTACGTAGCACCAGTCATTGGGTAACGGTAGAAATGTGGAACCTATAAAGACGATTATTAATTATGGTTTAGAAAAATAGTAGTTTTCGTGGACTAAATAAAATAGCTTAAACTGGTTAATGTATATGACTACATATTCTCGTACATATCCACAAACATCTGCTTACGTTCGTATACGAACATGGCGATGCCGGTAGTTTTTGTTTAACAAATAGTAGGAAAGATACGTCAGGTGTTAGTGCGTGGAAGCCCATAGGATCGTTGGATTAAAAAAGAACGGTGCGGCGGGATGTATGGTGGTCTCCGTTAGAATAATCGAAAGTGGTTAATCAATTGTATTAGATGTTTAAATAAGCGAAAGTGTAAAGACCTACATAAACAAAAATTCAATTATCCGACAAAAAGTGCGCGATGTGCTACACTTATAAAGAAAGTATGGAATGGTGCTTTTTAGCGGCCCTACCCGTAAAAAGGGCGACTGACTTTTTCAAGCAACTACAAGAATAGCAGTAGCGCAGAGAAGGGGTATGCATGTATTATACAGTTGCTACAAAATATGTTAGTTTACGCGTAGCGCGGCGAAGGGGTATGCATGTATTATACAGCGCATTGTTGCTATAAAATATGTTAGTTTACGAGAAGCTCGAACGTGTACAAATTAAATTTTAATCTATAATTAACCGCGGTCGTAAAAATGGGAAATTAATGGTTAATTTTAATACTGCTAAGCATATACTTTCGCTCGGTGATTCATTTAGAAAATATTCAAGCCCACCATTTCCTAAAATATGACGTAGAAGTTATTTAAAATTAAATTACTTTATTAGTAAGTATCCTGTAGACAACAAGTTGGTATTAAAGTGTTTTTATTAAGTTTTTGGTTATAGTAGCACTGCATCTTCTACAGCACGACTTGCACACAATTTGTGTGCGTGTGCTATCACCCTTTTGGATTTTTAATATGCACGCGATCCGTATAACATGGAAGACGTTTCCGATGTTTCTACTAACGGCATTCGCACCATCGACGATGCGAACCGGGTGCATGCATTGGCGCTAAATGTATTGGACAAGCAGCAAGGATTATGACGTCATTTAGTTCCCCGCTGAATCCTCAACTTCGTTCAGGTGTCTTCGGAAACCTTCGGTTTGCATTCTATAGGGTACATAAAGCAGGTGCGCAAGAGTAAACTCTTTAGTTATAAGTTAGTTCGCTTACAAGTTTAACCAAAGTGCTATAGTGCAGATTTTGTTTTGTACTAAAATGGTATCTGCAAACGTTTTAAGTGCAACTCTTGCGGTGCTTCCTATACCTGGAAAAATGCTCTCAAACGGCACCAGAACAAATGTCGTGGTGTAACATCGTCTACGGTTGCTTATACATCCGTCCGCAGCAAAGAACTTAAACTGTGGGTCTTGCGGTATCGCTTTTACGAGAATGGGCAACTTACAGCGACACAAGGAAAACAGCACGGTATGTCATTAAGCAGTAAACGTTCAGCTCCGCCAGCTGTTAAAGGGCCTTGTACGAAACAACCACGAATTATGTGTAAAGTATGCGATTTCGAAATGGAAAACTACGTATGCCGCACATTTAAGGAGCAACAGACATAAAATGCATCAGTTACCGCTACTAGCGACGATGGTGTAGAAATGGTTAGTACAGCGTTTAACAACCGTATGGCTAGCTATCGCATAAAGAACGCCAGTGTCGACGATGGAGTGCCCGAGTTTCTTTGGAAGCAGAAAGAGCGATTTATTCGATTAATAAATGAAAAAAGAATACAACATACAGCAATAAAAGTCTACTGCGAACTCTACGGCGTTTACACCAAAATGGGGGAAGAGACTACCGATGTGAAATCCTTTAACACAAAAAAATGTGGTTATAACGTCTTCTAGTAATCTGGAAAATATGTACGAGGTCTTAAGCGAAACCATAAGAACAAAATCAGAGGAATTTGAAACATGCGGGTCCGGTTGGTCTTTGGAAAAGGTGCTCTATTTAGAAATAAATATTAATAAGTATAAGCCGATATGAGTTCTAGATTAAGAATAAAAAACTGTAAATATGTATTTAGAAATGTGGTTTACAAAATTTAAACTGTATTAGTAAAAATTGTCTGTAATAAAAAGTTTTAAGAATAGTTTTTAGATTTTCTTTTAGGTATGAGCCGCAGGAAGTTTATAATTTAGAGGGTGTGTGTAAAATGGTAAAGGGTGGTCCGATTTTAAATCTGTTTACGGATTCGGATTCTACATAAAATTCTAGACTAACAAAATGTATCGCATGACTAAAAAAAATTTATAAGAACGCTCAAAAGTCGCTACAGGTAAGAAATCTTAAAATTGGGGTAGCTCCCTGGGGGATGATGCAATCTAAAAAATTCCTAGAGATTCGGGTAGCTGAGAAAATTCTAATATTAATGATACCAAACAAGATAGGTTTATCTCGAAAGATGCAATGGATAGACGAAGAAAACTATTTGTTAGGTTTGCTTATAAAGCAAAGAGCAAAATTTAGAGGTTCCGGACTTTAAAGGGGTATAACTTTGCATGGCGTGGTCCGATTTCAAATCTGTTTACAGATTCGAATTCTGCGTAAAATTCTAGACTAACAAGATGTATCACATGACTAAAAAAATTTATGTGGTCGGTCAGAAATCGCTACAGGTTATAAATCTTAAAATTAGGGTAGCTCCCTGGGAGATGATGCAATCTAAAAAATTCTTAGAGATTCGGGTAGCTGAAAAAAATCTAATATTAATTGATACTAAACAAGATAGGTTTATCTCGTGGGTGGAAATGTGGAGAAAGATTTATCTCGCGGGTGGAAAGAATGCGGGTGTGACGTAATGAAAATGGTTGTGGGGGTGTACGAGCAAGGAGGAGAGCAAGGAGGAGCAAGGCGGAGATTCTTAAAAAATAAGACTTTATAGTGGGTTTTTACATGTAAATTTGGTCCAGATGTGTGTGGAAATGAGGATGCTGGTGGAAATGAGGCAGTGGGATCCTTAATAATGTACTACTCATATAGCACAAAAGAAATATATAAGATAAAGCTATGTTCAGAAAATTTAAATACTATTATTAAATCAAGGTTAATAAGTTACTATGATAATTTCGCGCTGACCAGACCTACTAACAGATAAGCAAACTTATGTTTGTATTTAATCAACGAATGCCTTTTGTAGGTGATCGTTATAGCAACAAATTGTACAATAAACGTAATTTTATTTGAATCATTATGGTTCTGTTGCAGATGCGTCAAATATTGTTTTTAGTAAACAACTGTAACAATAAAATCATAAAACACGTATAAAATGGTATGATTAAATTCAATGTTTATACCTTCATATTAATGACAAATAAAATTTTAGCGCACAGCGCCCGCACTTGGACGACGATGGTATCACAGTAAATTATATTTTACAAATTCTTACCTTGCGAGATGGGTCCTACCGCTATTCAAAGCAAGGGCTGTTGAGCTTAATTAAACTGTCTTCATGCACGTGTGTAATTATTGTGGTTTCTATTCTCAGTTGATGGATTTAGAACATGCTAATGGCAAACGTACCTTTAAGGTTTTTTTGTTAACCCAACTTGCATAAATTCCAAAGACATTTGGCATCAACAGCTGACATACGTAAACAAGAGATGGCGGGAACAATAACCTACAACAAACCAATTAAGCATACGTGGAACGATTTGCGAAAACACTTTCAGATACTGTCCCCATTTCGTAATCGTACACTGCTGTGCTCCACATATATACTTTCAACAACTTTTTCCTTGTTTCTATGTTTGTTGTCTTTGAACATAGCAGCCGCCCTCCTCTGTTAGATACAGCACTGCTTCGCTTCTATTGTTTCTAAATATTTACCCTATTTCACCGATATTCAGTGATATGCGAAAAGGGTTAAGCAACCTGAGGCTACCAAAATCCCCCAACACTTAGATATTTGCCGAACTAATCATTTTCCAATTCATCCATTCGCTCAATCAACATTTGTTGAGAATATTGAAAAACCAGCACATGTAGTTGTTTACAATAAACAAAAGGTTTAAACACACTTATTTTTTTTATCATTAGGTTTTCAGTCTTGGAACTAGTTGGACGCGTACCTTCGTTGATTTCTATTCTGAGCCCACCGACACATTTCTCTGAAATTCTCGCAACCTACATCTTTTACTATCTGTGTATAATAGTCTGACCTAGGTTTACCTCCATCGCTCTTTTTTCCTGCCTGTGCTTCTAATATATACCGCACTATTCCCTCATGCCTTAGTATGTGACATTATCCTATCTCTTTTATTTTTTACGGCTTTCCACACATTTCTTTCTTTCCCTACCATTTCTAAAACCAATTTGTTCTTAACTTTGTCTGTCCATGATATCTTCATCATACGTCTGTGGCACCACATTTCAAAGGCTTTCGTCCTTTTCCATTCTGCTGCTCCTACTGTCTAAGTGTCACATCCGTACAGCGCTGTGCACTACATATATGCTTTCAGCAATTTTTTTTGTTATTTCTATGTTTGTTGTCTTTGAACATAATAGTTGGTTTTTCTTGTTAAATGGAGCACGGCCTTGTGCTGATCTTTATTTTATATCTTTTGCACATTTCCCATCTTGCATTATTCGGCTCCTATTTGTATTCAGGTTTTTGATTTATTTTCTTCTTTTTTGCGCACTAGTGCTTTAGTTTCATCGTTGTTGATTTTCATACCGTGTCTCTCTGCTAGTACTATTTCCGTTTCATTAAGATCTGCTTGTAATTCTTCCTTGCTAGATGCTAATACCGCTATATCATCTACACACCTAAGCATATCAATTTTTTGTCCCTGCATAGTAATCCCAAATGTCTTCCTGCATTTGGCAGTATTCATTGCCTCTTCAATGAACAAGTTAAAAATTAATGTGGATACGGCACATCCCTGTCTCACCCATTCTCCAATATTTACTTCTCTACATTCTTCCTATAATTCTATTACAGCTATTTGCTCTTTGTATAGGCTACGCAGTATACGTCTATCCCTATAACTCATTCCAATCTTTTGAGTATTTCAAACATTTTTTCCATTTTACGTTGTCGAATGCTTTTTCCAGATCTACAAACCCTATATACACGCTTCCTCTGTTATTTGTTGTTATTTCCATTATCATTCCTTAGAGATAATAGCTGCTCGTGTTCATCTGGTTCGCCTAAACCCAAATTAATCTTCTTATTGTATTTCTTCAACCCGTTTTTCCATCTGTCTTTGTAGAATTCTAGTTAATAATTTTCAAAAGTGTGCTGTCAAACTTATTGTTCGCTTGGCTCATACATATAGCTTAAAACTTGGAAGAGACATTCTGTTACTGCTTGTCCAATGGCTTTTAGAGTCTCTGCTGCACCTTATCTGTAACCGGTGCCTTATTATTTTTCAAAGTCTATAATGCTAATTCAAATTCATCTCTAAGTATAGGATATCTCAAGTAATCCTTTTCAATGTCTAATTATTGTTCTAATGCTTATAGTTCCTGGTCTGCATATAAATCTCCTATATATTCTTTCCGTCTAATCACTTTCTCTATATTTTCTATAATTGTATCTCTTTTCGCATCCCGTATAGTTTTACTATACGGTTTTATATTCCTAAGATTCATTCTAACTAACTTGTATGATTCGCCTGTCTTTCTTATTACCATCTTAGTTTGTACCTGTTAGCACTTTCTATCAATTCATTGTTCTTTAGTATTCTTACAATTGCAAATAATTTCCCATTTTATAGCTATGCATCTCTGTTTTCTTGCTTTAACTGGTTTGTTTTTTATTTTGATCCTAGTGCTATTAAATTCAGGATATCCTTTCTTATCTATGGTTTCTTATTTTCTTTTTGTGTAAACCCTAGAATATCTCTGGCCGCCATTCCTAAGCTAGAATGAATGTTATTTCATTTTAATTTTACCTCCTAGTATCAGAAATTCTTCCAATGTGTTTCGGCAATTCATTTGACTTTTTTCAAATCTTTCGTGGATATCTTTATCTTTAAGTTTCTCAAAGTCAAAATGCTCTTTTTCGTTCCCTTTTTTTTATATTTTTAAATTTAAGTGCGAGTTACATATCCCGCAATTAATATGTATATAAAATTAAATGCAAGTATTATGTCTTAAGAAATAGAATGTTACATTGTATAATTGAAGGTAATAATATAAAAGGTTAACGATAGTTCATATCAGACATAAGAACAGAAGCAACTACTTTGTATTCCAAACGCAACCTGATACTGCAGGTGCAGGACACAATAAACTGCAATAAAAGCAGAAATATCAGACGGTGAGATCTGCATTTCCCACAAGATGATGTGAGAGCAAGGATTACATAAATACCCTGAGGAGCCCCAGATAGCCAGTTGGTCTCAAACTTCATAACTTTAACATCGTTGGTGGTTCAAGCTACTTACCATAATTTTTAATTATTAATTATTGATTATTAACTTCAAGTATTTTGTCAATTTCAATTAGTTTAGTGAATATAAACGTTTAAGTTAATTGAAACAGAAAGAAGTCATTTTTGTTATTGTACAATTAAGATATAAACGTTTTAAAAAAAAAGCTCCCAAAGGTCCAAAACCTATCTGGCGCATCGCAACGGATTCCAGAAGGGAACTAGCAAATCCAAAATCGAGGAACTGGTGGCCGTAAATTTCAATTCTTTACGGGAACAAAAAATTAAACAATTGAAAAAAGTACAGAATCGACCAAGTCCAATAAAGAAGAAAGTCTAATGGAACTGGTAATCAAATTATTGTGAGTACCAAAAGTTCATTTTCCTAACCATTTTCGATTGCATATTAATATTAGCAAGTAAGATTTGAAACAAGAGAATTTATATTTTATGTATAATTATTATCACAATTTATTATTATTACTAAAATAATTTACTCAGCAAAAGTCTGAGTTTTATTAGAACAAAGGTGTGTAAACATACACAGTTTATGTACAATTTATTGCAACAGTGCTTAATAAAACAATTATTTAGCTAAGTCCGAAACCCATGTAATTATAACCAAGGTTATTATACTTACACATAAATATACGTAGCAATAAGTGATTCTTTAAATAACTTTAATACAATCTTGACTGAAGTAACTGAGAACAAATTAAATTTATAAAGATGAATACTAAAAACTTGAGACTATATTTAGACTCAATACCAATGTACGACGGTAACCAAACGTTATTAGTAATTTTCATTACAGCGCGCGAGACATTTCTTTAGTCATTTTATAAACAAGGAGACGTTGACCGTAATTTATGGCTATTACGTTTAATTCTAAGTAAGTTAACCGTTAGAGCTTTGGCCCTTATTGCGACGAGGGACGACCTCACGGAATGGGAGGACCAAAAAAGACTATTAATAGCGTATTTCAGCGACCAGAGGAATATATAATTCTTATCAGAGACTTAATAAACCTACGGATGGAAACTAATTAATCACTATATCAATTTGGTATGCAATGTCAAGACGTGCAAAGTTTAATCCTAACTAAATTGAAACACGAGAAACCTGATTAAAACACATGTTTAATAAAACAAAAATGTACAACGAGATGACTTTAGACATTTATATAAACGCGTTATCCGAACGATTATCGGACAAAATAAGATTTCAACATCCCCAAAAGCTAGAAGAAGCGATGAAGTTGATTGTAGAGCAAGAATACGTAGTGTACTGCAGAAACAGAATTTATAATCTTAACGCAAACAAAAATTTCTTACCAATTAAAACGATACAAGCCGCGAAACAAACACCAACACAACCGAAATTTACATCATTCAACGCGCCAATAAATCAACCAAGAATTAACAATCCAAACTTTAAAAACGCAAATTTCAACAACCAATTTCGGCAATTTCCAAAGCAAACAGTAAACTCAAATTTCATAAAACCCACATTTACACAAAAATTCAATCAGAATGCGAATTAAACATGGCAAACATTCGGCGCAAATTCTAACAGAAACGCACCCATGACGAGTAATAACAACAACCCCAATAATTATTACGAACCAACCCCTATGGACACATCATCTGGTAACACCAGACAAATCACAAAAATATAGCAAATCAGACCCGATTACATACAAAAACGAAACTTCACTTCCGAGGAGCTATTTAACCAAGAAGATTTTAACAATCAAGACACAGATAATTATGCGAATCCCAGTAGAGACGATGAAACAAATTATTCAGAAAACTACGAATGCAACAACTCATACAAAAATTACGAAGAAGACGACGAAGAAAAGGCGTGCTCAAATTTTCAGTTGCACCAAATAAAATACGATCAGACGTAATAAATCTAAACAATATTAATCAACACATTTTACCCTTTATAGAAATACCTCACGAGGAAATTAAGTTATTAATCGATACAGGATCTTCAAAAACTTTAATTAGCTCCGTGCAGAAACATTATTTAGATTTTGTAGAAAGAGAAACTTTCAAAATCAGAACAGCACACAAAACGACACTACACCGATTTATCGCAAAAATGTCCTTACCAAAAACTTTCAACGTAAAAATGAAACATAAATTTTGCATTTTTGAATTTAATGATAAATACGACGGATTAATAGGCATGGATCTTTTAAGAAAACTAAGAGCGAATATCGATATAAAAAATCGACTACTAAGAACAAAACACGGACAAATTCCAACTAAATTTCAAAACAGCAACATTCAAACCGATCAAAAGTACACAATCAAACCTAGGACAGAAAAACAAATAAAAGTCTTAGTAAATTCAAAAGGCGACATAGGAATAATAAATCACATATCATTTCGACAAGGAGTAGAAACACCCACTGCGTTAGTACACATAAAAGACAATCACGCCATTACGACAATTTTATACTCAAACGATTACCCCATAGAATTATCTTCGACAACACCGATCGAAGTGGAAGAAGTGAATTTTAGTGAAATAGAAATCGACGAAGACCCTCAAAGTAATTCCAACCCCACAGAACACGATTTAACATTCGTTTCGATGACAATATTAACACAGAAGAGAAGAGAGCAATAAAAAACTTATGTTTCGAATACCGAGATATATTCCATTGTGAAGGAATACCTTGAACTTTCACCAACATAGTCATACATAGCATTGAACTAACAGATGATAAACCGATTTTTACCAAAGCATATAGACTACCTCAAACAAGTCAAGAAGGAGCAGATAAACAGGTAGCAGACTTACTTAATCAGGACATCATTCAACATTCGAATTCACCATGGAGCAGCCCCGTACTAATTGTACCGAAGAAACTAGATGTCTCAGGCAAACGCAAATACCGAACTGTTATCCATTACAGAAAACTCAACGAGAAGACTGTAGGTGATAAGTACCCACTACCAAATATCACAGAGATATTAGACAAACTAGGAAAATAACAATATTTTTCAACTTTAGACCTCGCCTCAGGATACCACCAAGTGGAAATGAATGAAACAGACACAACCAAAACAGCTTTCAGTACACCCCGAAGACACTATGAATACAAAAGCATGCCGTATGGTTTAAAGAACGCACCCCCCACTTTTCAGAGGGTTATGGATATTATTTTGAGAGGAATACACAACGAAAAATGCCTTGTGTATCTGGATGACATAATTGTATACTCAACATCACTCAAGGAACACATCGAAGGATTAAGAGAAGTTTTTGAACGTTTAATAAAAGCCCACTTTAAAGTACAATTGGATAAAAGCAAATTCTTTCAAAAAGAAGTAGCATTTTTAGGACACATAACGCCACAAGAAGTTATGCCAAACCCATACAAAACAAATGCTGTATTAAACTACCCTTTGCCTAAAACCAACAAAGAAATAAAAGGATTTTTAGAACTCAGTGGATATGACAGAAAATTTATAAAAGGTTACGCACAAATAACCAAACCATTAACCAACTGTTTAAAGAAAGGTAATAAAATCAAACACACACTGGAATTTATTAAAGCAGTAGAAAAAATTAAGTGTATTCTTACGAATCACCCTGTATTAGAATACCCTGACTTCTCAAAACCATTTATATTAACAACAGATGCATCCAACGTTGCTTTAGGCGCAGTATTAAGTCAAGAAAAAGTAAGTAGCGCTAAACCAATTAGCTACGCATCACGAACGTTAAATGAAACGGAACTAAAGTACAGTACTATTGAGAAAGAACTATATATTAGCAATAATTTGGGCAACAAAATATTTTAGATCATATCTTTATGGAAGGAAATTTTATATATACACAGACCATTGACCATCAGTATGGTTATGTAAACTCAAAGACCCAAACTCAAAACTATAGAGATGGAGGATTAGATTAGAAGAGTATGAGTACGAAATCATATATAAAAAAGGAATGTATAACAATAACGTGGACGCACTGAGCAAAATACAACTCAACGCCATAGAGACAGAGTCAGTTATAGGTAATGTTGACAAAACAGATATAAGAAAATACCCAGAAGAAATAAAAATTATACATTCAACGCAAAACGACGAACCAAAAACTGCAATTAAAATCTTAAACGAAGCAATAGATACAAAACCAAACCAATTTATAGTTATCAAAGTTTTAATCAACCCCGACCCGGTAAAATATACAAAAATCGATAACAGAAAAATATACCAAATTCAAATAACGAAAGATGACAACCAGGAGCAAATAATTAAAATTCTAAAAGGGTATACCCCGGAGAAAAAACGTTTTTATTTTTATTTCACAAGGGATCATTTGTACAATAGATTTTTCAAATTATATATTCCACTATTTAATAATTCAGGACCCGAGATTATCAGATGCACACGAAAATTAATAACTTTAAATGACCCCGGCGAAATAAACGACATGAAAGAATGAACTATACGGATTTTATTAATCAATGCGAATTATGTGACAAAGTAAAATACGACAGATCACCACCAAAAGTACCCTTAATGTTAACCAAAACACCCGACAAACCTTTTCAAAAATTGGTAGCAGAAGCCCAAAACTTTTTATCGATCGTAGATGCATTCACCGCAGTAGGCCAAGCGATAGCCATTACTTCAAAAAATAGTATTGATGTAACCCAAGAGTTTTACAATACTTTACATTTTACGGTACACCCGAATCAATAACCTTAGATAATAGAAGTGAATTTAGGAACGAATCCATACAAAATACCTTAGAACTCCATAAAATAAATATTCATTTCATAACAGAAAATCATCCGGCATCAAATGGATTAATTGAACGTTTACACTTAACGTTATTAGAACAAACTAGACTTTTAAGATTAACCTATAAGAAAGAATATATCACTAATTTAATGTCATATGCCCTAATTCCTTATAACAACACAATTCATTCTTCAACTAACTTTACACCCCTCGAATTAACATTAGAACATTAAGATTTTCGCAACCCCTATGATATATACTAATAAGGAAGTATATCAACAGTACACCAAAGACCACAAAGGAAAATTAAAAATTACTTATAATAACGTCAAAATTAAATTAGACAAAGCTAAAGAACGTATTACAAAAACCGCAATGAAAACACCAATATAAGTAAATTCGCAGTAGGGCAAACCGTCTATGTAAGAAATTTCAAAAGTAAACGACACAAAACGGCACCCAGAAATTTAAGTCCGTTTAAAATCAAAAAGATCTCAAATAAAAACGTAGCATTAGTAGACAACGAAAAAACCGTAAGATATATCCATTTAAAGAATTTCGACACCCTGTAATTTCAGATGGACAGTCATCACCCTTTCCGTCAACCTCCACCCAGGTAGAACGGACGATAACGAAATAACAGTAGAAGAGATAAAAAACAACCCCGGTATACTACCAGTAAAATTGGGAAATATACAAAACACAGTAGACTTTCGCACAGAAATTTGATTTAACTGAATTAAAACAAGAATTTTATAAAATTAGAGACAATTATGACAGACTGAAAGAATTAATAGACACAGCCAAATTCGGAAAAGAGTATGCGATAGAAATGCTTAATCACAAAAGCATAATGGAAAATATCCTAAAGAACACAGACGACAAATTCAAACAATTAGTACCAACAGACACAGCCATAAGAGGAATTACTAGCGCTTTAGGCAATATTATAAAAGCTATCACCAGTAATTTAGACAACCAAGATGCTGAACGATACGACAATGCAATACAAGAATTGATTGACAACCAGCACGATATAAAAACTATCGTTAGATCCCAAATTTCCTTAACTCAATCAACCATAGTAAAATTTAACGACAAACTACGAAATTTAGTAAAGAACCAAGACAGTATAACAAGTAGAATACTAACTCTTGAATGTAACATGCAAACCACAATGCTAGGAATGCGTGATTTAATAAGATTTAACATGATATTTAATCAAATGATATCAACCTTCACTGTAATTCAACAAATTTTAGCTACATTAGAAAATGCTGTAATATTTGCTAAATTAAATACTTTACATGCTAGTATAATAGAACCAATTGATTTATTAAATGAATTATTAGGAATCAAATTACTTATAACTCATAGTAAACTACTTTTTGAAGTAATAGAATCTAATATACTTGTATTTGAAAAAATAGTTATAGTAAAAGGTTATGTAAGGAATCATGAAATTACGTTTTTAATAGGAATTCCCATTGTAGAGATTAAAACTTATAATTATTATCAATTATTTGCTTTCCCCTTTGAAAGTTAACAATCAATATCAAGTTATTATCCCAAAGATCAAGTTTCTTTCCCCTAAATGAACTCAGGTATGGATTCACAAATGAGAAATGCAAGGAAGTGGCTCCAGGCCAATATTTATGTCAATCAATAACGACAACAGCTATTCAAACAAATAGCCCCTGCGAAGTACAACTATTACGATTCTCTAATCACTACGAGAATTGTGTGCCAAAACCAGTACAAATTACAGATATGAAAATTCAAAAACTTACGGAAAACAAATGGATTGCTGTATTTCTTCAAGAAGTAATAGCAACCGCCAATTGCAACAAAGACGAAAACAGTTTAGCCTTAATTGGAAGCAAAGTGATCTCTATAAAGCAAGAATGCTATTTAAAAATAAAAAGCGAAATTATTCGAGTATATCAAAATCCAGCAGTGGCAAAGAAATTTGCAAATTTACCCGAACTACAGTTCAAGATTCCTCAAACCGAAGACAACGAAATTATCAAAAAACCGATGCAACTAGAACATCTAGACCTCGACGATCTCAACCACTCAGTGAAATTAATGGACAATCATAAAGAACAATTAAGTGAGTTAAAAGTGCCAAAGTTACACTATGATAATATCAGTGTTTGGACAATTTTATTGATCATTGTACTATTTTTATTAACTGTATATTTATTGTATAAAATGTACCTTAGATATTAGAACAAAAAAAATGTGAACAGAGAAACTACAAATGAAACTTTAGAGACAATGAGTTTTAAAAATTAAGTACGACCCTTAATTTTTATCTAAGTCGGGAGGAGTTACGTATCCCCCAATTAATATGTATATAAATTTAAATGCACTTATTATGTTTTAAGAAATAGAATGTTACATTGTATAATTGAAGGTAAATATGTAAAAGGTTAACGAAAGTTTATCAGGCATGAGAACGGAAGCAACTACTTTGTATTCCAGACGCAACCTGACACTGCAGGTGAGGACACAATGAGCTGCCATAAAAGCAGACTTAATTAAGATTACTAAGAAGTAAGACATTGTACGTTATCAAGAAGTAGCAGACGTGAGATCTGCACTTTTCCACGAAATGATGCGAGAGCAGGATTACATAAATACCCTGAAGAGCCCCTGATGGCCGGTGAGTCCCGAACTTCATAACTTTAACATTGTTGGTAGTTCAAGCTACTCGCCATAATTTTTAATTATTAATTATTGATTATTAACTTCAAGTATTTTGTCAATTTCAATTAGTTTAGTAAATATAAACGTTTGAGTTGATTGTAACAGAAAGAAGTCATTTTTGTGATTGTATAATTGAGAATAAAACCGATAGAAGAGTTTTTGGGAAATAAATGTTTTTTAAAAAAAGCTCCCAAAGGCCTAAAACTATTTTGCGACCTTCATAATTACGATGTTATTGTCAGTGGTTATATCTTCTTTTGGGTAGCTTTTACTGTCTTTTACTTGATTTCTAAACCGTTGTATAACAAGAACGTAATGTATTTGATATCTTCTTATGTCTCCTAATATCTTCCACATGTATCGTTCTCTAGCACGACGTCGAAGTAATGTGTTTGTAATGGTTAATTGTTTTTGTCGTAATGTTCGACCAGCCTATTTCCCTGTCGTTTCTAGTGCCTAACCTAAATAAACCTACTGCCGCTCCTTCCCCACTCTCACCTATCACAGCATTAAAATCCCCCGTAATTATAAAATTTTCATGACCTTTTACACATCTAGTATGTCTTTGATATATTTGTAGATCGCTTTTACCTCTTCCTCACTGTAGCTCGTGGTGGGCATGTATACTTGTATTATTACTGTATTTACCGGTTTTAATTTTAATCTAACCATGAATGCTCTTTCGTTCTTTTGTAAGTAGTTTTCAACACATTGTCCTATCTTGCCCCGGATGACTTTCCACACACTCGAAAATCCTTCCTCTGATACTGTATGAATTACCCTAATGTCTCCGCTCCAAAAATCCCCCGCCTCTGGCCACTAAACTACGCTAATACCTACTATGCCTATTGCTAGCCTATCCATTTCAATTTTCAAGTTCTCTAGCTTATCTACTTGCTTTGTACTTCTGATATTCCACACTCCGGCTCGCAAAATGTTCCTGGCTGTTCTTTTAAACTTTCCGATGACATCCTCCAAAGTAGTCTCCTCCCGGAGATTCGAATGGGGGACTATTTTAACTCTGGAGTCTTTTACCCCATAGGATGCTTTCATGTTAAATAATCAAGTACGCTATGTACTTAGGAGGTAACGTGGTGGTTTCCCGTTGCCTTCCACATCGCAGTAGTATGTCATAGAATGCCATCCCGACCCCTATGGTCTCTGCCACTCTAAGTACCGAAAGAGCTGCTGCCCTCTTTCGGAGACGTGTCTTAGTCTGGTTCCTCACTAAAAAAAAACCCACTAATTTGGTTGGACCAAAGGTTCGACTCTTTAGATCACTGAAACTCATAGACCACTCTACCCGTTCTAGTAATCTAAAACTTCTTCAAGATGCAGGTGCGTTCAGAACGGAAGCATAAAAAAGTATAAAAAATTTAATTATTAAAATAATATTCACATTAGTGACTTAATTACAAAAGTGAAATAAATATAATAACAACTATTTATATAATATCACAGCAACATAAAAGTAGGTATACTCTAAACAACTAAATGCAAAATTAACCCGTACATCTTTTAATGCATTACATTTTTTGGTTTGGTTTAGGAACATGCACATTCAAGAACCCTCATATTATCCCATTTCTCCAGATTAAGCTTTGTAAAATCGTAGGGATCTACTCTTAGGACATCAAGTGGAGCCAATTTCGAAGGTGCACAGCACACCCGTGGTGCGGCCTTCTTATCCATTTTGTGCACTAAACTTTGTATACGAGAATGATTAGTAGCATGGTTATAATTATATGGACATCGACCTTTGCAAACACCAGCCTCGTATGATTTGGGTTGAATTATGGAACTAATGTGTGGAACTTTCAAGTCTTTAAAAGTAACTGTCATTGTGTGGCGACAGCAACGGGCCTTCTTATCTCCTGGAACACAGTCAGTTCTTCCACCTTGTTCATAATTATGACTAGATCGGCGACTACGTCGTTTATTTGAATAAACTAAAATACTGAGAGCTGCTTCTGTAGGATCCACAGCACTACTATTGCACTGCGGACAATGTATTTCTAATCCTAAATTTTCATTAATAGTACTGATTATCGACCGAATTCCACTAGTTAAGTCAAATTCGCACCATTTAGAGGCTGTGGAAGATAAGTATGCTTTACTTTCGTGGAGTAAATGGTGTCGTCGGTTATTAACAATTTGATATATTTGGAGTATTGGCAACTGTACGTTTGGAATCGGCGGAACTAACATTCGAAGCTCAGCCTGCTCTATATCTGCATTGGAATACATTGAAAAGTTTGGAAATGTAAGTCTGGTTAGACTTTTCTTTCTTCTACGCCATATAACTTTATCTGAAAAAAAACGAATTAGACTTTAGTAAGTTGTATCTTAAATAATATCTAAGGATACTACAAAATAACTATCATTTTTGACCTGGCTAATACAATAGTATATTATTAATTTTTGCGCGTTATTCTTATTTCAATCTAAAACCATAGTCATTTTATATTTTGAAAAAGAAATACAAACCAATTTCGGTAACTTTGGTAGATAATCAGGTGTTTAATGTAATAATAAAGGGAGTGATACAGTAATGAGAAATAGTTATTACAAAATATAGAACATGTAAAATAAAAACCAATTTCAGAAAAATTTTTAAAATGTGTATAACTTACAAGTTGCATTCTTAGAAAGTTGAAGTCAGTAGTTTGAAAACTGCTAATTGTTATAAACTTTTATGTTCATAATTTAAATTTACATCTATGCTACCTTTTAACTTTATTACCTTCACTTCAGATTTTGTGGCATAATTATACCCATTTGTAAAATTTCATTGAAATAAAATTATTTTGTTGACGTTTAGGGTTATTAATGAATATTTACTTGTAAATTTTATTATATAATTAATAATCCTTGCACAGTGGTGCTCTTTTACGTAATGGTCAGGGAAATAAAGTTTGGATGATTTTAAAACATACTCCATACTACTCAAAGAAGATGTAACGCGATGCGTTACGCTAATAATAAATTAAATGTGAATGAAATAATATTTAATCTTGTATGGACTAACTTGTTATTGAAACACCCTGCTAATCTTAATCACATGTAAAATAGTGTTCAAAAATACGACTTGCAGTTAAATCCGTATTTTTATTTGAATTAAACTGAAAACCACAAAGATAGTTCTATTTTTGTTAAATATATATATATATATATATATATATATATATATATATATATTGGAACTTAAATAAAGGGTTGTAAATTATTTTAAACCACAAGAATGTAAACAAACAAATCTCAACCAGAACATTTTATAGTGGAAGCATGTTATGTTTTTAGAAGCTTAAGAAAATTATAGAAAATTCGTTGATATACACCCCAAGTTTGAGCTTATGAAGTTGTTAATAGACAGCTTTAATTATCATAAAGGGAAATCATAGACATCTTGCATACAAAGTAATAAAACAGACGTTGAAAAATCAAAATACAAAAGTGTAGGGGTGCACAGATAATGTAAGCATTTAATACAATAAACTGCAAGTAGAGAATGCTGATGTAAGCATAAGGAAAACTCGGCACATCGTATCCACTAGACGCTGACCATTATAAAATATTATTTACATTGGGCGTAATCTAGATCTGTTGGACACAATGAAAATCGTAATAAAGTCAGCTATATAGAAAACGTTGACCTGAAAACATCAATTATGTAGGGATAAGAGAATGTGAAATCGCGGATGCATTGGGGGAGGGGGTTGTTCGACACGAAAGCTATAGGACAATTTACGTTCGGCAAGTAATAAATTAACGGCTTAATGGCAGAGAAACGCGATATACGATAAGTTATTTGCACTTACGCTTAGGCTCCTCAAGGTATTTTCAATACACCTGCGAGTGGGATGAGCATCGCTATGTCCGTTTGTAAAGAATAAAACCGGATTTGTTCATTCCGCCATTAGCTTGAAATTTTGGCGTTATATTGCAGCTCTTGTTCAAAGAATGGAAAAACCAGGAAGTATGCTATTAACAAAATGGAAGCAGGTGTGGTCTGGACATTTGAACCGTTATAATTAGGGAATTAAACTGTAAGTAGTATTATAAGTATAATTTATATGTGAGTTTGGACATAGACATTTTTGACATCTTACGACGTAAGACATTAACTGAACATCACAATGATTATATTTTTTATGGATTAAGGATTTATCGACGGAACGAATGGCGATTAAATGTAGGGAAAAGGTTATTAATGTAAAATATTAAGAAATATGTAAGTGTAAGGTATTGTGGAAAGGAAAATGACACAGCACAAAGTTGGTAGTTAACTGTTGTTTTTTTGTTTGTTTTTATGATCGACATTGCCAATAATTTAGGATTTATTAATGTCTTATAATTAAATAGGAAGGCAGGAACAATTTGAAGTGACGAATAGTTTGGTTGATCGCTTAGATTTAAATTTTTTCTTTAAAATTTTCTTTAGGATGTATTTTAGCAACACCTAATCAGATTTGTGGGTAGGAAGTTATTGTAGGAAAGATATTCCTGTGTATTGAAAGTATTGTTATGTTAATAACGGTTAGGTTTAATTTGATTTTTATTTTAGTTGATTTAGGAAATAGAAAAGGTAATCAGTGATTTGCATAGAATATCCAGCTACCCCAGCAATTGTCTTATTCAGAAGGAGCATTGATTTTGAGAAATTTCTTTAGTTATGATCAACTTTAGGATACTAAAGCAATGAAGTTTTATGCGGTATAGTAGTCTTCCGCATAGAAATGATATCAGAAGAATTGTGGAAACAGACTGTTTGACATCCCTCGATTTTGACAATATGAAGACCTTTCAGGGTAGGTGTCAACGTAATGTATAGAACTTTGGAATTTAAGTCTTGATATTTATTATTTTTGTATTTCTTAAGTTTTTTTTTATTTTTTTTTCATATATCTATACGAACCCACTCCGGCACCACTGTAGTTAGCAGACGCACCCTTATAATGTTACGGGGTTCCCCGCCGCTCCGGGTCAAATCAAAATTAATTCATTTAACGCCTATTTCACTCGTACCAAAGAATGACTCTTTTGAAAATGTTTTTCAAAACAAATAGTACATAAGCTTGAACATATTTGATTTGTTTCATAAATTGGTATAATTGAGCTTGCGGAAACTTATTGCACAATGTTATCAAAGTAAATGTGACTATAATAGGTAAAAAACATAATGGGTATTTCAATAGCTATGACATAACTTTGACAGCTTATTACTTTGACATTACAAGTGACAGTACTGAGTTTCTTCCACGTTTGTATTTTTTCATTCACTATTTTATTATGGCATTACAGATTCAACAATGCGTCAAAATCGTAAAGTTTCAGATCAATCCGTAAATCGTTAAGCGCATTGCGTAAAATTTACGGTAGAAATAATCATCCTGCTGATCTCACCATTCGTCGTGTTGTTGAGAAATTTGAAAAAGTTGGTTCAGTGGCCTATATGGCAATCCCAGTGTCAACAAACCGCATGGTCAGTCAGTAAGCCGTAGTTAAAGGTGAGGTTCCTGACTGTCGATACCTTCAGTTACTCGTTAAGAACCTTCCAAGCAGCAGCATGACATCATTTTCACCTCAATTCTTGGCCATACATTACGTCGAAATCACCAATTAAGTGACGTAATTTTCACGTAATAATGACGGTAATATGTGACTGCAAAATGACTATTTTTTGAGGCCTATATGACGAAACATGTATATAAAACGTTAACACATGACGTTCCAAAAGCCATATTAATGACGCCTTTTGACCTAAAAATATAGGGGAGGGGAGGCTTGATACATTTTAATTCAATACTTTATATACAAATTAATAATAGTCATATAAAGCTGTTTATTTTCAAGAAATATACAAACTTATAATTTAAAAATTAAAACTTCTTCGTCGCTACTATCTAGTATGTCCGGGTGGTTTAATTTTACGCTTTTCCAGGGGATTACTATCTGTTTCGGTTTAAACATCTGCTTCAAATTCAGCCCTTTCGAGCTTCTGTCATGTCACAGAATAATTATCTGTAAGAAACAAACACATGATCTCAACAGTGTTATAGCATATTTACAAAACATTTCCTACTTCAAAATAAATTCTGCAAATTGGAGACACTTTCCAAGTTTTGTTATCGTTTGGGTTTAGTGCTTCGCCACGATTTACCGCCCAGTCAAAGCAGCTGTGTAGTTTATAGGTAGGTCCTATATTTGATTTTCCAATGTTCCACCTGAAGATACTATATTGGCCAGGAAGCGAGTTCTTTACCTGAAAATTTTTGAATTTTGCTAAACCCTTGCTATTCCAAGCAAGCTAGAAATCCTTCACGTGGGCGAGGTCACTCACACAAGAGACCTACATTTTACCTCTCAACCGAACGAAAGTGAAATTTTGTGAAAAATGTTGACCAAACATTTTTCAAACGGATCGTGTCAGGATATGAATACGGGACCATAGTAAGTAGCAAGATACTGAGAAACGATTGCAAATGAAACTGACAGCACGATGCAAAAAGAATAAGTGAACGTGAAGATGTACTTTTGTTATGTTGAACAGGACAAATTTGCAGAGAACTCTGCGAGTTTACATAACCAATTTCAATGCCTATATGATATACATGTACATATAAAATGCTCGCCAGTCTTGGATAATACTTATAATAATAATGAAATGTAACAACTTTTTAAGGCAAAATAGTTTTTATTAAATTCATAACGACAATGGGGCTAATATAATAGAAGCTACTTTTGACGTCAAATCAACGTCAGCGCACGCCCCTATACACTTTTAAAAATTGATAAAAATAGACGTTATCAACGCGTAACCCTTTCGTCAATAGGAGACGATCGACGTGTATCACTAAATATTCACGTGAAGTTGACGAGTTTTGACGTCAATCTGCTGCTTAGATTGGTCTTTTCCGCACTTCCACTTGACGAATTCTCTGCGAGAACTTCGGCCTGCACAAGTATGGGATTTAGTTGATTTAAGAACTAAAGCTTAAACCAACGGAAGCAAGTTGAATTCGCCAAGTGTGTACTGGAACAATCAGAAACCGATACCGATTTTAGTAGAAAAGTCATTTTCAGCGACGAAGCTTACTTCTGGAAGAACGGGTTTGTAAATGAACAAAATTTAGAAGACTATGTAAGTGCTTTGTATTTTGAGAAATCTATTTTTTGGTGTAGTTTTTAGATCGTCGGTATCATCGGACCCTACTTGTTTCCAAGATCTCAAAGAAGAGCGGTGATTCAACGAAGAACGGAGAACTGAAATTGATCGTATGGATATTGCAAACATGTGGTTACAGTAGGATAGTGCAACTTTCCACAGTCGGTGTATTAAGAGCGATATTGCAAGAAAAGCTCCAAGAACGCGTTATTGTGGGATTTGTTGATGTTGATTAGCCGCCAATATCTTGAAACGTAACGTTTTTGGACTTTTTTCTTTGGAGCTATGTGAAGTATCTGGTTTATACTAGTAGTCAAGTAACGATTGTAGATTTGAAAATAATTTAATTCCTATTATCTGTGACATGCAGTCCAATTTGTGTGCAAGAGTCATCAAAAATTGGAGTTTTCCTGTAGTGACAGTCCAGCAAAGTCAAGACGAACATTTGAGCAAATAAAGTTTGGAATAATATGTTGTCAAGCGATCTTCAACCTGCCGTAAAAAGGTTCATTCTATCTCAAATTTCAAGTTCAATTGCTACTGCCATGGCAAATACTTCTATTTTAATAACATCCCATCAATGCTCAATACCATTCTTCGAAGCATTTAATGATCGCATGCTGCAACACAGTTAGAAGATTGCGCCAATTTTAAAAAAATACTTTGCATGCATATTTGATTTTAATGGAAGTGGGCATAAGTGAATCAGTTTTTTTGGAAAAATGTTTTTCTTAAATTTAAAATATGTGTATACCAAGAAATTTAATTTAAAAAATTAATTGGGAAAAAATTAAGCAAGAAATTGTTTTTCCGTAAATATTTCTTTTACTTAGCAGAAATACTGCACTAACATATTAACGCTTTGATTAAGAATTCTTTAAACAATATCATCTCTCAAAATTAATATGAAAAATTTATACAATTTACAAATTTGATTGTTTACAACTAGGTAAAATAATCAGCAGCCAAATTCCGCCGATGTTTTTGAAGTTTTTATTATTTTGACAACGATCCTAGGTCATGGATCGAAACGTAAATAAAGATGATTTAAAAAACTATGAGTGGTTTAATTCCCTAAGAAGATTAAGAAAAATAAAATATGTGTTGGACATTAACTAATCTACGGTTGTTTTTTTTTCAAAATTTCTGCTATCTATTAAATTGCACTGTCACAAATCTTGACCGTTGTCAAATCAAAACTAATGTTCTAATCTTCAAGTAGCTACGTTACCGGCCTTCGTTGTGTTTACTATTTCAATCAACTCTTTACTTTAATTAGACGTATCACGTAACTGGTTTTTCAAAACAACAGAGCTGCTAGCACAAAGTAGCTGAAATACCTTGGAACCAGGCGTGACTACAAATGCAGTATGTATTAATTTTGAAAATAAAAACTTAATATAACTGGCTTACGCGCAAGAAGAAAAGACTCCGCAAAATAAAATTATTGCATTAAGTTTAATAACAGAACAAGATAAGACACGAGAAAGATAAAAATAACAAGACTATGAAAACAAGTATATGTAGAAATATGTTGGAATAGCAGTGGCATTTTATATTATGTAATATCAGTGTACCCAGGTCTTGGAAAGTAAGTACCTGCTATTCTTGTGAACATGGTATTATACAGGGTTATTTCTCTTAAAATCGGTACAAAAGTATAGTACTAACTACTTTCGTGTCGGCTAATTTATACGAAAATGGCAGGATTGTCAGAAACCTTTGCAGAGAATATATAAGATCTATAGAATTTTGTGACGTTCCTTTGAAATGTTTACAATCGTATTTCATTTTAATGGTTTCTGTATTAGCAAATCCCAACAATAGGGTTAGATTATTATTTTTAAGAAATATAATTTTAAGTTATCAGCATTTTTTATATAAGAAAGAATTATTTCTGCTCATATATTATTCATATCCAAAGGTTGGCAAATTCATTATGGTAGCTATAAAAAATTAGAAATGGTATAGTTATCGTAATTTTGTACTCAAATTATTACGGTTTTAAGATTTATTTGTTTTGAATAATAATGTATCATGCTCTGGCGCCTATCACCTAATCGTCTGAGCATTAAAAAAAATTCACAAGCAAATTGTGTTTATACCGAAAATAAAGAAGTCCATTTCTCTGGCTATAGTTAACTTTTCCGTAAGTTAATTTTACATAAATATTAGATAAAGAAAACGACATAAGGTAATTTCAGTTTGCAGTCTTAATTCAACTATATGAATTCTACCGAAGATATTTCGAACTATTTTATGGAGGGAAGAACTTTTTATATAGAACACTTCATATTTACCATCCAAACAATTAGCATGTAACTCGAGTAAGATAACTTACCCTGAAGAATAAGTTATCGAACTGACTGCAGGAAATCAATAATGTTCGAATAATTCCTTTACCAAGTTGGTTGTTTTTAATTTTAGGGGCACCTTGGTTCCTGAATCGACAACTCTAAGTTGGACATAAGCATGTTAAGAACAACTAATTTCGAAATCTCAAGAGATAAAAGCATTTGGTTGTGTTCAAGTTATGTACAGGCAAAGATTACATATAAGATATTTATGAAAACTTCTGAAATTATAACCTAGAAAAATTGTGAATGAATGAACATTTTTAATTAATTGCATAATGTTTATAAACGTACCCCCAGTAATCTATTTTTTGGCATATGAATTTATACAGTAATTTTATTTGTCAAAAACGTTTTCCATTAAACGAAGTACTTTTGATACATTTGGTTTTTAATATTTGTTTAAAAATGTCTATCATGTGCATGTAATGAAAACCACTACGTATATAGTTAGAAATATAATCGAGTAATAGTGTAAAGACGTTTTTTATTGATGTGTTATAACTAGTGTAAAGGAAATAGTTCTATTTGTGTTGTAATAAATTATTTTGCAATTACCCAGAGGCGTGATTAAAATTCAGTACATCTAACATTTGATTTTAGAACCTTTCTTTGATCTAACCATTCTAAATAGCTATATTAGTGTTGTTTTGGTTAACGTTTGTTTTATGCTTACCTTTGTATTAGACGTTCAATTGGACGTATGCAAGTTTTGTGTACATTATCTCACCTATTTAGACATACATTTTCTTTTCTTTTTCCGGGGGTTCTTTCTGATCAAGGTTAGAAGGTATTGATCTTTAATATACTGAGGACACGGCCAATGTATTTTTCTTTTCTGACACCCTAAGAGCGCTTGCCCTTAGTGGTACTATTTTTATAAACAGGTATTATTTCACCCTTGAGATAATGCTTTTTTCTCGCTAGGTTCTCTATGTCGCTCGTCTCCCTCCATCCTGCAAATCTGTCCCTGAAAGAAGTGGCACAACTTCCCCCGGTAATCAGCTTGGCATAACACTGCCATTGTCTAAGTTAATCTAATCTTCTTTTGTCTCTTACCTTTGCGCATCCCTTTCCTAGTTTTCAACCATTTTTACTACATCCTATGTTTTATTTTTTCAGTTGTATCTGTCTCCGGCTCAAGTCGTGGGGAGAATATATACGCTGGACATTAGGAACAGATTGGAACTCTAGATTATGCACTCCAACCATGCCGGAATTCCACCGCCAGAGTACTGGTTTAATCATTGATCTACTTTTAATACACGAAAACCTTTTTCTTTTCATTGAAGTTGTAGATTGACAGAAGGAGAATTGGGAATGGTGGAAGATATTGTGGGTTTATCTTTTTAAAGGAGGAACGGAGGTATATCTCGGGGATACATGGGGTCAATAGCCTCATGGGGGGTTTCGTGATATTTATACATAAATAGAGATAAAGCTAAGGAGTAGGAGTTAGAAAAGCTGTTCGGAGTTTGCCTTCTCTGAAACTTAACCAGGAGCGTGGCCGTAGAGCAGCCCCGTAGCATTTGGCTTACCGTATGTGTTTTCTCTTTTTAAAGGTAGAAAGAAGAACGCTTCACGACCTCTCATCTTTCGTGGCACTCACGGCATCGAAATTTCACTAAGGTTTGGTTTAATATAGACATACATACACAAAAGCACACATTCATTTACTTCCACAAAATTTTTCGGTTTATTTCATACTTTTAGGTTGATGTTTTAGTGTCCGTTTTTCACTATCTATGCTGATTTGGTTTTAATTCACTCAAGATTTATGGAAAAATTTTATTAATTTGAGGGGATATGACGTTCTTATGAAATGTTTATGATCATATTTCATTTTAATAGTTTCTGTATTAGTAAATCCCACCAACAAGGTTAGGTTATTTCATTTAAGGAATATAACTTTTAGGCGACGTGCACCTTTGATCTAAGGAAAAATTATTTCTCTATCATATATGTTCATACTCAAAGGTCGTCAAGTCTATTATTGCAGTTTTAAAGATTATAAATAATATTTTCATAGTAATTTTGTACACAAATTATTACAGTCTTATGATTCATTTATTTTGATTAATAATGTATTATGTTGGCGTCAATGATCTCATCGTCTAAGCATTAAAGTTTACATGCAAATTGTGTTGATACAGAAAATAAGAATGTTCCTTTTTCTGGTTCTAGTTAACCTTTCCATAAATTAATTTTAAATATATATTAGATAGAGGAAACGACACAAAGTAATTTAAATTTGCAGTCTTAATTCATCTATCCGATTTCTATCGAAAATATCAAGAATATTTTATGAAGGGAAGAATTTTTTTTATATAGAATACTTCGTATTTACTATTCAAACAATTAATATGTAAGTTGAGTAGGTTAGCTTACCTTAAAGCATAGGTTATCGAACTGACTGCAAGTAGTCACTAATGTTTGAATAATACCCTACCAAGTTGATTACTTTTAACTTTAGCTGCACCATGGTAGTAGTTCCACTTTTGTTGTAGTAAATTATTTTGCACTTTCGTTTAGCTAACCGTTTTAAGTAGGTATAATAGTATTGTTTTTGTTAACGTTTGTTTTGTTTACTTTAATAATAGCGTACTTAATGATTTCTCCTGTAAATTTGAAGTCAGAATCACTCTCATCATCTCAGGTTTTGGCATCCTCTTGTTATTCTTTCTGGGTTTCCTTGCTAGAAACTAGTTTTTCGTTATTAACTGTACTACACCATCTAATTTGTTTTTACTGCTTTGGGTAAAACAGCAAGAACAAAATACTAACAGCAAAGTCGCTGTTCAAGAAGTTAATTGGGGTGAGGTGAGATAAGAACAGCACCACCTAAATTTCTCTCAGAAGTTTAACCATAGGTGTTGTTATATCCGTATTAACCGTAAGTACCTTTGGAGACTTCCGGACCAACTCTGAATTCTAACTTCAGCGGGATGAGGCTAACTGAGAGGTTTCTAGAACTACAGAAATGCCAGGCGTCACTAAACTCAAACATTTAACACAAGCAAGACAGCGTCACTAAAAAGAGTGTAGGAACTTTACTAATGTTCGCGCCAATTGTAATTTAATTTATTATTAAATAAATGATAGTAAATCCAGTCTATATTGTACAACATAGAACTGGTTCTTATCTACAAAATTCATTCATTTTCAAAATTATAGTTAGTTGAACCTTACTAATTGTACCGACGTGTTTAAATTTTGGTATGTGTTGAGATGTGTCAATCACATGTTTAATTATATAGCAAAGACTCACCAGTGGTTATAACTAGTGACCGTACGTAATAGTATAACACTCCAATTACCAAATATCACTCCTGTTTTCCTTGTTCCATATTATTGCGTGTTGAATGAAGTGATAATCTACAGCGATTGGTAAGTCTCTGTTACGCATTATATCATATTAATTGTTGTTGTTACGCATATGGTCCTGCTATCGAAGGTATTTATAGTTTGAATATTGCATTCACGCATTTAATGTAGCACATTTGCTAAATACATAAACAACTAATGATTATAAGTATCTAAAGCACAAATGCTAAGATTGTTACATTTATACAATACTATCTCTGAAAGAAAAAGTAATTATATATCAAATATCAAACAGATCGTTGATGGCATCTGAGCAAGAATTATGCGCTTATATCAATAAATATGAGTGTACGTAATATTGTTTAGGAACTTAAACTCATTCATACGCACTACCTATTTTTTATATTCTCGTGGTTTTTAGATAAGAATTATGATATTTCGCTAGTAGAAAGACGTTTTCGAAAGAGTTCTTCGTTCATAAGTTTTGTTATCAAAGTACTCTAGTGCATAAATGCAAAATTATTATTATTAAAAGATTTCGTTTGATACTCTATAAAGAATTTGATGTTATAGTACGAAAGTGTATTCAAATTATGGGAAGTTGCGTGTATAATAATGCTAAACATACGGTCGTATTTTTGCCGAAAACGCGTACATAATATTCAATTGAAAAATAAGAACGCGTTTATTGAGCTCTAAGAAAATTCCATTAATAGTAAAAGTAATTGAACTTTCAAATTAGATTCTATAATATAAAATAAAACAATTAACGACAGCCATAAATCTAAAAAGTCATAGAAAATGAGGCGAATTACAACAATAAATCTTCAAGATATGATAATACGTAGATAAATAAAACTATTAATGTAGACTGGGGTGAATTAGAACGACAAACTTTTGTGATTGTTGCATCATCCTTCAAATCCAGCCAATTGAAAAGGTTTACGACTAATTATGATTTTTCTCGATGCTGACATGAAGAACGGGCCCATAAATTTCAACGAATAGAAACGTAGAAGTAACAACCAGATTCAACGCGATTATTCTAGACGCGTGACGTACCACAAAGCTCGATCATATATATTACCAATTAAAAGAGAATCAAGCAGGCGGCTAATGGGCAGTTGTTCAATACTCATTTTCAACGTCACCATGTTAGTATAATATGAAGTGATATCTAGCAGTAAAGTATCGTAGTAAACAGACGATTTTAATTGATGACATTGAAAGTTTATTGCCATTCTGAAGAAAGTAGATAATTACAATGGTTTCAGAAATTGAAAATAAATAAACAATGATGAATTACTGTAAGATAAAGTTTTAATTTGAATGAAGACATATATAAAACTGCAATGGATTTAAAGGTTAATTGATGATTCATTTTAAACGATTTGGACTATCTTAGTATATTGATTTGGTGCATATTAGTATTTAATGGAAAAATTACAACAATATGGAAAAGAACAATCACCATAATTTACACAGTAAAATAAAAACTTTAAAGAAGACATTTGTATTAGATAATTAAGTTACGTAAGCTATTGTGTGCAAATCTTTAAGTGAGGTTGGATAACTTCATCTGAGGGTGGCTGACCTCAGTAGGTTTTGCCGTTATAAAAAAAAAAAATTAAACATAGCTGATCGGATACGTTTAAATCCGATTTTAAGGGGATGTCGTTAAAATTATCCGACTTATTTTAAAAATTCTGTACATAATAAGATTTACATAGAGAATGATGAATGAAAACGTTAATTAGAAAAGTGAGATTTGTGGACTCTATTTTAGTGTACGCCAGTGATTATCCAGTAATTATAATTATTTTAGTAATGATAGATTTAAAATTTTGTTCATAAAGGAAAACTGTTGTGGTGGTGTTGAAAAATATCTTTAAATTTAAGCCTTAAAGAAAATTGTTTTTCCTAGATGTAATATATTGTATGGTAGAAAAAAGAAGCTATTGTGGATGTAGTACTTGTGACTTGAAAGATTGTTTGTTAAAAAAAAATTTTGTGTCATTATAAGTTTGATATCTGATTCTAGTGGTTTGAATTAAATTGAGCTAGCAAATAAGGCAACATTTTTACTAGGACCATCGACAGACCACAGCAGCGTTTATTGACGCCCAACGTCGGGTATCTTCAGCATATATATATATATATATATATATATATATATATATATATAAAATTAATAAAATTGTTTTCTCGAACTAATTGGTCATTGAATAAAAATAATTTACAATATGACATTTATTACAACATATTCTTCCATTCGTTTCGCAATGTGTTTTTGCTCTTATGACTTGTTATTGAATTTTTTAATTTTTTTGCTTGATATATATATATATATATATATATATATATATATATATATATGAATAGCTTTTTGAAAATTAGTACAAACTGGTATTTAGGAATTACAAAATTTAACAATGCCTCCGATTACTTTTTAGAACATTAATAAAGCCTATGCACCTACTATTGAATAACACGGTTAAGTTAGTAGTTACGAAATAATTGATACTCGAAGGTTTCAAGCAAATTAGTAAGGATTACAATCGAATACTATAATATAAAGTAATTGACTACAATTGATTGAATGTGCTCTAAGAGTATTAAAACCTGCAGTCTTTTCTGTAAATGTTCAAGCTTCTAACATATCTATTCCTTATTGAATTTATCAAAGGGATGCCATTAAAGTTTCGATGAAATTTTAATAATCAAACAGGTAATAGATACCTTCAAAGAACACAAATTGGTTCAACAACACGTATGGTTTAGATCAAACACTCTTAGTATAATTGATGAAATTGACACTAAGAAAATAAATTTGTTGATATTGTTAAGACAAGATAATCCTTTTAAGCAATGACGTCAAAAAATTTCCAGGTAAAAAAACCTATTAAAGTATATAACCGTTCCCTTCTAATTTTTAATTGCCTAGGTAAACGTTCAAGATCCTGCTAACAAGAAAAATTCCAAGTGAGTAAATATGTACGCAGAAACTTTACACTTGATTGATTTCTTTACACTTTAGTTCTATAACTTTTTTCCTATAGTTTTGTCTGATTAGATATTTGTCATTTGCAAATACAAACTTAATATCAAATTAAATTTTAGTCAATACATTGAGTACTTTCCAATACAGTTCCTGTTCATGTCATAAGTCTTACTGAAATTAAATGTAAGGTGTAGATAAATCAAGGACATGTCATTACTCACTTATTACACTTTTACCGTTATAAAAGGTGCGCACTCGTTTAATATTTTATGACTGACAATAAAAGTTTATTAAAAAGTAACTGTAGCGTCGTGTAACGTTTATTGAAAAAAACCTGTTCTTTCTTTTGAACTTACTTTGCTCTTTTTTAAGAAATATATCTCTAAATTTGAAATAGTGTTCAAGTCTTATAAAACAATTGTGTCTAAAACCAGATCCCTAAATTGGGCGTCTTGGGTTATTCTATATTTTATTATAAAAATACAAAAATGGACAATCATAAGGTCGACTTTGTCGTCTTTTCATTTTTAGTCTAAGAATGGAAGACACCCCAACAGAATCGTAGTTATTCTTTCTTCTGTTTTGCATTTTTTTTCGACAAATTTGTATTCTGTTTGGACCAGCGACAGGATCTTTTCAAATATCATGAAAAATATATCTTTTAGCGTGTATGTTTCTTATTTTTAATTGTCAACTCTGTTAATTTTCAGAAAATCAATAACGAAATACTGATACTGATTGAATGTTTCAGTATGTGGGAATCGTTGCCAAACTCTGACTGTTTAGAGAAAAACTTTGTCCGTTTTAAATTCACAGTTGAAATTATTCTCTTGATTGTAATATATAGGTCAGTCACTTGAGTATCCAAGGAAAATCAGATATTCTGATAATTTTATTTGATTTACTATTTTGTAGTTAGTGAGTAATTGTTTTCAGTTAATTATCAATGACCGAACGTCATGTTATTTTGACTGAAAAACAAATGAACGTTATTGGTGTACAGCACAAAGTTCTAGAACTCATACAAGTGGGACCAGAAGTTGCAACAAATTGAAATTTCTGTTCTTATCGAATGCCTCAAAACTAGTAAAATCAAAAATTCATATTAGTTCTCAAACGCAGGGCTCTCAATTCTCCAGTTTTTTTGAACGATTCTACAGCCACTCTAAATTCAAGTGTCATACAAAAAAAAACTACACAGTATCTTAAACATTTCCACAAAACACCGCAGTAATCAATAGTTAAAGGATCTTAAAAATTCTTTTTAACATTGCAATAGCATTTGGAGACGACTATTTTGTTGCCAGGATAGTTAAATAAATGCAACTCACTACTTTTTTCTATACTTATTAGAAAAACTCTCTCAAATTCATGTTTTTGGTTAGCAAAACACATTTACTGTTCAAGTTGAAATTGGTGCTCTAGCGGTTTTTATATTGGCGACAAACGTGTTAATTCTGAGAACCCCTTTAAATGTGTTGTCATTCACTGAATAACTGAACGTCTCGATGTTGCCACTGATCTGATTTAATACGAAATCTTGTCTATGTAAATTGCTTTTTATAATTCTTTTAAAGTCAAATAAATCCAGAGATGAAAAAGCCAAAGTTCAAACAACATGTGCTTGTACTTAATTTCCTTTATCTAATTACAAAACGCCTGTTCACAACCTGAATTTTTTTGACGGTTTCTAATGTTAACCAAATGTAGTTTCCGATATTTTATATATTTGAGAATCTAACTTTTAAGAAATGTCCGCTGCTCTGATGATGCAGCTTTGTGTCAATGCAATTGTAGTAATTTAAATTTATCACGTAGACCCGTGCGAAAGAGTCCAGCACCCCAGGCGCGAAACGTTTGGGGCGCCGAATGGAACCGTCAACCAAGTGTAAATTTGTTGTATGCAAATCAAGGTTCATGAGAGCCAGTAAGGAATGACCAAAGCATCCGTATTCGCTTTAGGTAAGTAACTAATCACTTCCGATGGTGTAACACTGCTTAAACAGTGTCGTTATCAAGATGCATTTATTTGAAAATTATAACAAGAAATAAAGTGCAGTGTTTCAGTTATGTTACTATGTGCGTTGTTCTTGTTAGTGAAGGTTGCTCACTCGCATCTCATACGAGTTTGGTGGATTTGATTAAATTTGATTTTAAACTTTAAACTTCCAATATATTGTATTCTAAATGATTTTCTAATATTGACGTTGCATATAATAATCCCTTTACCTGGTATAAAAAAAACACATTGGAAGTTATCAAAACAATGGTTAAAACCATTTTTACAATTTTAAAAAAAACTATGCATTCTGAGATGACCAACTAACCAGTTAACATATGTACAATTATTAATGGATTACCCTGTATAATTAGTATTGTAATTGATTAAATCCTTCATAAGTATTTTGGGCAAATTTGCGATTATTTATTTATTTAAATTTAGTTGGTACTAAGATGAAGTTACGTATTTTTATTAATCTAATAACTGAAACTAATACATAATTGTATTTTACACCGAAATAAAATCTTATTGACATTCCATTGTTTTATTATTGCATGGAAATATACTTAACTACATTTCTCGATAATTTTACTTTTTGAAGTCCAGTCAAAGTTGTTCCTATTACGTTAAAGGTTTTGAATTTTCCCAAATTATAGGTAAAATGCAGCTCTAAGTCTAAATAATTTTAGAAGAAATAAAGAAAACGAAATATGACTACATACCATTTAATTGCGCTATTTCTAGTAAAGGGCAGATGACCCAAATAATCAGATATGTTAGTATTAAAAACGGAGTCTGTAATGTTGAAGAAAGATTTGTTAAACTCTAGAAACAAAGAATAAAATCGGTGAAGGAGTAGCTAAAGATACTCTAGCGAAATTAGATGCAGATGGATTCAATATACAGAATTGCTAAGGTCAGCGTTACGATAATGGTGCAAATATGGCAACCTCAATTTGGTAAAATTTAATGCGGCTAAAGTGCCCGTAAATTTGACTCTATTCTTTGTTACGGTGCAGAATCTATTCGTAGTATTCGTCTCTTTGATTTACAGATTAAATTTACTTCAATCTGAAGTGCCAATATCTCTGAAAAGTCATGCAATGTACGCTAATCATCAAAAATCGCAGCTTCAGCAATTTGTAATAACTTGCCCAAAATATTAGAAGCTTAAAATGATGTAATCGAAGAAAACCACAATGTGGAAACTTAATGCGGCAACGTCATATTTAAACAAATTGATCAACTTTAGTATTAAAAGTACGTTATTATTATGGAATGTAATATTATCAGAAATTGACAATGTCAATATATTGCTTAAAAAAAGCATAATTATATTGCGTGTTATTAAGCTTATTGCGACTCTACGCGATTCGACGAAAAATATTCGTTCTAAAAAGTCAAAAATTTTGATTAACAAAGGAAATTAATTGGCTAAATCGGTAAACGTGAAACCTAAATTTAATAGGAAAGGAAAAAAGTAAAGAAGCAGTATGATTATGAAGCAGATAATGTGATTCTTGATTAATCAGAGGGGCTACATCAATTGGAGAAGATTTCGAGTTTTTAATGAAGGAAAACTCTACTACATTTACTAAAAAAAAACGTTGTTGAAGTTGTGTGGATTTAGCAATAAAATACCCAAGCGATTTGAATGATTTGGAACTATACATTGACGTACTGAATGCCATAAAGCTGTTTTTATCCTTTAATGAAAACTTTGTAAAATTAAACCAGTTGGAGTTGTTTCAATTGATGCATAATTTACAAATAGAATCAAATTGTAAAAACGTAAAAACTGCAAAAAGAATATTTCTGTACATGCCAGTTGCAGCTGCTTTAGCAGAAAGGTGTTTCGGCAAGATTCCTAAGATCAACAACGCTTCAAAACAAACGGAGTAGCCTATGTTTGATATCAATTGAAGACGACGTAGTCAAATTACAGGATATAGATAACATTATAGATACATATATTACCATGAAAGGAGGAAAAGTTTTATTGTAAAGCGAAGCAGAACTGCAAATGTTATTTTTTTCAATGTCCAATTGGTCGCGAAATAATATTTGAAACATTTAGACACACATTCCAGCTACTTCGCCAGTCATCACTTCAACTTAGACATTTCCCATAGCATGGTACTAACTTTTCAATGCCCTCGTAATAGAAAGCAACCGCCTGGGCTTTTAGCCAATTTCCTACGGTGGTCTGCAACGAATCACACAACACAGAAATTGTGAGTCGATTTCGCGAAGCAAATATTAAATTAAAACCAAGTAAACGCAAATTACTTATGAAAGAAGTTAAATACCTAAGACATTACATTTCTCAAGAAAGAATTAAATCACACCCTGAAAAAATTAGGGCAGTACAAAATTTTCCCTTCCACGTACAGCTAAAGACATTCGAGCATTTTTAGGACTAGTAGGATGGTACCGACAATTCATCAAAAACTTTTGAAAATTCGCCGGACCCCTAACGTACCTTACAAAAAAGGAAGTAAAATTCGAGATCACCAACAAAACACTAAACGCATTTCAAACCTTAAAAACAGGAATAACTTCAGATAACGTACTAGCCTACCCTGACTTCCGTAAACGCTTCATTATAGAAACAGACGCATCTAGCATAGGAATGAAAGCAATATTAGGTCAAGAACATAACGGGTTCACAAAACCCATGGCATTCGTTTCAAAAAAATTTGATAAAAGTTAACTAAATTACAGCGTAACCAAAAAAGAAATGCAGGCAGTAGTGTTTGGCATTAAGTAATTTCGATGCTATCAATATATGGTAGAAAATTCACAATAATAACCGACCACCGGCCGCTAAAATGGCTGATATCCCTAAAAGATCTAAGTTCTTGACTAGCCAGATGGGTCCTCTTACTAGCGGAATACGATTTTGATGTAGTTCACAGGAGCGAAAAAAATCACGGAAAGGTAGAACGCACTGAGCCGCAAATACAACGAAAAATCATATGAAATAAGTTTTGATGAGTTTTTAGAGATTAGTAAAACAGACACAATTACAAATAATAAGGTAATAGAAGAAACAGGAAATGTATTTTTAAGTCCAAAAGGAACTGCCCTAGCCCACTGTGTATCGGAGGATCTGGCAATAGGAGCAGGAATAGCACGAGAATTTAAACACAGGTTTGGCTCAATGAAAGAACTAAAAACCCAGAAAAAGGGAGTGGGCGAAGTGGCAACGCCTCAACACATTGAACGAAACATTTACTACCTAATTACGAAAAGTAAGTTCTTCCAAAAATACACGTACCATATCTTATGGAACACTATAAAAGAACTTAAATTACAACTATTGACTTTTCAAGACACAAAAGTAATAATGCCACGAATCGGATGCGGATTAGACAATCTACAATGGGAAACTGTGTTAAAAATGATTAAATTTATATTTAAAAAAAACTAACATTTCTGTGCACATATATCATCAACAGACTAACAATGAATCACACCAGGAAACCATTTATACACTAGAATCAGAGTTCATCCCTATGTGGGACAGGGAATTAATTAAACATCCGAAACAAGACTTGTTCTGTCAAGAGGTCATGAAACAATTAGAAACGACGCCCACAACGAACGACCCAATACTTTACCGAGATAATGATGACATACTGTATAAAACGGTACAAGGAAATGACCGCCTACTAACACCGAAAACATTAATCGGAACAGTGGTTCACGATTTTCACGACCTACCGTTCGCAGGACACCCAGGTCAAACAAAGACACTAGCTTTCATTCAAACTCGTTGTTACTAGCCATCTATGAAAAACGATATTATAACGTACGTGTCCTATTGTCAATCGTGCTGTCGTCGGACCCCCCACTTAAAATTAGCACCCCTTCAAAGTTTCCAAGACATAACCCCCTTCGAAAGAGTGTCTATGGATATCACAGGCTCTTTCGTTACCTCATACCGAGAAAATAAATACATGTTAACATTCCAAGACCATTTTACAAAATACGTAGAAGCAATACCACTACCCGACCAAACGGCATACACCATTGCCAAATCGTTTGTAACCATCATCATTGCCCGACATGGCACCCCGAAACAACTAATTACAGACCAGGGAACAAACTTCGTATCCGTCATGTTTAAAAACGTATGCACCTTTTTGAAAGCTGAAAAAATTCAAACCACCTCCTACCACACACAAACAAACGGACAAATAGAACGAAGTCACAGAGTTTTTAAAGACTTTTATCACATTACATACAGAAAAACCAACAAGACTGGGACGAATGGATTCCATATTTTCAAATGGCGTACTGCATGAACACCCACTCCTCAACGGGATATAGCCTAAATGGTAGAGACCCCATCCTACCAATCGACGACATCGTAAGACCAAACAGAATACGATACGACAGCGACCACAACTACGTATCCGAAATAATTGGCAGACTAAATATTGCTTTTAAGGAAGTACGAAATCAACTGACAAAGGTAGCAGAAAATCGAGCCATTCACTTCAATAAAAACACGAAAGACAAAAACCCACAATTAGGAGGCCTAGTGTACCTACACGATCCTCCAATAAACCAGGAATAGCAAAAAAAGCTAACAACCCCATGGACAGGTCCTTACAGCATAATCGAACTTAAGGTGCCAGTAACTGTCAAAATTAGATTACTGAACGAACGGAAAGAACAAGTGGTACATGTAAATCGACTTAAACCGTGCGCAGGAATAAATAATACAAACGAGAAATTATAAGAGCCCGCCAGGGGTCTCTCAAGTGACGATATCCCAGAAAACATCCAATACAACCATCCCTCAACGACGGAATAAACCCCCGGAACGTAACTATCACCATCTTACAAGGACTAGAAAACCAACTAGATGCTCAAGTACGCCAAAATGAAGAAGCAGAAACAACCCGCCCCCAAGTGGGTAGACGTATAATGTATTTCATTAAACAGAATGAAGAAAACTTAGACTAACAAAACCTAGGTTCAATAGATCAAAACGGCACAAAAGCCTCCGTGAAACACGCCGCAATCCCATAAAAAGTTAAAACTATCTAAGCTAAAGAAAAATTAAGAAATACAAAGACAATAAAACGAAAAAAAATTAGAAAAGTGGAAAATCAGCAGTTTTATTTTACATGTACTAACATAAAAAAAATTATTTCAGAAAAGAAATTAAAGCACGAACAACGAATTGTTCAACATTATCTTCATTCTAAAAGTACAAAGAGGCAAGGTAGCATATTTTTATATGAACTGTTTTTAATTAGTATAATTTTACAGTCAAGGAAATAAACAAATGTAATAGTATAGAAAATAGGGAAAATTTAATCATACAAAAAATGTATAAACGGAAACTTGTTTGGTATATTACAGCAGCAGTGAAAATAACAATAGTGTGCACGTTTATAGCCTACGACTGCCAAAACAATTCACTAAACATTACAGCAATGTAGTTGAAGGACACAGCAGCTTGCCCGGATGTACAAACAGACTATCGCGAAAAATCTGCGCTAGTGCAAATAATACAGGGAGACAAATATAAACTACAAACAGCGCGGACGTGTTTAATCGAAATTACGCAAGTTATAACCCATTGTGGAATGCATTCACACAGTTCAGCAGTAGTAGGAGGAGTATCAAATTTTCTTTACCCACTGGGAGCTGAAAACTGCAGAGATGTACATCGCTTTAAGTCACTAAAAATTTATGAAAATATAATTGGTGGTATACAAATCAATGCGACAACGACGGCAACTATCACAATATTAGGACATGTAGCAGACGTCGGGACATGTGAAGGAGGATCATACACGGAAAACGACCCTACTTGGAATAAAGCTGTGATACAAGCCAATGTCAAAATTACAGTAATCGAATATACAGCAACAGTAAGATTAGATTAGAAGCCTATTGCATAGACTCTACGTACGGAGAAACAATATTGAATTTAATTCCGGAAGCAGCATGCGACATTAATCTAAGTACGCTACACAAGGTAAACCCAACAATTGTATCACACAGAAATCACTTAACCGAAAAAATCTTAGTAGTGGAACGACTAGACAAAATCTATGCTCTAGTATTAATTAAACCAAGCACCCTTTGCGAAAATCAAATATGGCAAACAGAACACCCTAGAATATTAGTAATAGTGGGTCAATCAGAAATAAACATTAGAACCGAAACAAAAATGTTACCACAAAATGCAGACATGATAACTTATGTTAATTCAAAATTCTTATATGTCGAATAGTCGTATAAGAAAATGATAGATCCAATGTACAGTGACCTAGTATATAGAAGATGTTTAACAAACCGCGAAATTTTAAAGAACCGTTTAATACTAACTCAACTCACACCGGATATTCTAAGCACAATAATTCCAAACAATGCAGGACACATTAGTAGAATTTTAGGAGAAGTTATATACATTTTGAAATGTACACCAGTACAAGCCACACTACGACGAACGACATTCTGTTATAACAAACTACCAGTTACAGTAAATAATAAGTCAAAATTTATGACACCAATTAGTCATTTGTTAGTAAATTATGCAACCCAAGTACCATGCGAACCAATTGCTACACCACTCGATTTTATTGATGGAAAAAGGATAGGTATGAATCCACAACCTACACAAACCGAAGCACCACTACAATTCTTGCCAGACGAAGAAGCAAAAATTAAATTTAAGCCTATACAACCACTCGGTCAAGGTGGATTATACACACCACAAGATTTAGAAAAAATGCAACAATTAATGACATTTGGAAAGGAACACGGAGCAATACATATCATTTTAACACTTCGAATTATAGGCCACGAAACAGATAATCAAGGTTTTACCACACTACACATTTTTGACACAGAGAAAATGAAACACTTAGCAAAGTCAACCATGCAATATGCTTGGGGATGGTTTACAGACAATGGAATATTTTGCAGTGAAATCATTGAATACTAAAAATTATTTAATATATAATTGGTACAGTCACGAACGGAATAACAATATATAAAACAATGGGATTTGGTATTTCAATTTTGGCAAGTATCTGAAATACAGTTACCATGATACTCATAACAAACCACCACTAAAAGGCAACAGCGGTAACAACAGTTGAGAGCCAATTAGCACCAGAACAAACGCTCACAAGCTCAACAAGCTCCCCACCACCACCTAATATTAAGCAAGCATGTACCCAACAGATTTATTCTGACCCAGTTCAGTGGTCACAAACCAATCTTACAAATTAAACAGCATAAATCAGATGGAAAGTGGAGATACGTCCGCGAAATTACAATGTTACAATAAGAGACTAGTAAAATTAGATAACCTCATTTGTAGAAATAGTAGTTAAAGTTAAATTTATGATAAGTTCATTCAGGTCTTCAACCTATGCGCTATTTCCAGTAGAGGAAATAGCATGTTACAACATAGGGCCTGCAAAATAGCTTACAATTTCGAAATAGACCGGCACGGCACAATGACAATAAAAGTCAAAGTCCAAACAGAACCCATTAGGTAGCTGCAGGTCACCAACCAGAAATAAGCATAGTTAACAATTTAAAATAAGGACAGAGTCACTGCGAGGAAGCGAACAAAAAATGAAAATAGCGGCAGTTCCACTCCACCGCAACAAAAAACGAGGAATCCAAAAAAACGTGCTAGTTAAGAAGTCCAGAGTGGGGTGGGTCACCAAGGAAAAAAAGAAAACATCAAAAGGGAATTTTATTTACAAAACCTCTAATTAAAGAAACATGCTACAACAAAGAAAAGCCAACTCGCAGAAAACATTTATCCAGAATGTCCCGGAGGACTCATACAGCACAACAATCGACGGAAAAATAATTTATACTCTCTTTAATTACCTAGAACTAATTTTTAACTTCAATGACTATCTAAATTATTTAATTTGTCCCCGATACTATCTAAGTCATATAGGTACGAGTATCCTTGTAGAAATTTTCGTTTAGTTTTCCATAAACATCTTTCCTGACTCGTGTTTCTAGATGTGGCGTTATCCTTGGTATCATATTATTCATATATCGATACCACAACGAACAACGACGTAACTCCAAATACGTCGTTGTTCGACTATTACATTATCGTCATAACGGAAGAGAGACACGTCCAAAGCTGTAAACGACGTACAGCTATGAGCCATACTATATTCAGAAATACAAATCACGAATAAGAACGTGAAATTTTAATACTTTTTTTCTTTTGTGATAACACAGTATCTCAGATTACGTCTCTCTAATAAATGTTAGTTAAACAATATTAACAGCTACAGAAAAGCATTTCGTAATTCTATGACGGATATACCAAAAAGGTTAAAGATATATTCAATTACGTTTTTGTTATCACCGAACATATTTCTCAAATATTTGTTGTAGGCTCTCATTGTGAACGGGCATAGTTCTCGAAGAAACACTTAAAAAAAGATCTCTCATTTCCAAAATTATATAAATTGTGTATAAAGTAGGTCAAGAGAACCAATAAAGAGGTACAAAAAGCAACTGAAAGATAATACAGGAATATATTTTACAATGATTTTAATATCGATTTTCAACAACCAAAAAGAATCAATGCTTCAGTTACAACATTATTAACGATCAGGCGAATCTGAAAAAAATGATTTACTAATGGATTATACTACTCATATAAGCTAGCAAATTTGTAGCTTGTGAGCTGAAAGCTATTAATCAAGATTTATTTTTTAAATCAAATTCTGTAGTGGTAGCAAATTTTTGACTTACAGAAAAAATTATTGACATCTTGTTTCGAGGTCTAGGTATTTTATTACAAATGCAAGTTGAGTGTATATAACCTTTAAGTTTCCGACATCCGCTCTAATGAAGGTTATTACTACATGTGGGATGATACCATGGACAAAAAGGCAGTAATGAAGTAACAGCTCAATATTATTATTTTTAAAAGAAAAATGTAAAAAAGGCGTACCGTGAATTTCATTTGCATTTTCGCAAATGTAGCGGTCACAACAGGAACAGAATCGTTTTTGCAATGTATATCCATGCGGCCAAAAATACGAAATAGACATACACTATACAGTTTTTAAGGTTGGTCATAGCCAAAACAAAGGTGACTTTGTACGTGTCTTGATTGAAAAGCGAAAAAAGCGAAAAACTACATACATCCCGAGCACTGGATGGCATTGGTACGATATCCCAATCATTTGGAAAACCTTAAGAGGTAATTAAAATGAATTCCTCAAATATAAACAATTTTGAAAACTACATGAATAAATAGAAGGATTTTTATTTGAACGATAATTAAAACAAAATGAAATGTGGCAAAGTTAGACACTTTGAAGTATTAAAAAATGAATCACACTTCATAAAAGTATGGTAAGACTTTCTTGACGAGGACACATTTTCCACTATTAATATAGAAACAAAGCATGTTCGTCATAGAGGTCAAAAAAGTCTGTTAACAAAGAAGGTATTATATGTGAAGTAAATTTAGCTAAACTACAGAACATTAAAGATACAGACAACAAATATACTAACAACTAACAAAGTTTTATAGATTCAAGTTACTTAGCTGAAATGCCTAGATTGCTCCAGAAAAAATAACATTAGTAAAATGTCCAGTCAGCAGTTTTCATTAATGGACTTCTGATTCTGCGACGACAGTGGCACCAGCTGTTGGTGGATGGAATGGTGTGCTAATACTTAGCCGTTTTTATTACGGATGGGTATCGACACACCAGAATTCATATGCTTTAAATCGTCTAAACGGTGTCTTGCGTGATATAAATTACGCGATAGACGTTTCCTATAAAACTCTACTAAATCGGACAGAATCTACAAATTCGTCACTTACCAGCAATTCTGATATAATGCTCGAAACAACGCTAAAATAAGATTGATTGTATCACGCAAAATGTAAACGGTTAAAGTCGACGACTGTTATAATAGATAACTCAGTAACTAAAAATTGAACGACTAACCATCTTAAGAGCTACAGATCGCCGAAATTGTTCAACCATCTATTCTTGTTGACGTCTGGATGTTTCAAAAAGAGCGAGTGCCGAGTTTCATACACTACCTAACCTACTAGCCTACTAGAAATTTTCTTCAAAAATTCGTGGTAAATAGGACTAGTAAAGGTGTCCTTGCTTGGGGTCGAGAGCGAAATAAACACATTTCCCAAAAGATAACTGATAAAACGATCAAAACAAAAATCATATCATTCCAACAGAGCGAGCCAAGGTTACCGTTAGAACTTGTTAATTTTAAACGTCAAAGTCGATAGAGAATGTCAATACAGGGACGGGTTCCTAACAGACAGCTAGTTTAAAAATACAATTATAATTCATATTCGTGATTGGCTAATACAAAAAAATGAAGGAGTTTATTCTTTTATCAACACAGTACTTGAAGACAAATAGACTACTAGAAACAATAAGTTGGTGAACTTAAAATAACAATACGGAATGCTAGAATATAACGAAGGGATTTCTTAACTTATACCCTTCTACTTATTTTATTTTATTTATTGCTTTCTCAATACACAAGTTAAGGAATATTTGCGTTAAAATATGTTCCAACCTTACGCCCTTTTCAAGTTTTGATTCTGTGACCCTACTATTTATTTCTATTACAGCCATTTGTTTTCTATATAAATTGTTAATTATCCTCTTGTTCTATTAATCTATTCCTGTTTTTTTAAAACTTTAAAAAGTGTTCTCCAATTGTAGAAAATTTATGTAGCCTTCAGTAGCTGTTAAACTTATTATCCTTGTGATAGAATGGCACTGTTTCATTAAACAAGTGTGCAAATTGTCCTTATCTCCTAAGAAGTCATTGTTTTCAAATATTTTATCTTTAACAACATCGATTCATTTGTTTTTAGTTGTAAAAACATATTTTACCAATACTTAAACCAAGATACAGACGTTATGACCTCATTTAAAATTATTGATTTTATAGTGTTGAGTAGTTAGTTAAGCCCTCCACCTAAATAATTACAATGACTATGTGAAGGGTGGAATTAATCAAGCGGCCTTTGTGTAAATTGTTATAAGACAGATCTGCGTGCCAAATGGTTTTAACCGAGCTACGTCGGGTAGTAAGTTCTATTCTCGTCCACGACAAAAATTTTTTATTGAATTTGTTGTTGTTATAGGTGTTTGTAAGTACTGAATATCAGATGGTGTTCACAGAGTCCAGTCAATTCAGAACAAGGGCAAGGTAATTCTCTATAGTAAGAAATAATAATGCTAATCTAATAATTATTAATACTAATCAAGTGTAAAGCAAAAACTTAATAAGGTTCTGCATTTTTTAAATAGATAAATCGTTGACAAAACATAATTTTAATTAAAACGATTAAGTATAATTTCAAGTATTTTTATTGGCATTTTTGGTTGAACTTCTTAATTGAAAACAAGGTAAAATTTTTTTGTTTAAGTAGTTATACCTCTAAGACTGCAATAAAGACTTGCAAATTTAAGTAGGGTTTAAATTAGCAATTTAGTTGCCATGGTGCTTTTTCCATGTAATACTTTGTACGTTCTTTATGTTGTGTGCTAAATGTTAGAAATGTGCGATTGGAAAATATTTAGGTGAATGTCACATGTGTTTAAGTCTACAGATCTAGTCAACATAATGGTTTCTTAAGATTTTAAAGCAAATTATTTATAATTGGTTTTCTCTTTAGAGTAGTGTATACCAGCTTCAGTTAGACTTTCACGATTTGTGCACAAAAGCAATTTAAATCTGCAACATGAATTATAGATTTTGCGGTTCCGCCAGGAGTGTCACGATTATAGAGTAATTTTAAAGTTCAAGTGTTTTGGTTTTATGCACACTATGTTTAAAGTCGTGATTAAAATTTTAAAACAAATTTATCAATTAATCTTTTTAATTTTTAAATGCTTCTAATTTTTCAATTTTAAAATTTTTTGGACTGTTACAAGCAACCTTGGCAGCAGGATCGGTTAATCTTGCAATAGTAAATATTCCGGAAATATTTAAAACCGCAAAAGTGTAAATGACACGCTTGATACGCGTTGCCCTTCTGAGAGTAAGCTATAAAAATATGTAAGAATTGTTATAGAAACGTTCATTTCCAACTCAAGCTATACAACTTAAAATCCTGAGGTGTTTGTATTAATCCTAAACTGCATACAGTTCCCAATTAGAAACGCCTGCTTGAATGCCATCTGTAAACACTACATTTGATTTTCCAATGCTCCACCAGAAGGTATTACATTGACCAGCAAGCGAGTTTTTTTTTACCTAGAAATCTTGAATTTTGCCGAACCCTTGCTGTTACAAGCAAGGTAGGGATCTAACGTACGTGATAATTCACACACGAAACCTACATTTTACCTCACATCCGAACGAAGGCGCATTTTTGTGGAAAATGCTCGCCTAACATTTTTTAAGCGGATCGTGTCGGAATTACAACCAGAGACCTTGGGTATAGTTACACGCATACCAACTACGCCACGGAGCTGCCACCTTCTAAAACACTACATTTAATTTTCCAATGCTCCAACCGAAGGTACTACATTGGCCAGGAAGCGAGATTTCATTTATCTAGAAATCTTGAATTTTGTCGAACCCTTGCTGTTCCAAGCAAGGTAGGGATCTAACGTGTGTGACAACACACACACGAAACCTACATTTTACCTCACATCCGAACGAAGGGCGCATTTTTGTGAAAAATGCTCGCCTAACATTGTTCAAGTGGACCATGTTAAAATTCGAACCCGAGACCTTCGACATAGTAGTCACACGCATATCAACTACGCCACGGAGCCGCCGCCATCTGAAACACTATATTTAATTTTCCAATGCTCCAACCGAAGGTACTACATTTTTTTACTTGATAAATTTTTTATTTTGTCCAACCCTTGCTGTTCCAAGCAAGGTAGGGATCTATATACTCATATACAGAACCTACATTTTATCTCTCATCCGCACGAGAGCGTATTTTTGTGAAAAACGCCCGCCTAACACTTTTCAAACAAGCTATCTCGGGATTCGAACCCGGGACCTTGGGCATACTAGTCACACGCATACCAACTACGCCTCGAAGCCGCCCGCCATCTGTAAACATTACATTTGATTTTTGCAATGCTTCACTTTTCAAGCGGACCGTGTCGGAATTCGAATCCGGGACCTTGGGCATAGTAGTCACACGCATACCAAATACGCTACAGAGCCGCTTGCCATCTGTAAACATTACATTTAATTTTTCCAATGCTCCAGCCGAAGATACTACATTGACCACAAAGCGAGTTTCTTTTAGCTGGAAAATCTTGAATTTTGCTGTTCCAAATAAGGTAGGGATCTTTAACGTGCGTAACAGTACTCACATACGGAACCTACATTTTACCTCTCATCCGAACTAGGGCCCATTTTTTAAGCGGACCGTGTCGGTATTCGAACCCGAGACCTTGTACATAGTAGTCACACGCATACCAACTACGTTACAAAGCCGCTATCCACCTGTAAACATTACATTTGATTTTTGCAATGCTCCACTCGAAGGGTACTACATTGACCAGGAAGCGAGTTTTTTTTTACCTTGATAATCTTGAATTTTGTCGAACCCTTGCCAAGAAAAACAGGGATCTTTAATGTACGCGACAACACTCACACACGGGACCTCTATTTTACCTCTCATCCGAACGAGGGCGTATTTTTGTGAAAAATGCCCGCCTAATACTTTTCAAACAAGCCATCTCGGGATTCAAACCCGGGACCTTGGGCATACTAGTCACACGCATACCAACTACGCCTTGAAGCCGCCCGCCATCTGTAAACATTACATTTTATTTTTGCAATGCTCCACTTGAAGGTACTACATTGGCCAGGAGGCGAGTTTTTTTTCACCTTGATAATCTTGAATTTTATCCAACCCTTGCCAAGCAAAGCAGGATCTTTAATGTACGCGACAACACTCACACACAGGACCTTCATTTTACCTCTCATTCGAACGAGGGCGTATTTTTGTAGAAAATACCCGTTCATTTACATTTCCAATGCTCCACCCGAAGGTACTACATTGGCCAGGAGGCGAGTTTTTGTTGCCTGGAAATTTAGAATTTTGCCGAACCCTTGCCGTTCCAGGCAAGGTAGGGATCTTTAACGTGCGTGACAACACTCACACACGGGACCTCCATTTAACCTCTCATCCGAACGAGGGCGTAATTATTGTGAAAAATGCTCACCTGCCATTTTTCAAGCAGTCGGCCGTGTCGGGATTTGAACCCGGGACCTTGGGATCCGTAGTCTTACGCTTACTACATTGATCCACGGCGACGCCTGTAGAAAATACCCGCATAATATTTTTCAAACAACCCATCTTGGGATTTGAACCTGGGACCTTGGGCATAGTAGTCACACGCATACCAATTATGACACGGAGCCGCCCGCCATCTGTAAGCAGCTTTATGTATTTGAAATCCTTCCTAATTAGATTAAAGTGTCGTGTCGGTGTCTAGTAAATTTAGTTGCATGTAAGGTATGAAGAGAGCATAATGTTTGACAGATTAAAAGTGAATGTATTTTTATAGTGGCATTTTGAGGTTAGCATATTTTTACCAGTATTAATAAATTATTGTTCGGCTATTTTGTGAAAATAACAATTTATAAAATTGTAAGTAAATATTATACTAGTTATATATTGTGCTTCATACATTGGTATAAATAAATTAATGACAGTTTGAATGCGGTAGTCATTTTCAATAATGTATTCAAGTGGGAACAATATGCATGTAAAGAAGAATAATTCTAGAATGACTACTTCGTATTTTATTCATTTTGCAGGAGGATCAGTCGAACAAAACTATTGATATCAGATCATTTTATGGCAAATGCTCTATTCTACATGTTCGAGAAACTCCATCTGATAATAAAGACTCGATTTTAGAAGATGATGGAGAATAGTTGGCACCTACCAAGATAGAATAGCATCCATCACAAGAGAGTGCTGAAGAAGACTCCTTTTCTGAAGATGATGATTTTTCCACTTTCCCGATCATTCTTTGTTAGTAAAACTGCAACCCCCCACCCACATGCAAGAAAACGTAAAATCAAAAACAAAAAAACGCAAACCTTTTGTATGGAAGTGGAAGGTATCCTTTAAAAATAGCGATTCTCGTAAGTTTACTGGATCAGTTGCCTAATCCGATAACCTCTGGCAACTGCCAACACCGTATCAAGTTTACAAGTTGTTTCTAACAGATCAGTTTTGCAGTATGTTGTTAACATGAATGAACCTTACAGTGTCCAAAAGAATCCTAATAAACCTATAGTTATTTCCATAAATGAATTGAATATTTGTGGCATATTTTTGGCATACTTCTTTATACATGTCACGGATAAAGCGAAATTCACCAAGGCGGTATTAGTGCTCAGAGACAAGAATTTCTCAAATAGCTTTCCCAATTCCAGACAAAATTATTCGTTACTATTTAGCTGGAAACGTATTAGTTTCCGTTGACCAACTTCCTCGTTTAGCATTGGGTGTAGTACATTCTTGGAAGGCCCGTCAATGTTAAGTAGGTTATCGGTCATTTGTTTATTTTTATAATGCGAAAGTTTGAAGAACTTCTAATTTACCACTTGGCTCACCACTGTGTCAAACTACTAGCCACCACTGTATTAAATACAATCTATTGTGAATGTTAATAGGTATGTTATTGTAACAAACCTTTAACTGTTTCAATTTTTTCAGGTATTTAACTATTTAATTATTGTTTACAAACAGTTCATGGCTAATAGTATGTATCGAGATATGTGTTATAAGTACATGTAAGCTAAGTTTAATTTTATAGTAAACGTGATATTTCATCAGAACAAACCACAAATTGAACAAGTATAGTGCCGTATTGGCCTATACTCTAAGTACGCTGAAACGTAGGGCGGCAAAATTTAAGTTTTGACTAATTTCTTGTATTAAATATTTTGCTGCTACTGGAAAAAAGTATTTAAAGTAGGCTACACTAAATGATAAAATTCGTAGAATTACAACGAAGAAAAATGTAGATTACACATCACCGGTTTACTGGTTCATAAGTCTGTAGATATGATCGAATCACTGTATCTGGCGCCACACTACCTCCTTGTTTCCTTGTTATCGCGTTGGACATTTTACTCACTCATTCATTTATAGTTATTCATATTCTACGACCGTTGATTATAATGTGACAATACTTGATACTTCTGAACCAGTAAGACAGATGTCTCATAATTGAAATTAAAAATATTCTGATTGATGTTGAAGTGGTTGATTGATGACTGTGATTTGTGGCGGTGCGTGAAAATTATGAATTAAATTTACATAAAAATGAGTGATGGATGGAAACGATTAAGTGGTTCGCAGTATACAAAATTAAGCAGAGAAAAGAAATTAAAAGAAGGAGAGACTATAAAGACAATACCAAAGGTTGAACAATTCTTTTTGAAATCTAACAATAAAAATAAACAGAGACAAAAACAAAAAGTGGGCTTATGCCGTCTATGTCACTTATCCCAAGTAATAATGGATATTTTTATTACAGTTGTAGTTGTAGAAGATCTACTTCTACCAGAAGAATCTGGGAAGAGCAGCCTATGTAAGCCAGTTTTATTGTTAGTAAGGATCCTGCAGAATGGATTATTAATAATTCGACTATTGATTATTTAATCGCGAATACAATTGATCAAAATCTAAATGCAGATTTTTCAGAAACTAAAACATTTTTTGGAACTCAATCTGCCCAATTCAGATTTCTTACTAAAAATATATTTATACGAAAACTTAATAACGGAGAACAACAATCGTAAATATTTAGTATACTCTCCCAGCAAAAAAGCATTATTTTGCGTACCTTGAAAATTATTTGAAGGTTTGTCTAAACTAACAATGGAAGGTTTTAATGACCGGAGCAATGTTACGAAGGTTCTAAGCTCTCGCGAAAATTCAAACGAACATAATGTGTCAAATGATCCTGTTTAAGCGAAGTAATTGTGCTGGTAGTAGGATAGACAGTAAACTTTATATACAAATTAACAATGAAATTAATTATTGGGAAAGTGTTTTAAAGCGCATTGTAGTTGTTATTAAGAGACTCAGTAATCGTGGTTTTCCTTTTAGAGGATCGGAAGAAAAATTCGGTTCTAATAGAAACGGTAATTTCATGATGTGTCTTGAACTAATAGCAGAGTTTGATTCTTTTCTTGCTAGATATATTGTTACTTAAAAAAATCCTGAACAAAGTAAAACGTCTTAAATTTTTTCGACAATATGTGTGATTCGAGAAATTGTGAAGGAGCTAAAAAAGTAAAAATATTTTTCTATTATTGCAAACCCAACACCTAATATAATTCATATGGATCAATTTGCCTTTGTTTTAAGATACGTTAAAAGCGATGGTATTATTGTTGAACGATTTTTAAGTTTTTTACCATACGTAGGTCATGAATCTGAAAAATGATATAGATTTATGATATAGATTTTAGAAATTGCAAAGGTCGATCGTACGATAATGCCAGCAACATGTCAGGTACGGATTATAAGTCGGAATTGCTCATCTTACTCCTTTGGAGAACTACATACCATGTGCTGCACACTCACTCAACCTAATTGGAACTAGTGCAGCTGAAGGAGTTACAGAAGCTGTAGCGTTTTATACTGATCAACATTTATTTGCTTTTTTTACTGCGTCTACCAGCAGATGAGAATGGCTTTCAAAAATTTAAAATCTAGTATAAAAGTGTTGAAGCGAGTTGAAGGAATCCAATGGTCCGGCCCTAATGAAGCATGTTATAGTTTATGTAATAGTCGGAAATAAATTTTAACACCTTTGTCAAAAATACAAAAAGATATTTCTATAAAAGCCATGGTTCGTCGTGAAGCTGAAAGGCTTATTAAAAAATATCAATCGATTCGGGTATACATTTATGAAATGCTATATTAAAGCAATTTGAAAAAACAAATAATCAGTTGCAAGCTATTAAGACATATTTACAACTTCGAGTTAAGTTTTATGTTTCGCTAACAGAATTCATTGCTACATTAAGAACAGAAAATGTTTAATGAATTTTTATACAAAGCTAAGAATCTTACTGATGAAGAGTACGGATTCGATCAATGCAGAACTAAAATTCGTAGACTCTTTCCTGGAGAATCTAGAGAAAATAAAATTGTTTTAAACGTAAAGGATAATCTAAAATTAAACGTCATTTTTGTAATTCTTGACCGAATTTATATATTAAAAAAAGAGCATCCGCATGCACTACTATCAGTAAAAAATTAAATTTTTTACTCAATCTTAAGTTATACACATCAGAAGAAATTTTTGAGAAAGCAATAAAATTTACAGGCATTTTATAGCGGTGATTTAAAATTGACGCCACATCTAGAATGCTTGCATTTTAAAAAGTTTCTGGATGACAATAATGAAGAAACAGAGTGGGATAAGGTTGCCTACTTTTTTAATTATTTTAGAGAAAACCAACTACTTATTACCTTTCTAAATATTGATATAGCGCTAAGAATCTTTTTATCTATGGCAGTTACAAATTGCTCTGCAGAACGATCTTTCTCTCTATGAAAAAGACTAAAAAGTTATTTAAGATCTAATTTATCAAATATAAAAGTAAATGCATTAGCTCTTTTGGACATTGAGAACGAGTTTATAAATAAAATACAATTTGACGATTTAATCACCAAATTTGCGAGTTTAAAAAGGTGGAAAAAATTTTAAATTGTATTTTTTTTTGTTTTTTTGCCTTTGCGCTGTTGTTGTTATTGGTGTTTTTTCCTTTCGTCTTTATAATGACATATTTCAAAACCTCCACTACTTTGTAAAAATTCATATGTAACCAGTAAATATTATTATTACTATGAATATCATTTAAAAAATATACATTACAAAATAAAAGTTAGGGCCCGCCAAATTCTTATGAGCGTAGGGCGTAAAAATGTTTAATCCGGCACTGAATAAGTGTAAAGTATTTTTTAAAAATATCAACCTCCCTTATAATTTAACGGTGCAAGTAAGCCTCGACCATAGTTTTTGTACGCAATGCGTTTAAATATGCGTATGCAGGCACCATGGATTTGATTACCAACAGCAGGTAGTAACAAGACATTTGTGGTCGTAAACGGAGGTTAAGGAACACGTTTCAAACCTGAAATTTAGTAGAAACTAAATAATATACAATTTGGTTGAGTATTTGTTCTGCGATGATACTAAGAGTGAATTTGCGTGGGTGATTGCTACATTTAAACATTAATAGGTGAGCTTTCTCATAGTGGTTTAACCCTGATTAATCTGTTATTCAAAAATCTCAATCAGTTGACTTTGCATGCGAATTGAATGCATTTGTTTATAATTAGAACGTTTATACGAAACGAAGTTGCACAGAGATTTTATTATTCCTTCGTGAACGTTATGTGCTTTATTATAGTAATGAAAAACGAATTTAGCGAACTTACTTTTTGCGACGCTTAATGTTAATAATTAATGTAAATTTATTAGAGGTATACACAGAAAGGCAAGTTTAATAAGGGTAGGTTACATTGTGTGTTGTATCCCTTTGTAACCATTGCACTTCCGTGTTGAAAGGCACTAGTAGCTGGAGAGAAGCTTAATGCGTATTGTATCCCTTTGAGCTTATTGGCCTACTAAGTAAATGTTTAGATATGGAATGCATTGCGGGTTGTATCCTCTTGCATTCAATACGGCGCATTGCGAATTGAATCCCCTTGCGTCGGGCCTAGTAGCCGAAACGGGCTTATTGCGCCTTGTATCCCTTCGGATTCATTACAATACTCTATACCAGGGCGTTTGAGAACAAAATGAATAACCATTGCGTGTTGTATCCTTTTGTTTACATAAATTTACTCCTCTATATGAAAATTATATGTTCATGCATAGTCTAATAGTTGTAACATGAAATGATTATGTTTTTGAACCTTTAAGGATTTTAAACGTTCATCCTAGGTTTTAAATTGCAGGTAGATATCGTCGAGGCCACTTCCACAACTCTTTATCATTTAGTTCTACTAATATTTTTTTCTATTCTGAACAGACCTGCACCTTGACGAAGTTCTAAAATACTAAAACAGGTAGAATGGCTTGCGCGTTTCAATGAGTTAAAGAGCCGAACTATAGGTTTAACCAAATTAGTGGCGTCTTTAGTGAGGAACCAGACTAAGACAGGTCCCCGAAAGAGGGGAGCAGCTTTTTCGGTACTTAGAGTGGCAGAGACCATAGGGATCGGTATGACATTCTAAGACACACTACTGCGATGTGGAAGGCAACGGAAAACCACCACATTACCTCCAAAGTACACTGCGTACAGAAATTGTTAGTAAACATGACATCCTCTGGGGTAAAAAATTCCGGAGGTAAAATAGTCCCCCCATTCGGATCTCCGGGAGGGGACTACTTCAGGGGATGTGATTCGAAAGTATAGAAAAAGATCCGTCAACATTCTGCGAGTCAGAGCGTGGAATGTTAGAAGTATGAAACAAGTAGGTAAGCTAGAAAACCTGAAACTCGAAATGGATAGGTTAGCACTAGACATAGTAGGAATCAGCGAAGTCCACTGGCCAGAGGCGGGGGATTTTTGGAGTGGAGACTTCAGGGCAATTCATACACGATCAGAGGAAGGAAATTTGGGTGTGCGAATAGTTATGCGAAAAAAAAATAGGACAACGTGTAGAAAATTACTTACAAAAGAACGAAAGAGTACTCGTGGTTAGATTTGAATCTAAACCGGTAAATACAGTAATAATACAAGTATACATGCTCACCTCTAGCTACAGTGAGGAAGAGGTAGAGGCGATCTACAAAGATATCAAAAACATACTAAGATACGTAAAAGGACATGAAAATTTAATAATTACGAGGGATTTTAATGCAGTGGTAGGTGAGGGTAGGGAAGGAGCGATGGTAGGTTAATTTGGTATAGGCGCGAGAAATGACAGGGGAAATAGGCTGGTAGAAATTTGCGACAAGAACAACTTAACCATCACAAATACATTATTTCAACATCATGCTAGAATACGATACACGTGGAAGATTCCAGGAGATATAGGAAGATATCAAATAGATTACATTATTGTTAGACAACGATTTAGAAATCAAGTAAAAGACTGTAGAAGCTACCCGGAAGCAGATATAGACACTGACCACAACATCGTAATTATGAAGGCCGCACTTAAACTTAAGAATGTGAAAAAAAGAAACGGAAAAAAGCACTTTGACTTGGAGAAGCTAAAAGATAAAGATGTCCACGAAAGATTTGAAAAAAAGTCAAATCAATTGCTGAAAGACATCGGAAAATTTCTGATACTACGGAAGTAGAAACAGAATGGAATAACATTAAATCCAGCTTAGACATGGCGGCCAGAGGTATTCTGAGGTATACACAAAAAGAAAATAAAAAATCATGGATAACAAAAGATATCTCGAATTTAATAGAAGAAAAACGAAAATACAAAAATAGATCAGACGGAACAGGCAAACAGAGATACAAAGCCATAAAATGGGAAATTATTTGCAAATGCAGGAAAGCTAAAGAACAATGGATTGATGAATAGTGCAAAGAGGTACAAACTAAGATGGAAATAGGAAAAACAGACGAAGCATACAAACTAATTAGAATGAATTTTAGGAATATAAAACCATATAGCAAAAATATAAGGGACGCGGGAGGAAACGTCATTATAGAAAATAAAGAGAAAGTAGCTAGATGGCAAAAATATATAGGGAATTTATATTCAGGAGAGGAACTAACAGTATTAGAACAGGAATCGGATATTGAAAATGATGACTTGGGATATCCTATACTTAGAGATGAGTTTGTATTAGCATTAAAGGGTCTGAAAAATGGTAAGACGCCGGGTACGGATAAGGTAAGGTAAAAACCGCTAGCCAAGCAGTAACAGAACGTCTCTTCCGACTTGTAAGCTATATGTATAAGACAGGTGAGATACCCAAAGATTTCAAACGTAACATCATAGTAACTATATAAAAAAAAAGAGGCGCAGAGAGATGTGAACATTTTCGAACAATAAGTTTGACAGCACACGTTTTAAAAATATTATCTAGAATTATACAAAGACGAATGGAAAAACGAGCTGAAGAAATACTGTGAGAAGATTAATTTGGGTTTAGTCGAGAACAGAGGAGCACGGGAGGCTCTGAGGGTGATAGTGGAGAAAATAATGGAGAAGAAAGAAAGCGTATATGTAGCGTTTGTAGATTTGGAAAAAGCATTCGACAATGTAAAATGGAAAAAGATGTTCAAAATACTCAAAAAGATTGAAATGAGTGTTAGGGACAGACGAATTGTGCATTGCTTATACAAAGAGCAAACAGCGGTAATAGAATTAGAGCAAGAAAGTAGAGAAGTAAATATTAGGAAAGGGGTGAAACAGGGATGTGCCTTATCCCTATTAATTTTTAACTTGTACATAGAAGAGGTAGACCTAGGTTAGATTACTGCACAGAGATAGTGAAAGATGTAGGCTGCGAGAATTTCAGGGAAATGTGTAGGCTAGCTCAGAATAGAAATCAATGGGGGTACGCTTCCAACCAGTCGCAAGATGGAAAAACTAATGACAAAAGCAATAACTGCACTTAAACATGGTGATTATTATAAACAACTACAGATATTGGTTTTGCAATACTCTCAACTAATGTTAATTGTGCGAAAAAATTTACTTGAAAACTATTAATACAGGAAATGTCTAAGCCACAGGCTGCTTAACCCCCTTCACATACCACTAAATCTCGGGGAAATAGGACATATAATTAGAAAACAATAGAAGGAAATCGAGTTGTAAATAGGCTGTTGTGAGAATTGTGGGGAACTGTGTGGGCTAGCTCAAAACATAAATAAGCTGAGGTACAAGTCTAACCAGTTTCAAAATGTAAAATCCAATGACGAAAAAATAAGTGCTCTTAAATCTGATGATTATCATAAACAGCTACATGTGTTGGTTGTGAAATATTTTCAACTAATGTTGCGCGAAAGGATAAATTGAAAAACTACTAATTCGATCCAAAGGCTGCTTACCCCCCTTCACATACCACTGAATATCAAGGAAATAATAGGGTACATAACTGTATAACAATAGAAGCTGACTGAACTGCATCAAACAAGAAAGAACAGCAGCTATGTTCAAATACAACGAATATAGATACAAGAAGAAAACTGTTCAAAGCATAGTGTGGAGCACAGCACAGTACGTATATGAAATACGTACAGTAGGAAAAGCAGACAGAAAGAGATAGAAGCCCTCTGGAATGTTGTGCTTCAGATGTATGAGGATGGTAGCATGGACAGACAAAGTTAATAACAAATAAGTTGTAGAAATAGTAAAGGAATAAAGATATTTGTGGAAAACGAAAAAATAGGAGAAACAGAAGGACAGGATACGTTCTAAGGCCTTTCTGCGGAATAGTACGGAATATATTACAAGCAGAGATAGGAAAAGAGAGGTAGAGGTAGACCGAGATCAGACATTCGCACACAGATAGAGATAGATGCAGACTGCAAATTTCAGAGAAATGTGTAGGTTGGTTCAGACTAGGAAACATTAAGGGTACGCGTCCAACCAGTTCTAGGACTGAAGACCTGATGATGATGAATATTTTTTTGTATATATATCGGTTTTTTACCCTTTGGTAAAATTTTCATTAAAAGTTCCCCCTCCTTTTCCGTATTTACCTCTTACACCAGACAGAATTTAATATTTTGAGTATTAATAAGTTAAATTAATAGCTTATTTACTACTTTCAAAAGAAGAAAACAGCGCCGTCGTTAAAAGAAGCGTAATGATACGTTTCCACACTTGTCCGACAGAGATGTCTCACGGCCAGAGCGATTTGCTTCACGGAATAGACAGTGCGCCGAGTCTATGTGTGTTTAATGGTTTAAAGCTTGCGCGTGTATGAAAAGTGCAAAAGGTAGCAGATGGAGTTAAAAACGAAGCTAGAACCTGGTTATAGTTTGATAGTAGTAAATTGTTTAACAAAATACAAAGGAGTTAAATAAATTACAATATATAAACGTTGTATTAAGATGTGTAACTGGCTTGTACAATCTCAATCTACGTAATAATTTATAACTGCGGAAAATACAATAATAAAATCTTTATTGTCAATAGGTTTCTTTATCTGTTGCGAAATGACCGCACTATAAAACAGGTAAGGTAAAATTCAATCATCTACTATACTTAGGTATTGTCTTTTTAAAGCAAATCCACACCTTTATCCTGTTAGTAAGTGATAGTGGGTGCGATATACCTACTGAAAGTGTAGAACCGTAATTAAGCAGTTTTATTTTCCTTCCGTATTTATATTTCAAAATGTACTATGTTGTTTATTCAATATTTTTAATAATAGGCAATAAATTACTGCAAATGCCCGAATGTTTTATAGATAGGTGGGTTTACTTGGGATGTTCATAAACTTCATTTAATAAAAAGTTAGCCAAGAGCGAATCGAGCTCGCACTATAGGGTTCTGTACCAATACTACAGTGAGCAATCAATAAACCAAATTAAGCTGTTTTATTTTTTATGTATATTTAAATCTTATCTAAATTTGATTGTGATAACTGAAAATGAATATATTGTCCCACATTGTACTGGTACATTAGTAAATATGTTGTCTATTACTGTGTTTAAAAATTTTTTCCCAACAACTATTACACTGTCAAAAAAAACTGCAGTTTTCCGATAATCTATGACTCAATAGCTACTATCGTTATTAAAATCAAAATTATAGCTTTGGAAATGTAGGAGAATGGGGTAGGGGTCATTTTGGCACATTTTGAGCTATATCATAAAAACTACTGGACCGAAAATTGAAAAAAAAAAAATTTTTAGAAGCCTTTTAGAATCCTCTTTCAAATGATACCTCACACGATACATTTATTAAAACTTTTTTCTTTTGACCGAATTAACCCCCGTCATTTTAATCTCAAAACACTTTTTTTCTATTTTCTGATTGTCCATATATGTGCGCGCCATAAATATCTAGCATTGTGCCAAATTTTAGATTCCTACGCTACATGGTTTTCGAAAAAACCTTTGTGGCGGACAGACGGACGGACACGAGAGCGATCTTATAAAGGTTCCGTTATACCTTATAAGATACGAAACCCTAAATACCCAAAAATAAGTAGTTGGTTAAATAGTATTAGAATTAACACAAGTTCGGTCAACCTGAAAAGTATTAATGCACTGAACACTCTCGTACATGAAGCTAAAGCCAAGAAAAAGACTATAGCACCTTAAAAAGTTTTGCTGAGTTCAACTATAACTTCAACATGATAATATTTTCATGTATGCAATGAGCAACCAGAAAAACTTAACAAAAACTCAGACCGAATTCTTCCTGATGTTGGTTATTAAAGCGACGCCGAAAACAAATAGGAATTCTTACAGTTTGTCCGTACGTACACCTTACCAAATTATTTTCCTGGAAACCAAGTGAAACATATTCCGAAGAAGTAAAGGTGAACAGAGTAACTCTTTACTATCCTTGACCAATAGTTAGTAGTAAATCATTATCTGACCCAGAATATGTGTCTATACATGTTACGCAGTGGTGGGTTGAATTAGTTGAAAATAAATTAGCACCAATTGCAGTAAATAATTTCCTTGTTGGAAAAATTTAATCTCCCAAAATAACAACTTTGTACAAACAATTTCAAAATCCCATGTTAGCAATTCAACAGTTGTAGGAGCGCACTTGTTTATCTTGGAGACTGGAACGTACTACTTCGGCCTTAACACAAACTCCAAGTCATTAGATATCGATCTAAAAAAAAGCTCGACAACGAATAATCCAATCTGCCACATTAGAAGACTCAAAGCTAACAACAACTGATAACAAGAGGCCCAATTGATAATTTCTATTCCATTGCAATGTATGTTATTTTTAAGAAAGTCCATATATAGATAAAAAAAAAACGGCAAATTGGTATTGAATCGTCCTCGCTAATCACACATATAAGAAACCCATTTTACAAAACACATAGCTAAACGATTGCAATAATTCGAAAACGAATGCTTTGATAAATAAATACCAGATTTCCGTATCTTGTGGATAACAAAATTCTAGGTTTTCATGTTATTCAAATACAATAGATTTAAAACATTTAAATTTATAACCAAATATTTAACAAAAATTCTACAGCATGTTAGATAAGCAATCGTTTAAATTGAAAGGAAGACGCACTTGCTTATAATCATGCAAAATAACCGTAAAAACAGTACTGGATATGAAATTTTAAATTAAGCATGAGTCAAATAATTTAATTACAAGGGCGGAACGTAGCACCGATTTAAGACCAAAGTGGGTATATGCAAAAACACATTAGCCCGATTTCAACCCAAACTTTCGATATATTGAAAAAACTAGTCAGTCAGTCGCAAAAGTTTGAGTTGTATTAACTTCGCAGCAGGTTTGCTCAAGCACAAAGTTAAATAAGTAGCTTAACTGAAAAATATATGAAGACCGGTTTCAACATTTATTGCGTACATGCAAAAATACATTACGCCGGTTTCAACCCAAACTGTATACAAGCAAAAATGCATTAGGTCGGTTTCAACTCAAACAGCGCGCAAGCTTTTGAAACTTAAAAGTCGTCTGGCCAGTCCGTCAGTGGTTGCAAAAAAGTTAAGCTATTCTGAACCCACATTAGATGTGCTCAAGCAGGAAATTAACAGGTAGGTTAGCTGCAAAATATACGGACGCCGGTTTCAGTCCGCACCTTAAAAGCAGATAGACAGAGAGAGTAATTTTCAAAGCAGTCGAGATGCAATTTAAGTAGACTGATTCTAACTTTAATTTAACTAGTTGAAGGTAAACTGCATTTCCCAAATGTACACTAGCATGTATATGATCGATGTTTAGAATTTTAACTATAAAAATTGCTGGACTACATTACTTGGTATTACATTTTTAGACTATCAATGCAGATTGTTCGAGTCAAGATCATATATGGCATGTCGTCTGTGTAACAAAGAATGCTCATGGTTTTTGGTGAGACGTATCTTTACAGCTACATGAATTCCTTTGTATTTAAGTCAAATTGTCAGATCTGATGGAGACGTGCAAGTGAGGGGTTGGAAAAAGAAGTGATTAGAAATCTACCTGCCGCAAAATGTAACTGATATGCTTACCCTCTACTGTCCTATGCTGTCAGCATTAAAATGTAGCACCTGTTTATCTATCACTCATTACTGTAAATACAGCGATCATAATTTAAAATGTGCAAAACAAAATACCATACTCCTAAAAAATAGTGCAATAAAAATACATAGGAATATTGAGCAATATTTAATTTAACCTAATTCTACTATAGTAGACCTGAACAAAAATTAAAAGTACTACATCTAGCAGACATTCTTTCCCTATTCTGTGCTAGAGAATCCTAATAATTTTGTAAATAATAGATTTTCCCTACTTGAACTTTTCTACTGCGTATGTTCCTGGATGTTTAGCCTTTGCAATTCCATTTCATAAAATATTATTTTGATTCTTTTCTGTTTTGATCTTCTAATACGTATGCTATTGGATCTGTTAGTTTATCTTTTTAATCTTAAATATTTTATTTGACCAGTTTGGTGTGTTACCTTTTTTAGATGTATCTGCGTTTACTTATTCTTCAGTGCTTTGGTATTTTGATTGCAAGTTTACTAATCGCAAAAGATTTTTTCAATAGATTTACTTACATTTACAGTTTCTACTCTTGTATATAAATTAACCGAAAGTTAGTTTTGCGGGTTAGATATGAGTAGAAGAATATAAAAATGTTCCCAGTAATTCTACATTTCCAAACCATATTTAAGTTTAAAAAAATCTCGTAATAAATACGAGGTATGAGATTTTGACAATAAAGACTGTGAAGACAAAATATAGAGAAAGAGGTTGTGAAAACGGAAGAGTTCGAAAATATACTCCAATTCTAGTATTATGAACACTTTCTAGCGAATGAAATAATAACTAAATGAAGTTATTGGTTTTCAAAATAACATATGAACGTTTTTAAATGTACAATAAATTACTTCATTGTAACATATATATGTCGACTGCACAAACAATGCAGTCTTCAACTAATTACCTACTCGTTTCATTGCTTTTGATAATAACAATAACTTGTTGCCGAAAAAATTGATGAAAATCCTGATAAGATTTTGAAACATACAGACCAGCTATTTAATTGGTTGAAAGGACAACAGTTCGGTACAAGAACTTAAACCGGCTTTTAAACGAGCTGGTAATAATCTGACAGGCCAGCATAAAAAGAGTTCGAAAAAACACAGGGTAATATATAGGCTATTGGTTGTGCAAACCAGCGGTTAATTTGTAACCAGTTAATTAAAAATGCAGTAGAATTTTAGATGTTTGACAATAGACAAAAGTGTTTGATACACCTTCAGAAGTTCATATATATATATATATATATATATATATAGCTACCTAGATAGATATGCAATAGCGAATAAGAGAATTTAAGTTTATCGACAAGCAGGTAATCACTACTTTTTAAAAATAATGATAATTATTATAAGCTATAAAATGTCAGCTCATTTAAAATTGTCAATTTCTGAAGGACTATTTACAAACATTGGCACAAATATATTTACTTTTTTCACTGGTTCCTATAATTGTATCAACTTGATTTAGTATGATAGCAGAGTGATTAACAATTGAATTAACTGAGAACATTTCCTAGGGAATCACACATAAGCAACATTTTTGTGACAGACTAAATTTTACAACGTTTCACAAGAGTGTACGTTGTTTGGCTTGAAACCGATGCAATATATTCCTGCCTGAAAACACTTTAACCCGAAACAGGCAAGCAGTTGCTTTTATAAGTTCTGGCTTAAACAGACTTTTTGTAGATTCAAAACAGTTCAAAATTTTTGTGACCGACTGACTTCTAACAACGTTTCACAGTAGTGCACGATATTTTGCTTCAAACCGGCGTAATGTATCTTTACATGCACGTACTTTGGCCTGAAACCGACCTAATGTATTTTTGCGTATGTATACGCAGTTGCTTTTTTAACTTTTCGCTTGAACAGATAATGTAATATCTAGACGCTATATGACTTGAAGTTGGCATAGTACATTTTTGCATGTACGCACTTTTGCCCGAAACTGATACAAAGTATTTTTGTATGTACGCAGTTTGGCCTGAAAGAGGCGCTATCTCACTACTCCTGTTGCTCTTTGTTGAGAAAGGTTTATATTATCTAGTTACTAGAGTAGAAATATAAAACAACTGAGTATATCTTGTTGTCTCCACTTAATTTTACAATAAGAAAACATCATTTGAAACAAACTCTTGTCAGTTTTTCGTTAGTTTTAACCTACAACTAAAGCTTGGAGTTATTAAACAAAAGAATTCGAAAGATATCAAAATTATAACCACATACAGATAAAAATAGAAGTATAATCTCTAACTCATTGTTTCTGAATTTTTTGGTATTTCATCTCTACCCTTCCATACAAATCTTATTTGCGCACCTTTTTCAATTAAGTAACTCAAGCTCTGCTAAGACACATGTAGCAACGAATTCAATTATATAATTGAACATATAGTTTTTACACAATCTCTTCTATAGAACAAACTCTGATGTAAAGATGTGACCGTAGAACGTTCTTCGCGCTATAGAGAAACATATACACCGAAAATAATTTTAATTGCCAAAATACTCACAGTATCAACAAAGAACATATCGAATGAATTTGAAGCGACACCAGCGGCGATATTTTTGTTCTGTTGATGTCTTCTACTTCTCTATTATAGCTTTATTCTGCGGTATACAAATTTTCGTAGCTGCACAAAATTCAGGAACGCGTCCTGAACTCCAACTGTAAAAACAACTGAAATTATAAGTGTTTCTAATTTGCGGTTATCCCTGTTAACAGTAACAAAAGTTAATAGCGAGTGCAATAATTTGCATTGCAACCTTAATTTACTCCTTGCTTTAATTTTTAGTATGATATTATGAATACATTTTTAACTGGATGTAAACGAGTCATCACCATTAGGTCATCAGTCCTGGAACTGGTTAAACGTGTACCCACATTGTTTCCTATTTCGAACTAACCTACACATTTCCCTGAAATTTGCACAGTTTACATCTATCACTATCTGCGTGCAAAAGTCTGATCTTGGTCTACCTCTACTTCTTTTTTCTTATCTCTGCTTGTAATATATTCCGGACTATTCCCCAAAAATGCCTTAGAACGTATCCTCCCCTTCTATTTCTCCATTTTTTCCACAGATATCTTTATTCCTCTACTATTTCTATAACCTATTTGTTATTAACCTTGTCTGTTCATGCTATCATATTTATACATCTGAAGCACAACATTCCAGAAGGCTTCTATTTCTTTCTGTCTGCTTTTCCAGCTGCCCCTATTTCATAGACGTATTGTGCCGTGCTTCACACGTATGCTTTGAACAATATTCTTCTTGTCTCTGTTTGTTGTCTTTGAGCATATTCACTGTTCTTTCTTGTTAGATGTAGTTCGGTCACCATCTATTGTTTTACAGTTATATATCCAATTTCCCCGATATTCAGATATATGTGAAGGGGGTAAGCAACCTGTGGCTGCCAAGTTTCGCCAGCACTTGAACATTTGTCGAATTAATAGTTTTTTTTTCGCACAATCAACATTAGTTAAAAATATTTCACAACTCACACCTGTAGTTGTTTATAAAAATCATTAAATTTAAGTGCACTTATTTTATCGTCGTTAGATTTTCTGTCTTGAAACTAGTTGGACGCGAACCTCCACTTATTTATGCTCTGAGCAAGCCTGCACTGTTCCCTGAAGTTCCCACAACAGCCTATACATAGCTTGGTTCCCCATCTATCGTTTTCTAACTATATGCCCTATTTCACCGTGATTCAGTGGTATGTGAAGGGGGGCGGCTCCGTGGCGTAGTGGTATGTGTGTGACTACTACGCCCAAGGTCCCGGGTTCGAATCCCGACACGTCCCGCATGAAAAATGTTAGGCGAGCATTTTTCACAAAAATACACCCTCGTTCGGATGAGAGGTAAAATGGAGGTCCCGTGTGTGAGTGTTGTCACGCACGTTAAAGGTCCCTACCTTCCTTGGAACGGTAAGGGTTCGGCAAAATTCCAAATTTTTCAAGTAAAAAAAACTCGCTTCCTGGCCAATGTAGTACCTTCGGGTGGAGCATTGGAAAATCACATGCAAGGTATGTGAAGAGGGTTAAGCAGCCTGTGGCTACCAAGGATCCCCCAACACTCACACATTTGCCGAAGTAATGGTTTTCCAGTAAATACTTTCGTACGATTAACATTAGTTGAGAATATTGCAAGATCAATACCTGTAGTTGTTTATAATAATCATCATGTTTAAGTACATTTATTTTTTCCTCATTAGTTTTTTCATCTTGGGACTGATTGGATGCGTACCTCTATTAATTTCTATTCTGAGCTAGAGTACACATTTCCCTGAAATTTCCACATCTTACATCTTTCACTACACGTATACAAGATGTGGTTAACCGCAGTGAAACTGCATTTGAGATATTTTTAGGTAAACGTTACGTGTATACCACCACTTCAAACTAATGGAGGTAACTCAAAAGTTTACGGTAGTTTACTGTTTTGATACGATATACTCATAAATCATATTGATTGCACGAATGAAATTGTAATTAAGTTATTAATGTTATAGAGAAAAACTTTAAAGATAAAATTTTATTTTTGGCCACCGATGGTAACTCAAAAACTTACAGTGATCTTCTATTTTGGTACAATGCAGGTATGCACACCCAAATGAATTTGCACTCTAGTTATTTCGCTTTTTACAAAAACGCTTAAGATAAACTATTACTGTTGGTTGATAAAAGTAGTCCAAAATTCTACAGAAGCTTTCTGTTCTGGATACAGGAAAGCAATATATGGCAAGCCTCGGTAAAATTGTCTTGCGATTAATATATTCTCTTTACAAAAAACGTTACGAGGTCAATTATTTACCATTTTCTAAAATGGCTTAAAAATTACAGGAGCTTCTGATTTTAATATAATACTTATTTACAATATTTGATTGGCCTCAATAATATGCTGAAGTTATCGCGAATTGTAGATAAATATTTCTTTCAAAGTACCACTGTAGTTGTTGGAACCAGTCTACAAATTGATAGGCAGGTAAAACTTTGTAGCGCGTTGCGTTTAGGCTAAAAATTGATAAAAATTTAGTAAATTTGAATAGACAATCTAAATATGGACACATCTTGTATGATAGATTTCACAAATACTAATCCTAATTAAGCGTGATACTTCAAATTTTGTTTCTATAAAGGTCACTCAGCTAACAAACTTTAACTTCAAAAATTATAACATTATTTCTTCTAAATACAATGTAGGTGTAGTAATCCAGGACGATGACTTAAATTAAAACCGCAAATGAAAACATATTTTAGTATTACAAGACGCAGCGTATGCATTTCACATTAAGAGATAATTTACCATAGACGCTACGACCACCAAGGAAATGAAAATAGTACCATACAACACAACACAAATTACATACAAAGTAACGTGCCAATAATCTTGTACGTAAGCCTAAATTAAACTATATTACATAGTTCAATTTTTATAGTGGGAGAAATGACATAAGTTAGACCCGACGGAAAAGAATGGATTAATTATTCGCGAGCAGGTAATTAGAAAGGTTGAAATGCAAAAATACAAATGAGAGGGAGGCTCTGTTGGAGTTGATATAAAGGCAAGTGAAAAGTTAAATTAAAAGTACAGAGCTCCAAGACATGATGGTGGATTTTCCGCGCGGAAAATGTATTGCGGGCGACATAAAACTGAAATACGCTTGTAACTGCAGGGTTGGTTTACACACGCGAGGAGAGTGGATAAAATATCGTGATGACCTAGATAATCGAGGTAAGGAACCTGGAGAATTCACCCGTCGAGTAATTTGAATTTAATAGTATGCTATATTAAGGGTGCTATAGATGTCGGATAGCATAGGTAATTATTGCAAAAAATTGGCGTAGCTGGGCATCCTGAAATTAAACAGTAAGTATAAGGAGCTTTTGTGCTTAAATTTATAAATTATGAGCATTTGAATTTTGAATGCAAACGGGTTTGTATTCATGCAGTAGAAAGTTAGTCAAATATGTAAGTAATTGTTTGGTTAGATGATGAATTAACAACGAAGCTAGTGTTGGTTAAATGTAAGCATAATGTTATCGTGCAAGGAAGTTAGGAATATTAGGAATATTTCTGGACAAAGTGAGATTTAAAAACTAAATTCTTTTAAGCATATTTTTAGTTACATTGCAATTATTTAATGTCAATAGAAGTTGAATTTTATTTGCATTTAGTTATGGACTATGAAAAATGACATCACTATAACAGGATATCCAGTTACCCCAGTGATTTAATTGTATTGCAAGGCATTTTATTTTTCAATTTTATTTAATTTGACATAAACTTAGTGTTTTAAGATATTTTAGAGACAGATAAGGTAAAACGTGATAAATTTTGAAAACCAAAGCAAAGGAGACCTATGCGGAATAACCATCTTCCGTGTAAGGATAATATCGAAAGGGATTGCTGAGACAGACAGTTTGACGCCCTTCAGTTATGACAGTAAAAAAAACCTGTCAGGCTAAGTGAATATTGTAACGTAGCTTGTTTGTATTTTAGTCACTTATTATTTTTTATTTCGAATTCTACTATTATTTTTATAATTTCTTCCATGTGAATCCACTTCTGCACCAACGTTTTAGTCGAAGCACCCTTAAATTGTTATGGGTTTCCACCCCTTCAGGCCAAATAGAAATGTTTAGCGTAACGCTCATTTTACCCGTAACATTTGATTAATCTAAGACAACATGTTTTCAATTTGTGTCTACTTAGATACATAAACACGCGCAATCATTGAAAATCTTGAAACCAAATTTAAGGACGATAAAAAGACCTACTCTAGAAAGTAATTAATATTATTTATGTAAACGTCTTTAAAGTTGATTCACTAGGACGTTTTGTATACATACTCAGTTTTGCAGTATAATTTAAAAAATTTTAAGTTACAACGTCAAAGTATATTACCGTTAAAGCTATTTGTTAACGGTTGAGCTAAATCATTTGATTCCTCCTCAAAACGGTAAATAAGATGTATGTATTATTACTTTTCAACATCCTGTAGTACTGCCATTAAACTCATTAAGAAAACGTATTAACTTTGATACTAAATTTAGCTATCGTAGGTTAGGCACATACATTCTACCCAATAAGCTATCGTCTCAGTTTGTATCCTCTTAAAATTCTATCCATAACAAAGAAAATAATTAACTCTTTTTGTGTCATTCTTCAAAACACTTTCCATATCCTTTTGATCCTGTCTCGATTGATACACCCTTCACTTAATAGTACCAAATTTGTGCCATCAAAATATTTAAATACTTTGAAACAAGCACCAATTTGACAACGGCTGCCAAGGAATGAAACATCAACTGTTTTGATTATATCTTTATAAATAACTCTGATATTATACGTCTTATTAGGATAAATACCGTAATTAGTGAGGACGAGAATTATTGAACCTTGTAAACATGGTGAAATAGATGCGTTACTCACAAATTTACACCGTCTGACTAATTCTTAAAAATTTTCACGGCAATTTACACATTTCTAAAAAAAGCAGTAGAATAATTATAGGCTAGGATAGTTCACAACACGAGGTTTTGGAAGTGCATCTGGTGTATCTCTCAAGTCGTTAATAGTAAAGCAAAATAAACAAAACTGTTTAGTTAGTGAATGAGTATTCTTGTACCCAGAATTCAATATTGTATAAAGACCATTTTGGAATTTCTGAAATAAATTTAGCCACTTATTCAGGGCGCATATTTTCCATATTTAGTTCTATAAATACCTACCTGTTTAAAATAGCTAATAAATGAAGATGGTTAGTTTACAGATAATTTTATACGTACGGTCTTGGAGATCCTACCGTGGACAAAATACCACTAGACATCCATTACAAAATTAGAAATGCAGTGGGATAAGGAGGTTATTTCGATCATGTATAGTTTAAGTATAGAATGTTTAGAAATACTTCTGAATGTATATGTTATACCTCGTGTTAAGGCGTTAAAATTTTTGTGTAATATGTGCATGCTATAGATAATCATCAAAGCACTTCTGCCGAGTATAACTTACTCTGTTATTCTATTTATGTAATTATTTTATTTCCAAATTGCGCGCAGTTTATGAACGTACGCTTACTTAATAGGATAATTATAATATTAGCACGAGACCAGAGTGGGTGCTTAAAGAGGACAAAATAATTACAAAATTATTGGGTAGTTTACAACTATAGGGTTGTAGAACTCTTTGCTTTTAAAATATAACATTTGCTTAAACATTTTAATCTTAAAACTGAAAAAAAAACATTCACTAATAATAAAATAAGAATAAATTACGTGTTAACCGTACGTTTTCGAGGTATTGTACAAATTAACGATACTACAAAACCTCAACAAAATAAATAAATTACAAAAATAAAAATATAGAGTGTCACACCTTACTTAAAAGGCGATAGTACAAAACTTAAAAAATATATAACAAGCTATCAAGATGCTCTTGTCTTACTTTCAAGCTCTCTATGCCTTTTTAATTTCAAACAAATTTTTTCTAGTTGAAAACTCCTGATGGTTTCAATAAAGCAATAAAAGACAAAAATAAAGTATATAGCTAAAAAATAACAATTAGTAAAAATAAAAAACCCAAAAACTAAATAAAAGGAAGATTTCATAAACAAATACCTTGTCCTGCGTTTTAAATATCAAGTCCTTAATGGAACTTAATACAACCATTATAAACACTTCTAACACATTTCCGTTATATAGCAATTCTAAAAACAAAATTAAATAAAATATTTTTGTTTGTTTAGCTTATACTAAATTTATTATCTAAAAAATTTGAACACCTAAAATATTGTTAGGATCCATTTAAGTAATTGACTATAAGTATTTCAACATCGTTGTTTATATTACAAAATGTCTACGAGAAAGCTCTATTGTTTATGGTTTTCTGATTGAATATCATAAAAATTCCTCAAGCGCATACTATTTTAGACAGTAGATACGTATTTCGGTCATTAAGTGATCACCAAAGGTAACAACACTTTAAAAACGCATTTAAGATTGTTCTGCACAGAGTTGGGACAGATACAATGAAAATGTACTCGGATACCGAGTGCCGGATACTCAAAATGTATTCGAATACTTCTTTAAAAAGTCCGAGTACTTTACCCTAAAAATGTACTCGAATACAAGTATTCGAGTACTTTTTTCGGATACCGAGTACGGATACTTTGAGAATTCAATAAGGAAAATAATTGTTACCACTACCCTTTAGAAACGTGCATATAACACTTCAAGTAAGCTGGTGCAAAACTGAATGCGAACACAGTAATACACACATAATATATGTGTGTATCTATATCTATACTGAATGTCATAGTGTAGTATAAAGGTGTACACTATAACTGCCCGTTAAAATTGCACACTTCGGGAGTTGTAACTGCTACCAATAAAATAACTAACATTTTTTATTTTTATTATTTAAAATTGTACTTCGTTATTTACAGTAATTTTTAAATAGTGTAGGTAATTTAAGTTTGTAAAAATAAAAAGAAATTTACTTTTTGGTTTCCAAAACTTACTGCATATCCAAAATTTCACACAAAACAAAACACGACACAATTACACCGTGGGCATTTAGATGTTCTTTGTATCTGTAGACTTTACATCAGCTAATAAACAAATGAGAGAAACATAGATGAGACTTGTAGACAATATATTGCAAGTTTATATCTTGCGGATTAGTTTGATATGCTGTTGTGTCGTCGGCGCTAACTATTCAAGAATTCAAGTAAATAATTTTTATTAAAGTATCCAAAGTTCTGTAAAAGTACTTGAGTACTGAATACTTTCATTTTTAGTCTCGGATACGGATACCGGATACAAAATTTTGAAAGCATTCGAATACAGAGTACTGGGTACACAAAAAGTACTCGAATACAAAAGTACTCGGATACTTCCCAACTCTGCTTCAGGAAGCCTTTTGAGAACATTCTCCTTATCACTTAGACTAAGTGAACTTTTACAATACACAATTAACTAAAGTTGCTTCGAACGCCTACAGTTTTTTTTCAACAGAGCAGGCTTGTAATACACACGCGCGCGCGGCGCACGCACGCACGCAAGCGTACACACACGCGCGCACCAACACGTATCCGCACAAGCACGCCAACACACACGTACTCTCGCACACATGCACACACGCGCGCACGCCAGCACGCACACATATACTCAAAGTGAATTCACTTTTGGTGTGGAAACTATTAGCAAGCAATTATAAGCATTTTCTATAGGGGTTAAAAGTGTTGTTTAGTGTTTAAAATACTTATTTAGTTTTAAAATAGCTTGCTTAAGGGGATTTTATTATATTTAATTTGAATCATGTGACAGCTCTGAATTATCATTTATTATCATATATATATTTTGAAACGTTAACAAATACTTTTTAAATGTTAAAACTAGGGTAACCAAGAATATGTTTTAATAGTACCTGCGATTTGAAATTTCCATTGAACTTCTGGTTGCATGTCCCGCTGAATACACAAATTGCTTATTTCATTTCTATTTGGCCAATCAACCACCACTGTACTTATTAAAGGCACAAAGAAAAAAGTAATTTTTGTCAATATTAATATCACTGTCATTTAGTAAAATTAACAAATTGTTTAAAGTCAGCAACAATTACATTTGTGCTATAAAATTAAGGAAATTTTCTTATGTTCCAACAGATATTTGTCACGTGGTCTCAGTGTAGATTGTTAATTCTACGAGCTTTAGACTGATTTACGTCTAGTTGCTAAGAGTTACAAATTATAGATGCGTACCAATTATCCGAGACGTGAGTTTAAGGACTAATAAGAAAAATAATTTGGCGTACCTAGAATAGACGGAGAAATATGATTTCTTGCCTCTCGCATAAGCATGGTCCTATTCTCTCCTACAACTTTCCATAAATAGCTTTTTATAGTAAATTACTTCAGTATATTTAAAGTCGAAAAAAATTTTTCCACGAAGGGATTATTCCATGTATAGTTCCGATATAGCAAATGCGTAGTAGTTGCAAAAAGCATGATAACTAAACGTTAAAAACCTTTCTCGAGTAGGTCCTAGGTTTATTGTTTTATCACCAAAAGTTTTCAACTTTTTGAATAGGAAAAGCTGGTTAGCAAGCCAAAAAGATGAGCTTAATTTTTTAGGTACCAGACCACTTGCTACTTGCCTCTATTAACAATAGACACTGTAATTGAAGGTTCTTTCTTTGACATAATATTAGCTCAAGCTTAGACAATTTTTTTAAATCACTTGATTTGTTTGTTTTTACTGCATTTTCTGGCAGAGTTTTCTGAATGTAATAGTTTAGGGATATAAATTTGAAGGAGCTACAAATGTATTTGAACTAGTTAGAAATATATTCTCCACCTGTACAGAATTAGCAATATTAGATAATATTTGTATCGGTACTTGATTTCTAGTCTAACAAAGTGATTTGTTTTATTCAAAATCTTTAGATTTACATTATTAATTATTAATTCTGCTAAAATTTTATTTTGGTATATACGTCCATGATTCTGTTTAATTCTTGTCTTAAAAGTTAATCTTGGTTAATTTCTTAGTTTATTATGTATTCTTGGATTGTATGCATATTTTGCGTTGTTAACCGATGTAAGAAGGGAATAAAAGCTTTAATGTGTCGAAAAATGGCGTTGGACGATAGCTTTCCATTTTAGCCCATTATGAAAAAATACAATACAGATTTGCCGCTACTACATTCACAATAATATGTTGGAAAATGCGCTCTAGTTTCATATTATGAATAATTTTCATTCCAGAAATCAGGATACGGCATTGTAGTTTCATACTCAGTAAATGCTAATGTTATTAAATATTAAGTATATACTGAGGTATATACAGAACACTTAATACTTTTCTGTAATGTATCTTAGATCTTGAATAGAACGTCAACAAATACATAAAAACACAAAAAATTTAAAATAAACAAGATTAAAACTGAATAAACGTGCAATATCATACAGAATTGTAAAAATGCTATAACTCAAACATGAGGATATAAAAGGATCTTTTCTCTAATGGTCTGGTACTATGATGGAGCACGATCAGCTATTAGTTTTGAACGTTTCATTTTATTGAGATTTGTTGCTCTATATATACCGTTTTTATTTTACTATTTGGTAATGAACTTGAAATTTAAAACTATGAAGTACATAAAATCTTTAAAATTTCTATTATAATATAATACTTACAAGCATGGCAGTTATGGAGTAATAGTATGCTATGACACTTTATTGCTGTAATTAATCTTGATTGAATGAATGTTTAAGTTTCTTATCTTATACTTGGACTAGTATATTCTAGAAGGTCAAACAAAAAACACGTTCTTCATTACCGTTAATATGCTTGTTATAAATTAAAATGAAAATAAAATATTATGCCCGCAGTTTCCCTTAAATCTTTTGTTAATTGCAAACTTTTACAACGCGTTTGTTTACGCGGCTTTATATAATCTTTTGAAAATGCCTGTTTTTTATTGAACATACGCTCGTTCAAATTAAAGTTTTTATAATCATTATATTTTTATGCGTTATCTAATCTTTACGACTTTCAAGATTTACGGCAGCTCGCCTTAATTGGATGTATGTTTACATTCCTTCAATACTATTATGAGATTATTCTAGAAGTTCAATGTATGCGTTTTTCAATTGATATACACTTTCTATTTTCTTTGAATATTGATCGATATTTTAAACGAATACGCTTTATTACTTGCAAACATGAAAATCTTTTATTATAATCATGCAGTTACTCGTTATCGATACCAAATAAGTGCTTTTTGTATAAAGCTCTTGGAAAAACTTTCACCTACGTGGAATATACCATTATTCTTATCTAATACACGATTATTTCGTCATTAAGAATGAAAACTCCTTCGATCAAGGGTCTTTTATGCATTTATACTGAATATACTGAGTATTTTTTTAACAAATACGCTTTGCTATAAAAATGAATGTTTACATAGTTCGATCTTTTTCTAAAGTTTCTTACATTTTGCTTAATCCGCTCGGGTTTGAGGCGTCGTATCTTTACAGAATAATGCTAGATGACCTTTTGATGACCTCTAATCACATTAATATATATATATATATATATATATATATATATATATATATATAAATTGTTGATAATTTCTTGACCATCTGTAGTACAATAATAATCAGCAGTTCCTGGATTTTGGTCATCAAAATAATATGTAATATATAGGTACAATATCTTTTGTCAGTATAATAAAATAGTTAATAAAAATATGGTATAAATTACATCAGTTTTTTTTGTTAAGACGCGTTTCGGTCAGCGACCATTTTCAATTAAAATTGTCTGTAATGTACAAAATAAGTTAATTAAAAATACTAATAAAACATTTATACAAACCAAAACTTCTTTTTTGAAAAGAGTATTATAATAAATTTTATGATGGTATTATACATACTTGTTTAAATATAAGTTTGACCATAAGTCAAATGTTTTCAAGTGTACATTATTAACAAGGTAATAAATAAATTGCTTGAAACTAGTATAGTAAGTGTGATCACAGTGTAAAGTGGGAGTGACCATGAAAGTTAGATAACAAATATTCGTACATATAACATGTATATTTACAATCATTCTAGCGTTAATAGTGATAATTGGATATTTAAGCAATAAGGTTGTGGTAAATATTAATAATGTCGTCTTGGTCGGTTTTTGAATTGATGGCATTTGTGTGTTTGTGTATGTGTAAAGTTTCTATTATGTTTCTTTTATTATCATTCTGCTCTGTTCCTAAAATACTAACATTATTAAAATCAAATTGGTGGAGGTTTTCTATTGCATGTGTTGCAAGTGCTGTGCTTTTCTTATTGTTCGTTTTTATTGTGTATTTATGTTCATAAATTCGCTTGTGGATATATTGTTTTGTATTGCCAATGTATATTGCAGGGCATTCAGTGCAATTAATTTTATATATTGTGTGGGTCCTATTTTTATGTTCTATTGGTGGCTGAAGCTTAGTAAACATATAATTTAATACATTGTTAGGTTTGTGTACAATTTTAATGTTATATTTATGTAGGCACTTTTTTATTTTTTCAGAAAGTCCTGGGGTATACGTGATTGCTATCTTGTGTTCCATTAGTTGGTTTTTATTATTAGTTCCGTTGTTATAGATTTTGTGGATTTTTTCTTTAATAATTGGTTTATAAAAAGATTCAGGATAATCGTTATTTTTAAGTGTAGTTTTAATAAGTTTTACAGACTGGTACCGGAAAGATACATGGAGTGGTAGATATTTAAATTTTAATTCAAATGTACCAAAACAATACAAAATAAATGTTGTGGAAAACCTAACTGATAGAGCAATAAAATTAACACATAATAAGCACAGAAAGAAAAACATAAAACTTATTAAAACTACGCTTAAAAATAACGATTATCCTGAATCTTTTTATAAACCAATTATTAAAGAAAAAATCCACAAAATCTATAACAACGGAACTAATAATAAAAACCAACTAATGGAACACAAGATAGCAATCACGTATACCCCAGGACTTTCTGAAAAAATAAAAAAGTGCCTACATAAATATAACATTAAAATTGTACACAAACCTAACAATGTATTAAATTATATGTTTAATAAGCTTCAGCCACCATCATCATCATCATTAGGTCTTCAGTCCTAGAACTGGTTAGACGCGTACCATCATTGTTCCCTATTCTGAACTAACCTACAGATTTCCCTGAAATATGCACAGTTTGCATCTATAACTGTCTGATCTAGGTCTACATCTACCTCTTTTTTTCTCTCTGCTTGTAAAATATCACATACTATTCCCCAAAAATGCCTTAGAACGTATTCCGCCCTACTATTTCTCTTTTTCCTCAGATATCCTTGTTCCCTACTATTTCTGTAACTTATTTGTTATTATCTTTGTCTGTCCATGCTATCGTCCTCATACATCTGAAGCACATCATTTCAAAAGGCTGCTACCGTTTTTCTGCCTTCGTTTCAGACTTCCCGTATTTCATAGGCATACTGTGCTGTGCTCCACACATATGCTTTCAACAATTTTCTTCTTATTCGGTTTGTTGTCTTTCCTCATAGGCGATGTTCTTTCTTGTTAGATGCAGTTCGATCACTTTTTATTGTTTTACAGTTATATGCCCTATTTCTCCGACCTTCAATGGTTGTGAAGGGAGGTAAGCAGTCTGTGGCTGCCAAGTTCTCCCAACACTTAACCATTTGGCGATTTAATATATTTTCCAATTTATCTTTTCGCACAGTCAACATAAGTTGCAGGTATTTCGTAGCCATTAGGTTTTCCGTCTCAAAACTGGTTGGACACGTACCTGCACTTATTTATATTCTGAGCTAGCCTACAGAGTTCCCTGAAATTTTCACACAGCATGTGTATTCAGGTTAATCTTCTTTGGGAATTAAACCACTCATAGTTTTTAAAATCAACTTTATTTACGTTTCGATCCATGACCTAGGATCGTTGTCATAATAATAATAAAAACTTCAAGTTTGACATTTATGACATAAATTGAAGGTGACTTTGATTTATTGATGTTTGAAATATTTGGTTTGAGTATACTAAGCAAAAATTTTTAAAGTTTAACAGAATGATTGCCTTCAATTTGTGTTGCGACCTGGGATCGGCTTTCTTTAGGTAACCAATACGCTTAACGTGAAATCAGTTGATTAATTTTTATTGGTGAATTTTATATAAATTCAATAACTTGGAATTGGAAAACATTTTTAACATGTTTCTATTTATACAATTGAGAGGATGGTTATTAAAGAAGTGTGCGATTGCATTATTGAAAGGCTTAAGTAGTCGTTTTTTTATATTTATTTTGAGGGGGAAAATTCATTATGATTTAAGTTACCTCTTTGGTAGATTTTAACATGGTTCTGAGGCGACTCTATGGCGGGTTTACACTTGTCAGATAGCAATGTTGTTCTATGAAGATTGTATATGGATCTGAGGCGACCCTATGGCGGGTTTACACTTGTCAGATACCAATACTGTTCAACGGAGATTGTATATGGTTTTAAGGTAGCCTTATTGTGGATTTATACTTGTCAGATCCCAATGCTGTTTTACAAGGATTGTTAATATGCGTATTTTTATGTAATTAGTTATTTTATGTATAAATAGAAATCATGTATGTAGGCTGTATTTCATGTTAATATTGCAAGGAAAACCCAGGAAAAACTTGCAATGCTACCTAGATATTTTGGGCATTTGGTTTTCATTTGTTATTTCTTTTAGTAATGTAATCCATTGTTTACTGAAAGTCACGGATTCGTTTGCAACTCAGTTATTTTTATGTAGGGTTATATAAGCAGCTACTTTGATTTTGCGTTTTTGGTGGTTTTCTTCTTTTTCTTCTTTTCTTCTATTCAGGGAGTATGTGTATTCAGCTCGTTCCCTTTCTATTGTTTTCTAATTTTATACCCTATTTTACCGAGATTCAGTGAAGGAGGTTAAGCAACCTGTGGCTACCAAGATCCCCCAACACTTAGACATTTGCCAAAATAATGGTTTTTCAGTAAATTCTTTCACACACTTAACATTATTCAAGAATATTGCCCAACCAATTCTTGTACTTACTTATAATAATCATCATGTTTAAGCACAGTTATCTTTTCGTCATTAGTTTATCCATCTTGGGATTGGTTGGATGCGTACCTCCATTGATTTCTATTCTGGGCTAGCCTCCACATCTCCCTGAAACCTCTACAGCCTACATCTTTTACTATCTGTGTGCAGTAGTCTAATCTAGGTCTGCCTCTTCTTCTCTTTTTTCCTATCTCTGCTTCTAAAATATTCCGCACTATTCCCTCATGCCGTAGTATGTGGCCTATCATCCTATCTCTCCTATTTTTACCGTTTTCCACATATTTCTTTCTTCCCTACCATTTTAGTACCTCTTCGTTCTTAACTTTGTCTGTCCATGATATCTTCATCATACGCCTGTAACACCACATTTCAAAGGCTTCTACCTTTTTCTTGTCCGCTTCTCCTACTGTCCAGGCTTCACAGCCGTACAGTGCTGTGCTCCACACATATGTTTTAAGCAATCTTTTCCTTGTTTCTATGTTTGTGGTCTTTGAGCACAGTAGTTGCTTTTTCTTGTTAAATGTAGCACGACCTTGTGCTAATCTTTGTTTTATATCTTTTGTGCTTCAGCCACCAATAGAACATAAAAATAGGACCCACACAATATATAAAATTAATTGCACTGAATGCCCTGCAATATACATTGGCAATACAAAACAATATATCCACAAGCGGATTTATGAACATAAATACACAATAAAAACGAACAATAAGAAAAGCACAGCACTTGCAATACATGCAATAGAAAACCTCCACCAATTTGATTTTAATAATGTTAGTATTTTAGGAACAGAGCAGAATGATAATAAAAGAAACATAATAGAAACTTTACACATACACAAACACACAAATGCCATCAATTCAAAAACCGACCAAGACGACTTAATTAATATTTACCACAACCTTATTGCTTAAATATCCAATTATCGCTATTAACGCTAGAATGATTGTAAATATACATGTTATATGTACGAATATTTGTTATCTAACTTTCATGGTCACTCCCACTTTACACTGTGATCACACTTACTATACTAGTTTCAAGCAATTTATTTATTACCTTGTTAATAATGTACACTTGAAAACATTTGGCTTATGGTCAAACTTATATTTAAACAAGTATGTATAATACCATAATAAAATTTATTATAATACTCTTTTCAAAAAAGAAGTTTTTGTTTGTATAAATGTTTTATTAGTATTTTTAATTAACTTATTTTGTACATTACAGACAATTTTAATTGAAAATGGTCGCTGACCGAAACGCGTCTTAACAAAAAAAACTGATGTAATTTATACCATATTTTTATTAACTATTTTATTATACTGACAAAAGATATTGTACCTATATATTACATATTATTTTGATGGCCAAAATCCAGGAACTGCTGATTATTATTATTATATATATATATATATATATATATATATATATATATATATCTCACGAAGAAATTATGCTTTCTCTAAAATTTATTATATTTCCTTCCTGCGGTAACTTCTATAGCTGACCAAATTTGCTATTACAAGTTAGACAAATTTTCAAAATTGTTGCTCTCTAGACAAAACAACATTTTATAACTTATATTTCAAAATGCAATACTACGCATGCTATTCCTATTAATAGAAATATCGTTAGATTACATTCTTAAAAATTATTATTTGCGAAAAATATAAATGCGCAAGTAGGTCTTAGTAAAAAATCAGTTGTACAATTCTTGTATGGTTGTTACATAAGTAATCAATGACGATTAGTTATAAATAAAAATTTGTAAATTTGCATTTTAAGACTGCAATAAAAGATGTGATGAAGGTTTTATTAATAAAACTTGCAGTTTCTTAAACAAGTAATGTAATATGACATAATAGTACTACTATATGGATATTCCTACGAGAGATATTCCGTCAATTAAACAGAAATACTAAAATAGGATGATATGTAGCCATGCAGTAAAATCGGTAAATTAAATATAATATTTTAAGTTATTCATAATGAAATCCTCAAATGCCATAAAAATTATAAGTTGTATCTGAACTAAATATATTGATTTCATTTATTTTGGCGAGCTTAAAAATTTGTGGGATATTTTATTTTTAAATTATGGTATGATATCTAAAGCTTATATAAAAGTTATAATAGTTTAACGTTACAATAGCGAAACGTTGAGCTTTACTCCCTCAAAAGGGCAAGACATTATACTAATAATGTCTGTTCTGAGTGCTTAAAAGTTATTGGTTATGGCACTTTGTAATTCTTGAACACTCTCATAAGCAGCTTGCTCCAAAAACTTAATGAAAGCTTACTAGTTTATATAGAAAGGAGACGTCAATCGGGGTTAGTAGTTAATTTTTAAATTCCATCTGACACCAATGTAAAAAGAACTTCTCGATAATTAAACTAAAAATACATTAAGAGTTAATTTAACCTAAAGTATTTATATAGGTTACTCTGTTTTGGAGCTTTGTAAGACTTGCTTAGTGCTTCGTTAATGTAGGTTATTGGTTATTAACTCTTTCAATACCTTCACTCGAAACAGAAATAGGTTAAAATATTGTGCTTACAACATTATTGATGAACCTAGTTGATTTCTGTTATTGTCTTGGATGGCGTAATTTTCGACGCAGAGAAGCCAACTAGTATAACTATTTACCACAGCAGGAAGCGCATTCTACTTCTGCGATTAGTAGTTATTTCCAAGAACAATTTGTTTTAATTATCTAGAATAGGCGTACTTCGATATAAATGGCATTTGTTAGATTTCCGTTCAAGCTGGCAATTGTAACTGAACTCTAGAATTTTGCATCGATATCCCTTAGATCATATAATTTACTTAAGACTGAAAGGCATTTTTTATACTGCATTCATTTTGTTGTTTTCAAATATGAGTTAACAAATAAAAACCTTTTTACTGCTAAAGTCGTATTTACTTTCAACTGCACTAAACCTGAGACACGAGAAATTTGTTAAAAATTAGAAAATGTTTCGACAAATCTTTATCGAAGCAGCTTCAGTGTTTTGTAAACTGATTTTATACACATTACTGATAAATTCCATTCAAATATTTTTTGCCAAATTGTTACAAGGTATGTCTTTTATGTTTTGCATACTGGGACATAGAGGTCACGAGGACAAGTCGGTATTAAAAATTACCTTCGATCTTTAGTTACCTAAATCCAAAGTTTCAGTGCGATACGTGTAGTGTTGTAGCTACAACGAACTATCAAAGTTAACCAGTTAATCGAAATCTGGAATTAAACCGTGAAAATTTTGGAGCAATCATTTTTTTATAATTTTCGAAAACAATTATCTCAACATGAATACCTCGTCCAGTTGATTTCTATTTTCGACAATCAAACACCACATCAGTTAAATATTTCTTGTTGATATGGAGAATTCAAACGTGGACAGATTAGTCTTAGCGACGATCCAAGTGCAGGCGCACCAAAAACGGCAGTCACTTAGGAAAACGTAGATGATGTGCGCAAGCTCTTCGACAAAGATCGACGTGATATATATCGTAAAATTGAGGCATCCATGGAGTTTTCAAAACTTCAATTCCAAAAATTCTGCATAAAAAATTGTGTGTAAAAAATTGGTTTTCCGCTGGATACCGTATCTATTGACCGAAGGAAAGGGTGAATTGGTGTCAAAAAACTCCAAGCCCCTTCAACGTAGGAAACAGGAAACTTTAAAAACGTTTATAACATCGTGACTGGTGATGAATCTTAGATTTACTCACACGAGCCAGAAAATAAACACCAGTCGTTTGTTTCGGTGTTCCAAGGTAAAGAAAAGCTGACAAAAGTCATCCGTTCTAGAAGTGTCTCCACAAAGATGATCGCAACATTTGCCTAGAAAGAAGCTCATGTACTAACAAGTCCTCTACAAGATCAAGGAACTGCTACTGCCGATTGATAAAGAACCATTTGTTTGTCGCAAGTCATCGTTGATATCCGAGAAACCAATTCCAAACGACGAATCATCATTTACCAAGGCAATGCAAATTCGCACACAGCTCGCAATTTTTAGCGCAACAAAACGTCGAATTATTAGACCATCCTCCGTACAGTCCCGATCCAAGTTCCAGCGGTTTCTATACCTTTCCGAAAATCAAGGACGGACTACGTGGTCAAAAGTTCCAGTCGTCAGAAAAGCAGTCGATGATTTCAAAAATGCAATTTTGACTGTACCAACAAAAGACTGCTTCAAGAGTTGGTTCGAGCGCATGCAAAAATGTTTTAATCTCTGTGGCGAATACTTAAAAAAACCAGAAAGTCTTTAAAAGCTTTCTACTGTGTTATTTCAGCTCTATATGCAAAACTTAAAAGACAGCCTTCGTATCACTGATTTTAGAAAATGGTTTAATACATCCCAAATACATATACACTACATTTGTTTTCCAATGCTCCACCCGAAGATACTATACTGGCCAGGAATCGATTTTTTTACCTCGAAATTTAGAATTTTGCCCAACCCTTGGTGTTCAAAGCAAGGTAGGCATCTTTAAAGTGCGTGACAACACTTACACACGGGACCTACATTTTATCTCTCATCCGAACGAAGACTAAGTTTTATGAAAAATGCTCGCCTAATATTTTTCAAGCGATTCGTGTCGTTCGAACCCGGAACATTGGGTTTAGTAGTTACACGTAAACCAACTACGCGACGGAGCCGCCCCTAAACCCATACAGCTAATTTGTTCTTTATTTCTATGAGTATTTGAACAAATGCATGTAAGAGAATAAAATTAAACGTGAAACTATTCCAATTTTTGAGAGTCCATTTTACTAAGCTATATTTTTTTTAGTTCTCGTTGCCACATCGAAATGTTCAAAAGGGTGTTACAAAATTATGTGATACATAATACATTTTCAATGTTTGTAGCTGTTCTATGATACACAAGCAGCGTAATGTGCACCATATATGTCAGTGGTTCCCAAAGTATTCCTACGGACCCCCAAACAGTCCTTCTGGCTGCTGAGATTGTTTGTGACAAATTAAAACTAACCTGGTGTGCATGAACAACGTCAGGAGCTTAGCGAAAGATTAAGTATAAGGCAAAGTAGTTGTGATCTATTTTCATAATATTGATAGCTAGAAGAACTAGCAATAAATAAATTGAGAGCAGTTTTTACGTCCTAAGTAACATATAAATATAATGGGTACATAAAATACAAGTAAGGACAATTGTAGTCCAATGGGAGTCGGGCCGACACAGGTACATATGTATAGATATGTACGGAATCTCGCCGCTACAGGTAATAGCTTGTCTGAAACATGGCACTATAAAAAGTCGTACATCTAAAGAAAAACGTAGTTGTGTTATATACGTGAGATAAAGTTCATGCAACAAGCTTTCCTAGTTTTGAACAAAAAGTGGTATCAATTCTTTGAATTGTTACGAAAAACGCACATCTTTTGAATACAATCTGAATATGATTGATATCTTATTGTACATTAAATTTATATAACCAATGTTAAACTTTTCTAAAATTATCTATTAAATAGTTTTATTATCAACATCATTTTGTGATTTATTAATTTAGTTGATAATAACCAAATGGCTAATTTATTTTGGAAAATATATAATTATATTAGTAAACATAAGTAGCTACAAACTTACTTAAATTTTATCTTTAAATATACCTCAAATAACTAATTAATGCGACTAATACCTTGTAGCATTCCATTTTCAAAATAAAACAATTTTTTTTTACGAACAAGCAATCGGTTTTATTTACTTATATTTTAAATTCGTCCTTTTAAAGATACTAGTATGAACGAACCGCAGAAAAGAAATGTAGATTATATACCCGTAGTGTTGAATGTCTAAGATATGACTTTATTCCATTTCCAAGAAATAGTACTGTACTTATATGCCTTTAATACTATAAAACTTTCTCAAACCATTCCATGCATTCTTACAATCTTAAAGAATATTTGACAAAAGTCCATAGCGACACACATATATACATTTGAATTTGAAAATACCAGCATTGCAACAGCTCTTAGAGATAAAATCTGAACGAGAGCGAGATGGCGTTGGATTGCTAGTTTCTTGTACATTTCTTTACTAATTGTAAAATCCGGCAAGCCGTACAATATTGATGAAAAACTTTTTTAAACGATGTAAATGAGGTAATACGAACCGTGCTCCATAAACTAGTTCCAATTAAGCATAGGCGTAATTATACCCCCACCAGAGGGGGAGACAGGTGCTAAGATGTCTAAACAATAAGAAATTTAAATTAATTACCATAATCAACAAACCATAGTTCGACTTGAACATTTACAAATTTAGCAGGTAAGAAACGGCAACTAAAATTGCAGACTTTAATAGATAGACGTTTCATCAGACAGGTTAATGAGCGGTTTTCTGATATTATTAAGAACTGCCGAAATACAACGACAAAAAATATGTAAAATAACAATGAACACCAACCACACTGCGGGTTTCTTCCTGCTTTACTACTAAGGGTTAATAAATAAACTGGCGAGAAGAAATTGTTAATTTTAACAAAAGTGTTGATATTATTCTTAGTTGTTAAACTGCATACAGTGGTGAAGCGCTGTTAAACGACCTATTGGATTAATTTGGTTTATAAGTTTTTATTATTACATTGTCTGGAAAGCAGAATTGAATTACTAGATTAATTTCTGCACTGTACTCGTACAGATTCAAAGGTAGTTTGGCTTCGTCAGCTTCCTTTTCTAAAAGTATAGAAAGCAGATATACATTTGTTGATTTGGTTCAGATGGTCGCGACGACTAGTTACATCATACAACTGAAAAAACTTAAGAAAACGTTCCAGTACATTTTAATTGTCTTAGCGTGTTGGTTTTAACTTAGTCCTTCAACGAAACTTAAGTATGTACATATATTACTACTACTGAGCTGATCACAGTTTAATTCGCATTGGAAATTACATATTTATTTGTATTTTTAATTTAAATTTATTTGTCTCCTTAATTAAAATACATGTGTTTTACAATTTCATAAGCTTTTAAATAGTCATTACTTATTTAATTACCTTGGCACTAATTTCACTAAAAATTTCAGGTATAGTCCATTCGCTTTAACTTTATAATGACGTCACAAGTGGATGAAATGCTACATTGCCAATGTTAGTTTAAATTCTAATATATTTAATGAAAGATACACGGTTTTGCCATTGGCAAGAGGAATTGGTGGCAACACCGTACATAACTGCCAACCTTAATGTGTTAAATTACAGGATTCTTCAAGCGGAATTCTAAGTATTCATTTGCATACAGTTACTAATACTACATTGACGTCATCCTAAAGTTAAAACATATGAACTATAATAAGTTGATTATGTCTCTCATAAAAAGTGCTCCACAAACGGCGCTGCAAAAAATGAAGAGGAAAGCTTTTGGCAGAATCAAGAGCAAGATTCCAATAATAAGTTCATTTCTTACTTCTAAATCCTCCCAAGCGCAAAATCAAAATTAACACATAAAAGAAATTGAACTTGCGATAGTAACATCTACTAGTTCCACTTTAGATGGACAGTAGTGATCAATAATTTAAAAGAACCTCGCCCAAAGAGCAAGTACATCGCATAGTAACAGTCTCTATAAAAATATAGACATTGGCGCACTACAAATATAGAGGTAAATGTCAGTAGTACTGTGTTACTCACTGAATAAACAGCTTTTGAATTCAACCAATGAATATCCTACCGATTTTGTACATTTTTTAAAAGTTAATGTTTTACAACATGACAATTTAAGAAAAAAGATAATTAATCAAAAGTTGTGTACACCTAAGAGTGCGTTTCCTAAAAATAATAAAAATAAAAGTTCTTCTGTTCATGATTATTATTTAATAAACGCAAGCAAAAATAAAAGCGATACATTAAACTTGACTCACAATTCCAATTGTTAGTTTGGTTGTTCTAAATTTAAAAATTGTGTTTACTGTCAAACATATTGGATGTATGCTTCAGTAAGGTTAAGTTTGATGCATGGAATTAATAATTGGCAGTGCTTAAAAAAATCAAAGAGTATTTGCTAGCTCAATTCCATTTAACATTGTTGTTTAATTTACTATATGTAGATAAAAAGTTGGACAATCGATAAAAAAAATACTTTACTATTAAAACAAGAAACAGAGTTTTGAAAAAATTTTTAGGAAGATTTTTCAATATTACTTTAACGCTATCCCAGCGCATGTTGCTATTGGGAAGACATAGAGAAAGTTTTTCTGATTTAAAAGAAAGTTTCAACGGCAATTTTTTAGGTTTAATTTATTTAATTAGCAATCATAATCCTATATTAGAAAAACTGCTTGAGCAAATTAAAATTCAAAATGACATTGTGTATATTTATAGTGCTCACTTGTTAACTATTTTATAAAAAAAATTATATCGATCCCTTTTCCACGGTCATAATAGATATTACACCAGGTATAAGTATAATTGAAGTGAAATTATAAGATAATTGATTTTAAAACAGATAACGATGAAGGAGTAACCAAAATAAATATTTGTGAATCGTTTGCGGATTTTGCAAAAGTCGTGCCAATTTGCAGAAGGTTTATGAAATACTATATTAAGCAATTTATCCAACATGCAATTAGATATAAATGAATATAGGGGTAAGGCTACGATGGGACTGATAGTATGAGCGGCACTCACTCTGGCATGTAAAAAAGAATTTTAGATATAGAGTGTGTAGCTTTTTATATGCACTGCAATGCCCATAACTTAAATTTAGTCATAGATAATGCTGGTAAATATACATAAGGTATTGAAACTTTTTTCAACTTTTAAAGACATGTGCACTTTTAGTACTAGTATAATAAGGTGAAATTGGCTTTTTATTTTTAAATAGACTAAGTACAATTAAAGCGGTTGAATCCTACACGTTGGATCGATAGATTGAAATCTATAACGCCACTAAATTTCGATATAAAGTTACAGTAAGGCCTCTTAATAAAAGTATTTTAAATTTAAAAAAATAGATAAACGAAATGACGCAAAGCTAGTATTAACTAACCTGAGAAAATTTGATTTTATTTGTCTAAGTATTTTTTAATGTCAAATTTAGAAGAACTTAACAATCTTTCACAAACTGTTAGAAGTAAAAAAACAAATATTAGTCAAATAACTCTCTTAATTTAAAAACCTTGACATTTTTAAAGGAAACAAAATACTACTCCAACATTAAGGAAGAAACAAAGAAAATTGCAAACCAATGAAATATTAAACAGAATTGGTAAAAAGGAGGAGGCAAAAATAAGAAAGTATTATGATGAATTATCGGAAGATGAGAAATTCAAATTAATGATAAATGTATTTGATCGCGTATTAGATAATAATTTTACAGCTGAGAAATCGTTTGCAATCGTCTTTTTAGGTAAACGAAAAATTTAATTGACTGGAACCCAATGTTTTTAAATTTAACTGCAGACGATATTAGCAAAAGCGAAATATTTACAAGAATTTTATTATAAAGATTTAAATAATGCTATAAGTTTAGAACCTGCTACATTCAGAAATAATAGACCTATTTTGCAGTTCTTGGAATATTCGGTACTTTCTAAGTACGCAGGTTCTAGTAGTTTCCAAACACAGTAACAACTTTAATGTTGTACCTGATTTTATCTGTTAGTACTGAAAGTGTGGAGAGATCTTTCTCAAAATTAAAAATTATCTTGGAACCCCACTTCACAAGATAAATTAGATGATTTATTACTCATGGTAATAGAACTGCCAAAAACATGAGTATTGATAAAGCAATAACTGAATTTGGAACAAAACAGGCAAGAAAAAGGGATTTTGAGTGTTAGCTATGTAATAGGTTAATTTTGCTGTGTCAAATTATAGGGCGTATATTTCGTGTGTTGTATAAATATATTGTAGTTTTAATATCAATTAATTAATAAATTCTTAATGTGTGTAATTTGCTGTTCTGGACGGACCTGCACCTTAAAGAAATTCTAGAATACTAAAATGGGAAGAATGGCTTGAGTGTATCAATGGGCTAAGGAGCCAAACTATAGGTTTAACCAAATTAGTGGAATATTTAGTGAGAAACGATACTAAGGCAGGTCTCCGAAGCAGAGTAGCAGCTCGTTCGGTGCTTAGAGTGACAGAGACTATAGGGATCGGTATGGCATTCTAAGACACACTACCGTGATGTGGAAGTCAACTGAAAACCAGCACATTACCTCCCAAGTACACAGGTACACAATGTTTTTTAAGATGATGGTATCCTCTAGGATAAAAGATTCCGGAATTAAAATAGTCCCCCATTCGAATCTCCGAGAGATAGTTATTCGGAAAAAGACAGAACACTGTGTAGAAAACTATTTACAAAAGAACAAAAGAGTATTCATGGTTAGATTAGAACCTAAGCTGGTAAATACAGTAATAACACAAATAGAAACAATAGAATAACATTAAATACAGCTTAGATATAAAGCCCAAAGATAGTCTGTGATATAAACAAAAAGAAAACAAGAAACCATGTGTAACAAAGGATATTAAATTAGAGCTTGTGGAGACTAACAAATGTTACTCGTAAACATAAAATTCAACATAAATAACCAATTTCAAATCATAACATTCTATTGAAAAAAAAATACATTTTTGCATTTTAAAATAAAAGTTATATTTTTAATAAATACTACTCTAAATATTAAAATATTTTATTTATCTGGTATTTTTACGTCACCATTTGCCATTCCAGACATCAAAATTAAATTTATAATTTTTTTATTATACAGTTATATAGAGTTATTTCACTTGGGGATTCATGGTCAGGTAATTGCTATAGAAAGTGGTTCCTTTGCAGTAAGATTAGGATCCAATATGATACATGTACTTCTCAGCCAAACAGGCAATTGGTTAGCGATTGCATTAGAATTACCAGATCCTACAAGTGTCGTTACTGCAGTGTTAAGGTCTTTTGACAGAGTTATGTACTTTTTTGTTGAGGAGATTTAAATCCTTGCGATTATCAAACGTTAATGGACTATTTACGATATTGCAATCTCTTAATAATTAGCAGTCTAGAGTTACTACAAGATCGACAAAATTAGTGTTTACTGTTGTTTCTTAAATTGCTGTAGCGTTTTTTGAATTTTGAATGTTTCAATAAAGGTATAGGCTACCTATGAAACTACGCGTGCGCGCATACACATAGGGGTGTATATAAAGAGTTGTTTGATATGAGCAAAATTGTGTTAGTCAGCAAACTGAAGGAGACCTTTAATTTTTGCCACGATGTATTTCTTACAACAAAATAATTTCAATTAAAGATAAAAATTTACTTATTCCACCGGTATTGAGATTCAATTCTAATTGTACGGTATATTACTAAATTTTTAAATACCAATACTTTGCTGGGTTTCTTTAATGGGATATTAATAACATAACCATGACCAATTAGCATAAGTAATTCCGTATATTTAAATATAGTGTAGATTAACACGTGAACAACTTCAATAAAATATTACCTTCTTCTAAAAGTTGTAATAAATAAGCAATAATTCAAATATGGAAGATTTATATAAATGTATATAAATGGTTTTACTTGTCTAATTGTATGCAAAATCATAAGCATTTATTTACCAATAGGGTAATTAACACGTTTATGCAAGATATCAAACTCTACAAAAACATTTATTGCATTTCGTAGTTTCATAATTATGTAGTAGTTAGTTGCGATTTACATATTTATGTAGTATTACATAATATAGTGGATACCAAAAATATTTATAGCCAGTAATAACAAACTAGCAAGTAGTTGTATCATTTGTCCTTTTTCATTACTACTTTCGATTAAAAATTCCCCTTTTAAGTATAGAATAATTTTCGTAAAAATGTTAATTACTAAAAACTGTGTTATTCAATTTAAGTATCTTAAGTGGATATCGATCTATGTTTGATTACACTTTAAACTTTTAAATTTTTTTACATTGAAACATACCAATAGCAAGTTATTAAAAATCCTGCGGCGCATCATGTTCTATGAAGTATGAAATTTTTACCTCTATGACATATAATAAGTGTTTTTAAAAAGAGAAACCTACAAATTATTTTGAATTTTATTTTGTTTCATAAACAATGTCAATCTTTGGTTTAAACATCAGCTAAACTATAGAATACTAGGAAACATTACATTTAGAGGTAAATATAAACTTTCGTTTTATTGTATGCTTCTTTTGGTAAAAGCAATGTAAATAAAAGTGCATAAAAATTTTCCATAAAAGTAAATTCTTTAATATTCATGTGTTGGACCACCTTTATTCCATATTATCCTGTTTTCTAATTATCGCCATTATAAACATGTGTGACATTTCTATTAAAACTTTTTTTGTTGTAATTATATTTCGATGAACTTAGTAAAATGAGCAACTAGCTGGGTGTCAATTAATTACTATTCAAAAACGTTATCTACATTTTAGCATGTACTTCTTGGTTTAATTTTAATCTCCAAAGTTATTAAGTTTAAATTTACTATGTGAGATAATGAAATGACGCAAGTTCTTCATTTTCAAAGGTATCATAAATTTTAAATTTTAAGTCATAATTTTAATAAGTACTAACAACAAAAAAGGCAACGTTCTTCTAGATTTCTTATAATAGCACCTGTACGTGTACGAATACATGTAATCAGATACACATGTAAACAGACACACATGTACGCACGCACACGCACACATACACACACGCGCATATACGCGCGCGCATACGTACACACATACCCAGATATATATATATATATATATATATATATATATATATTATTATTTGTTTGAGGATGCTTTTCTTGGGTTACAGGTCGAAACATTAATGTAAAATTTTACATTTTATTGTGCCAGATTAAAATCACCATTGCTGAAATAAATCAGTTAATCGATTCGATTCGTACCGTAAAGCGTACTCTCATTAACGTATTATTTAAAAATATTTTTACTGAATTTTCTAATAGAGCAGATATATCGTTCAAGAGAAATTTGAATGTAAACAAGTTACTATTAGATGTAGAAATAATTTTAGCATTATCACCTTATGAAGACAGAGAGATAAAACGGGCTCGTGCTATCAACATTATAACAAACTTTTTAAGAAGTAATCAAAAACTTTCTGTAGAAACACATTTATTTAATAAGACCAGACAATTTTTATTAAACCATCCAGATATTATAATAACTAAATCTGATAAAGATTCGGCTACTGTAATAATGTACAAAAATGATTACGTTAAAAATGTATGGAAATTGTTAACGACACTGCAGTCTATAAACCGTTAAAAGCAGATCCGACGTTCACTACACAAGAGAAAAATAATGAACTCATAAAAAGAAAGACTATATGATAATAATTGCATCAGTAAAGAAACAAAAAAAGATCTATGCATTAACAATACTGTAACTCCCAAATTATAGGAATTACCAAACACCAAAGAAACAAAAAAAGATCTATGCATTAACAATGCAGTAACTCCCAAATTATAAGATTACCAAACACCAAAGATTCACAAAATGAAGTTTCTCCGAGATCCATTGTTTCTTAAATTAACACGCCTATTTATAAACTTTCAGCGTTTCTTGCGAATATCTTTGCAAAGTCCTTCTGCAGTCAAAACAGTTATAACACTGTAGATTCTTTTTCCTTTGTTATGGAGTTCCAAAATTATCGCATTCCTGATGGTTTTGTTTTGATATCCGTAGATATTGTTTCCCGTTTCACAAACATCCCTTTGAAATTGACACTAGAAATTATTACAAGCAAGTGGGATATTATAAAACTTCATAGTGACTTCACTTTAGAACTATTTACTGAAACACTGTGTTTTATATTTCACAACACCTAGTTCATTTTTAATAACAAGCTTTACCTAGAAGTTTTTGAAGCACCCCACTTAGCCCTATCATTGCCACCATAATTATGGATTATCTTTTTGATGAAGTTATTCCCTGCCTACCCATTCCTCCCGCTTTTATTAAGAAGTATGTGGATGATGTTATCTGTGCAGTACCTGAAAACCTAGTTAACTAAACTTTAGGTATTTTTAATAACTTCAACAAGCACAACAATTCACCTTAGAAAGAAAACACCATAACACCAAAAATATAATTATTTTAGATTGGTACAAAAATCTACAAGTTCGGGAAGATATATTAATTACTTTTTTAATCATAGTATCAGTCAAAAAATTAACATTTTTTTAGGTTTAAAAAATAGAATAACTAAAATCTCGCATCCGTCCTTACTTTTTAAAAATTTACATTTGTTAACATAAATTGCTATCAATAATGGTTTTCCTAAGAGTTTAACAAAAAAACTCATTTTCAACACAGTCCACAACAAAAAGCGTACCACGAATATGACATCCTCTACTGATGTTATTTACAAGAAACTTCCTATAGTAAAAACTTAATTTTTAAATTAATAAATGCCCTTCAAAATGACTGTCATAATAGCTAGATATAATCCTTTCACAATCAACCATTTATTTTCTGTTATCAAAGACAGGACTCCTATGCTTAACAATTCCAATATTATTTATTCCATTCCTTGTAGTGACCACTTACGTTATTTGCTATGTATTTACAATACGCTTATATCATACAGGGTGATTATTTATACACGGGGAATTTGATTTTCCGCTTGTACTTCAATAAATAAAAGTACGCTTGCATTATACAGGGCGTAACCAATAATTTAAGGAATTTCCTATTTTTCCGGATTTTTTTATATCTTGGTGGGATTTGTTTTTAGAATTTGGGTTTTAATGGCCTATCGTGATCCCTATCACGTCAATATATATATATATATATATATATATATATATATATATACAGGGTGAGTTTATAGCGCGGCAACGGTCGATAACTCCGTTATTATAAAAGCTACGTAAACCAAATTTGGAGGCATATTAGGCATGCCTAAAGTGCACATTTTAAAAATATTTGGAAGCATACAGGGTGTTTCATAATTCCAGGGCATATTAAACTTATATTTTTTTAAATGGAATACCCTATATATTACTACATTTTTAAAAAGCCCATAAAAAGAGCTTTAATTTGATATGAAATTGTATCTGTCTATTCCTTTTAGTTTTTGAGATATTCAACTGTTTTTAGAAAAAATGACCCCAATTGGATACATTGTCACTGCATTAATACACAACTTATGTTAATTTTCAAGATGCAGAAAATTTTACCATATACCATAGTATATTTGTAAATAACACTTTTTTGAAATTTCTTCCCAGTATTCAGGGTGTGTCAGGTTTCGCAAAATGCAATTTTTAAAATTTTTTTTAAATGGCACCCTACCAATTTTATTGCTACAGTGGATAGTTCATTAAGTGTCCTTTCATTTTTGTTAAGCATTCCCTATACCTAAATCCATTACTTTCCGAGATATTTTTGATTTTCTTCAAATTTTATGAATGTTTTAATTTACATAACTAAAAATAACTTACTATTGGAGAATATTATAAAACAATTCATACATTTTGATTAACAATCAACTACAGTTATCCAATAACAATTTTCACTAAAGATATAACAACCCACAATAATACGCTATCAACAGAATTCTGCCAGATCAACAATATGCATTTTATAGAAAATGTTCAAACAGGAAATCAGGCAGGCTTTGAAAAAAATAACAATTACAATCAAAATGTCATTTAGGTTTATTAATTGTAGTGTGTTGTCATTTAACACATTATCAGTTCTGTTTTAAATGTAATCTTTGAAGGAGTTTTCAAAATGAATTTTACAGTGGAAGAACAAATAAATATGATTTGGGTATGGAGAGAAGTTTAAAAAATTTCCTACTTGCATCAAGAATATACCAAGAGAGATATCCTGTTAAATAACAACACACTACAATTAATAAACCTAAATGACACTTTACATGTAATAGTTATTTTTTTCAAAGCCTGCCTGATTTCCTGTTTGAACATTTTCTATAAAATGCATATTGTTGATCTGGCAGAATTCTGTTGATAGCGTATTATTGTAGGTTGTTATATCTTTAGTGAAAATTGTTATTGGATAACTGTAGTTCATTGTGAATCAAAATGTATTAATTGTTTTATAATATTCTCCAATAGTAAGTTATTTTTAGTTATGTAAATTAAAACATTCATAAAATTTGAAGAAAATCAAAAATATCTCAGAAAGTAATGGATTTAGGTATAGGAATGCTTAACAAAATGAAAGGACATTTAATTAACTATCCATTGTAGCAATAAAATTGGTAGGGTGCCATTTAAAAAAAATTTTAAAAATTGCATTTTGCGAAACCTGACACACCCTGTATACTGGGAAGAAATTTCAAAAAAGTGATATTTACAAATATACTATGGTATATGGTAAAATTTTCTGGATCTTGAAAATTAAGATAAGTTGTGTATTAGTGCAGTGACAATGTATCCAATTGGGGTCATTTTTCTAAAACAGTTGAATATCTCAAAAACTAAAAGAAATAGACAGATACAATTTAATATCAAATTAAAGCTCTTTTTATGGGCTTTTCAAAAATGTAATAATATATACGGTGTTCCATTTAAGAAAATATAAGTTTTATATGCCCTGGAATTATGAAACACCCTGTATGCTTCTAAATATTTTTAAAATGTGCACTTTAGGCATGCCTAATATGCCTCCAAATTTGGTTTACGTAGCTTTATAATAACGGAGTTATCGACGTTGCACACTAAAACTCACCCTGTGTATATATATATATATATATATATATATATATATATATACATACATTGCTAGTGTGTCTTTAGCCATGCGTTAGCAAAAGTAACATTTACTACGAAATAACAGATACAAGGTAATGAAGCAAATTGTAGACCCCACTACCTTACTATTATCATGCGGGGCTCTACTATTTCAGATTGATTGTTTAATACAAAGCCTGAATAGTGGACAGAAACTATTCTAGAATCAACATTCATTTGAAAAAGCATCAGAATAATGAAATCTAGAACTGAACAATAAACTATAAAGTAAAGTAGTTAACAGTTAGGTAAATATGGGATCATTCTAACAATTATACATAATTATATGACGGCTGTTCAGAATAGTATTAAGAAGGACACTTTGGCGTACCAATCAAACAAACGCTTACATAGCAACGCAAAATCAAGATAGTTCAATATTTTAACAGAGAATCAAAGTTGGCCTAAGTTGGTGCTAGCGTGTGTTAGTCAATGATTTTTGTAGCTACAGTAAATCACAGAAATCGAATTTTTATATGTTGGCAATTTTTTTGTCATTTCCAAACATTATTCAAAATCTTAAAATCTACATTTACATACAAAAGCAAAGCGATGTTATCTAAATTAATTCGGGGAGAGATTTCTTCGATACTTTTGGACTGATCCGACAGAGTTTATTATAACCCAATACTCATGCGTGCACTAAACTATCCAAATTGGTTGGGGGTTACTCCAGTTATAGTTGTACTACCAAATAAAAACCCCGAAAAAGCGGATTTCCATATTTTTCCTATATGGGCAACATGAGTTTATAATGTTTACCTTAATTTAAAAAAAAAGGATTCTTGATTTAAAATCAGAACTCAGTATTTCAAACTTATAACGTTAACACTAAAATCTTAGTTACTAATGACAGGAGTTCTCTAAAACCAGGTAACCAATGAGTTAAAATCTTAGGACCGTGTTGTTGTGTCAAGTTAACAGATTCTAAAGAGGTCGATAACTACAAAGTTTAGAAACAAGTGATTTATAACACTACTAAATAATAGTCCAAGAGGTTATATGGGATCACAAGATGTACAATGCAGATCTGGTTAGATGTCTAAGTACGAATAGATCCTTTTGTATTTTGCCTGTGCTTTACATTTAATTCAAATTAAAAAAAGAAATTACAGTAGAGTAAATTGTTATAAAACGTACTATTGGCCATACCCACATCATGCTATTGTTATTAATACTATTTTATATATATCGTTCGCATAGTGTTGAAGTGTAGGACTTTGGTTAGCACTTACTGCTTATCTCATTTAATCTGCAAAGATACCTCTAGAATGTATAATATTTTATAGTTTTAGACATTTTTATATCTAAATTAACTTCAGATTCAACTTACCGCAACGTTTACCAAAAGTAAGTCTTTGTTTTCTCATCAGTGGTGTTGTTAAGTTATTTAACTCTCGAATTGAAAAGATTTTTTGTGTTCGTGTATAAATTTTTCAAACAGTATTAAACTTGATATGTATAGCAAATTTTATCAGCACGATTTTTTAAGAATCTAGTTTTCTAGATGCCAATGTTGCCAAAAAGCAACATACTAGAATATCTTAAAAGTCGAATAAGGTTTTACTTTTATATGCATTATATAAATTTAATCCTAAATAATTTTATTCAAGTATGTCTCCACTGACAGTAATTATACTAAGTGCTGACTGACGAAATATCTAGCTAGCTTCCGCTAAGCAACTTCCGGACACATTTAACAGATATTTCTATTAAATGAAGTGCAGTCTTAGAGTTTATCTTAACGTTTGCTTTAAATTAAACTTAGTTTTTATATTTCTTCATGTTTTAGAATATAATGTGAAGGGTGTTTTGTATGAATACAAAATCACACCACCACTACACCCTTCTATAAATTGTTATTATAATCTTAATACGCATATCTACATAAAAATCCTGATATCTCATAGTAAATTATTTTTAAATTAAGATAAAGGTTGATCCTCTTTAATTGTACTTATAAAAACGAAATTAACATTGAGAGAATTCATTTTAAAATGTGTCATAATATAAACATAAGCACCTGATAGCACACTGATATTCTAAAACCTACTCTATTGAAATTAAAAATAGATTAACCTACCAAGGCAGTATTATGTCAACTATTGTATTTATTTATTATAGTGTTTGAGCTAACTTGGTTTAGTACTCTATTCTTAGAGACTCACGTTGGGGATTTTATTATATTGCAAGTTTACTTAGATAATATTAAATGATATACAAGTAGAACAGGTGTTAAGATTTCGAAATGTTTATTTAAACAGTATCCGTTTAAATTTTTGCCTGCAACGGTTTGATGAACCAAAATGTAACTGGCACTACAGTATAGATTATAATTTATTACAGCTGTTAGATGTATCGCGATTGTTATTTACTTTATTATTAATTTTATAAGAAAATTCGCTAAGTGCACATTAAAACACTCCATTTAATCAGAAAAATTACGGTCAGGTCAGAAACAAATTTTTTTCTAATTTACTACAGTCCCCATAAATACGATAATTATAGTATTCTTAAACTGAAATATATAGCATAAGCTAAACAAGCGTATAACATTTTAAGAAAAATGTATATGATTTAAGATATTTTACAAACGTTGCACTAAGTATGAAATTATATCTTGACCAAATTTGTGTTTTTTAATTATTAAAAAAACTCCAGCACAATATTATAAACATTAACCAAAATACAATTACCCATTCAAATTTTTAAAAACCTGTATCATCCCTCCCATAAATGAAAAATATACGAATTAAATTATTTGCCAATTAGTAAACTATGTAGGAAATTATATCTGGACGTTAGTTATTTTATTTTTAACGAGTATTAAATTTTTAATGAAATGTGGTAAATATTAACTGAAATGCATGCGTGACCCTAAAATTTTATAGTAGCGTGACTTTCAGGTTTCTTGCTTACAAAAGCTGTCGGTCTAGACAAAATTCTTATCAAAAGTAGTTGTATTGAGTTATCACATATCCTCTCCTCAAATAGTCACGTTCGATCACATAGTTACTGTGTAATATGTGAAGTTAAAGTTTAATCGTTATATATATATATATATATATATATATATATATGTATATATATATATATTGCTGTGATAAGGGGTTGTTTAAGGGTGTACTTTATAGTAAAGGTCGTTTAGAAATGAGTAATTACCATAGGCAGCAGAAAACTGCATTTATTTAGTAAAGAATTGAGAAATGGAAGTAGTTTGTAAATAGTAAGCAGTCAACACCCTGTATATAAAGTATAAGTAATTTTAAGAGACGCAAATACACACAGGAAGACGCATAGTTAGCGTAGAAACCAGGAAGACATGCATTAAGTAGATAGTAAATATTTAATACTCTGTAGATAAAGTTTTAGTTAATTTAGGTAAGGCAGATAATAATATTTTTCAGTGGAAGCACGCGTAATTTATATGTAAACATAATAAAGTGTAATTAAACACGCATTGAAAAGACTTCCAAACAATTAGGTTAATAGAGCTTCAGGAAGCATAAATGTGAATACGTACAAGTAGTTAATAACTGTGATAAAGAAAGAAGATTAAAAATTGCGTAAATAACAGGCAGACATGAAAATTAAAAGTCGAATTGCATCAGTTGTTTATGGAAAAGCAATTAGATTCATCAAAACACCGCATGTTTGATAACGAAGACATTACATTTGATTTTCCAATGCTCCACCCGAAGGTACTACATTGGCCAGGAAGCGAGTTTTTTACCTGGAAAATTTTGAATTTTGCCGAATCCTTGCTGTTCCAAGCAAGGTAGGGATTTTTAACGTGCGTGACAACACTCACACACGGGACCTCCATTTTACCTCTCATCCGAACGAGGGTGTATTTTTGTGAAAAATGCTCGCCTAACATTTTTCAAGCGGACCGTGTCGGGATTCGAACCCGGGACCTTGGGCGTAGTAGTCACACACATACCACTACGCCACGGAGCCGCCTTGATAACGAAGACAGCTGCGACCAGATCACAATTATTGGGAAGCATAGAAAATTACATCAGAAACTACTTTAAATGCAAATATTTGATTGGTTATAAATGAGCGACAAGTTTCTAGACCATACCCACTGACGGAGTAGGGGAGAAAAGATATATTAACAGGTACAGTGATAACGAAGTCAGTTTGCAACTCAACAAAGGCCGAAGTGCGCCGCTATGAAATAAAGTGATACGTAATAATTTTAAAGTGAAAGATAGTATAAGTGCCAAGATGAAAATTATAATTGCCGATTAAACGTAAGTAGATTTTGGGGAATTTTATTTTAAACTAAAACATATTAATAATAGGGCTTCGAGTACGGGGAGAAAAATTCAATTTTCGAGTAAAAGGGAGAAAAAATTAAACTACGATTTCTGAGAATAAATGTAACTTCGAGTACGTGGAGAATAAATGTAACTTTGAGTAAGGAAAAAAATAAACTACGATTTCTAAGTTCGTGGAGAATAAATGTAATTTCAAGTCTAGGGAAGATGATAATCCAATTCTTAGTTTGTGGAAATTGATGAGAATAAGAAGTAATATGTCTGAATGAGATGACAATAAATTGGGGTGCATAAGTAGAAGTTAATAATGGTAGTCCAGAAGATGATGGCAATGATTTAAATACAATGGTTCAAGTGTGTGGATAAACAATAATTCGAATGGGCATGTAAAAATCCTGAATTGGGGGAAAATAATCTTTATTCAAATGGATGGCTTAGTGCATGGGAAATATTAGTGGATGCGTCAATTGCAAGAAGAAAATAGACCAAGTTAGATTTTTAGTTGTAAGACATTATTTTTCTATATTTTTTTATTTTGAATTTGCTTAATATAATTTAATGTGACGAAGTTCACCAAAACAAAGGATTTAAATACGCATAAAGTGCGTGATATGATAAGAAGTTTTGAACGTTCCAAGCTTTTTCTTTTATAAAGATAATAGGTTTCTTTTTGGTGACTTTGGGTTTTGAGTAAAAAGTATATGATTTTGATAAATGAGATTTGCAAACATTAATTAATTGAAAAGTGTATTTTAAATAATGTACAAAAGCTGTACATAATATTGGTTTCATTATATAAAATCGAATTACCTGAATTTTATAATTTCAAATAAATGCTAGTCGAGGTCATAAGATAAAGTGAATGGGAATGATTTGATAATTTAAACAGTTCAAGGAGGAGCTATAAGTTGAATACGAAATTGATAACAAGTAAGGCGTTAACGTATCAAATTTTGTTATTGGTAGACAAGGTTGGTTTAAGATAAAATCCAGTTAAGTTTCTGGAGGGAATTGATAGCAATATTAATAAGGCAGCCCAAAGTCGGAGGAAATAATTACAATCTTGTTTGTACATAGTAATACGAATACGGCGCACAACGACGGGGCCTGAATAATAGAAGGAGCATAGCAATATATATATATATATATATATATATAAATATTGACGTGATAAGGGGTCACAAGAGGTCATTGAAACCGAAATTTTATAAATGAATCCCACCAAAATATAAAAGAATCCTGAAAAAGCGAAAATTTCAGTAAATTCGTGGTTGCACCCTGTATAATACAAGGGTACCTTTATTCATTAAAGTGCCATGCAAAAACGCAAATTGCGCGTGTATAAATAATTACCCTGTATGATGTAAGCGTTTTGTTAATACATAGCAAGTAACATAAGTTGTATATGTAAAATGATTAATAGTAAGATACCGTAAAATGCATTTAAATGCCAATGCAAATCAATACATTTTAATAGTATTTGCTGTAAACAGCATAGATTAGTACTAGCTTTACGCATTTAGCTTCAGAAACTACAATCAACGTGTATTTTAAACCTCAATTTTCATATTAAATTTGTGTACTGAAACATGAAAGCAAATATTTTCTATAAAACGCAACCCCTTTTGCATTAAAAAGTAATTAAAGTTTAAATTGATTGCGCCGTGTATTATAGCAAATTATTTTAAATAAAGAATTTTCTAGAATATATAAGAGGATGTCATCGGGATTTAAAACTACGTAAATAAACTAATTAATAAATAACATTAATACCAAAAAGCGGAGGGAACACGGAAACCCCACAAAAATCCTTAAAATATACTATAAAATTAATTATCTTTCGCATTAGTAGGCGATGCCACAATAATAGTATATATATGTAAAACAAGAACAGATAGCATGCGTCACGAATAACTGGAACCAGATAACAAGGTGATAAATGCCGCAACTTCAGACGCTAATTAGGATTTCCGAGAAGCTTACATCATAATGTTCCACATTTTTCTAGTAGCATTCTAGAAAATGGATAATTTGTATATAAAAAAGTGTTTATTGATTTGAAATTTATTCAGTTAGATTCGATTGATGCGATTCTGAAATTAGATCGCAAAATGTAGTTGCTATGCGAAGATAGTATTTGAAGTATGTAGTAAACATACTGTAATGTAGCAGTTGCAAAGTTGCAATGAATACAGAAGTGATGTTTTTTTTAATTGAAAATTACATACAAAAACGGAATCATTAATTACGATAAAGAGGCAAAATTCTTCAAGATAACGCTATTTAAAAAAAAATTATTAATTAATCGAAAGGAAAATTTAACCAAAAATATGTACTTTGGTAACTACTGTTTGAAACAAGGATTTTAATCTTGTAAGCTGATTTGAACATCAATTTAAAATAAGAAGATTTCTATTCACGAGGAGCATTTTTGTGGATCTTGCAAGTATTATTTTTAGATTTATTTGTAACTGATATTAGAGTATTTGTATCTAGTTTAAGATAATTTTTTGTGTAAAGAATTTTTACCAAGAGTGTTGTGTTCAGAGTTCGAAATACTATGTCCTTTTAATAGATTATCTGTCAAGGATTTTTTTGGCCAAAGAAACTTTGCAAGCGTGGCAATAAACATAAACAGGTAAGTCATCCATAAAAGAAATTTTGTTCTATAAATTTAAAATAAGGTAAACAACAATTTGTTTTGTAATAAATACTTCTTAGAAATGATTTTATGTTTGAAAGAAACAGTGTTGTAAATGTTCTAAATGCTTTTGTATGAGAGAAAATATTTCATACTGTATAAATGCTTTGTAATATTGCTGTTTGATTTTATTTTGGAAACTCCGTCAATTCCGTTGAGCTAGCCAGTCAAAGTTAAAAGGAAAGTAAGTAAATAATTTCAAGTTTTACAATATGCTATATCTGTATCACAGCACCCTTTAGTAACACACCAAAAGAGAGGCCTTGTCATAGCACTCTTTCAGCGGCGCATCAACGTGCGGTTTGTTATCACAGCATTTTTTTAGTGGCTCCCAACGTGCAACCTTATCACAGCACCCTTTTAGCGGCACCTCAACGTACGACCATTTTATATCACCCTTATAGTAACGCCTCAATACGAGGCGTCGCCACAGCACTCACGATGTCCTCGACGCGGGTCTTGTCACAGCAATATATATATATATATATATATATATATATATATATATAGATATAAATAAATTATTGGTTGTGGGTTTCAGGTCAGCTGGCAAGTTCAGTAATACTCTTTTTTATTGCCTAAATTTTCGAATTATTTTAATTCTTGATCACAGGCACTACAAATGATAAATTTTAAAAAACTGGTACAATTCGGTGTTAAAGTTACATACTAAATCGAGGTTCGTATAAATAATTAGCAACAATGTAAAAAATAACAGGAACTATAACGTAACATAACTAAAAATAATATAAAATGTATAATTTAATAAAATGACACCATTTCAAATAAATTTGTCACATTGTTCTTTTATTTTTGTGTGACTGTATGAAAAAATTGAATGCATGCATGTATGTATGCATGTAACGCTTTAATGAATTAAGTGGGTGTTAATCTGGTATGTGTGTGTGTTAATTTTTATTTTGTATGTTTGGTTTGTTGTGTGTTTCTGTGTGTATATATATATTTTATATTATATAAATTTTTTATGTGTATGTTTATAACATCTCACTGTAATAACTGTAAAAATTACTTTGATCCAATGCGTAGTATCTTGTTTAAAGTATCTAATTTTAAAATTTAATAAATAGGTATATATAGAGCTCAAGTTGTTTATGTCCGTCTTTTTGTTCATTGTACAAAATTTTGATAAATATAACACATTTCTAAAAATAGTCTTTTGAATTCTGATTTTGAATTTGAATAATTTTGGGTTTGAAAGTCCATTATGTGATTATTTTCTAAAATATGTTTAGTTAAAGCGCATGCATTAGGTTTATGATTAACATCACTTTTATGTTGAATTATCCTTTGTTTTAAGTTTTGTGAAGTTTGACCAATATAGATTTGCTTACAATTAGTACAGTTAATTTGGTAAATTAAGTTTCTTTGTTGTAGTTTAGGTGTTTGGTCTTTTAATTTGGAATTAATTTATTTAAGGTAAATTATTTCTTTGGCAATTTGAATTTTACATTTTAAATATTTTGGTTAGTTTTGTTGTTAAATTTTTAAGAAGAGTGATCTGTAAATTATTTGGTTTTGTAAATTTATGTTTTCATCATTGGTGCAGTGAGTTATTGATTTGATTGTTGTATTGATTTTCTATTATTAGTATGGTTGGTATTAATGTATGCTATTATATAAAAGTTGTTGTAATAAGATTTAATGGATGAATTATATGTGTTTTTAAAATTTTGATAATTTGTTTGTTTTATTATAATTATTGATGTAAATTCTTTTAATTCATGTGTTCATATTCCAAAATAAGTTTATTTTAATTTTGAATGATTGAATGATATTATATATACTATTATCAAATATTATAGGTTTTAACAGTCAAATTATTTTAAATTCTATTATTTCCCTAAAGGACTTAGATTCGAACCATTATGGCAGAAATAATAATGAATTGTATTAAATAATTTTTACCTTATTTTTCATATTACCTTTTTAAAAAGTTTGTTGATACCATCACCTGTGTTCTTATGACAAAATTAACGAAACTCTTATTAAATTTAAAGTTAAATGAAAATACAATTTTTGTAATGAACAAAAAATCATTCCATTTTAGATCCACTATTAGAAATAGAATAAAATAATTGAAGGTATCAAACTAAAAATGAATAATTTAAACTACATTACTATCAAAATTAAAATAAACTTTATTTTGGAATTAAAACCGAATTAAAAGAATTTCACATACTCATTATCAAGAAAAATAAACAAACTTTAAAATTTTAAAAGAAAATAATTATCCATTAAATTATTCAAAACTTTATAAATAGCACAACATTAATACCAACCATAAACTATAATTAAAAAAACAATCAAATCAATAATACACCAATGATAAAAATAAATTTAAAACCAAATAATTTAGATCACTTCTTTCATTAAAAATTTAACAACAAAACTAACCAAAATATTTAAAATGTAAAATTCAAAATTGCCAAACGAAATATATTTACCTTTAAATAAATTACATTCCAAATTAAAAGACCAAACACCTAAACTACAACAAAGAAACTTAATTTACCAAATTAACTGTACTAATTGTAAGCAAATCTATATTGGTCAAACTTCACAAAACTTAAAACAAAGGATAATTCAACATAAAAGTGATGTTAATCATAAACCTAATGCATGCGCTTTAACTAAACATATTTTAGAAAATAATCACATAATGGACTTTCAAAACCCAAAAATTATTCAAAAAAACAAATTCAAAAATTTTTTAGAAAAATTTTAAAATTTACAAAACAAAAAAGGAAACAACTTGAGTTATATAACCTAATTAAATTTTAAAAAAATATTTAAAAAATACATTGGATCAAAAAAAATTATTCAAATTTAAAAATAAATTAAAAATATTTTAAAATTTATATATATACAACAAAAACACAAACAACCAAAATACAAAAATAAAAATTAAACAACAATACCAGATTACCCAAAATTTATTAAATTACATGATACATCATTATTAATTTTTATATTAAAAAATAAAAGAACAAACAAATTTAAAATTTCATTTTATTAAAAACATTTTAATTATTTTATTATTTACGTTAAGTTCCTGTTATTTTTTCATTGTTCAAATTTAAGAACCTGATTTATTGAATTTAAAAAATTTACCATTTTTTAAAATTTATATTTGTGTCCGTATTTAACATTTCAAAATTTACAATAAAAAAGTATTACTAACCCATTGAAACCCAAAAATAATCTTTTTCTTATAAAGAATTTAAAATAAAATTTAAATAAAAAAATATTATAATTCAGGGTCACATAACTTTATACAAATAAGGGTTTTAACAGTAAGATATTTTAAAATAAAGATAGAAGTATGAAATTTTATATTTAGTGATTATACGACATGCCGAGTTGATCTAAAATATTTTCGTTTTGCTAGCACTTCCCGTTGTACCGGAAGTTGATATTATCTTTGTTATTTTAAATGGAACACCCTATATATTTTTGCATTTTTAGATTCTACACACAATTTTAACTTAAATTCCTTTAATAAGTAATATCTCAATATTTTACCGTTTTCGAGATATTTAGCTTTTTATGTTTCTTTGTAAAAAAACTGATATACCTTCTTGACAATAGTGTACATTTAAATTTACAGTTTAGAAACCAATTATTAGCAGATATACTATTCAAATGTTTGATAAACATTTAAATGTTTTTGTTTCCATTCAACACCATACGAGGTGTCCGACATTTTTACTTAAAGTTTCTTGCATAAAAAATCTGAAAAGTCATTTTTTCTAAATGGAACACCCCGTATAATTTGATATTTTCAAATTGTTCAATCATTTTTAAGGTAACTTTATGTAACAAGTCCTATTCTGAAGTTCAACTGCTTTTAAGTTATTTGATTTTAATGACATTAAGTGGTTCTGCTACGATAATAAAAATAAATATCAGCATATGTGACGACGCATGTAGGTATCTGTCTGTGTGTGTGGGTTTTAGATATACCGAATGACCTAATCGTGCGTTAGGTTGGCGCTGCACCAGAACGTCAAGGAATGGCAGAGTTCCGTTCTTTTCAAACACACACACACACACACACACGCAACGCAAACGCCGCGCGCACGCGCGCACGCGCGCGTGTGCGCGTTACGCGTGGCCGCGTGCGCGCGTGCGCGTGGCGCGTGTGCGCGTGCGCGTGTGCGGTGCGGTGCCCGTGGCCGGCCCGGTGCGCGGTGCGCGGTGCGCGTGGCGCGTGTGCGTGTGCGTGTGCGTGTGCTTGTGTGTGTGTGTGTGTGTGTGTTTGAAAGAACGGAACTCTGCCATTCCTTGACGTTCTGGTGCAGCGCCAACCTAACGCACGATTAGGTCATTCGGTATATCTAAAACCCACACACAGACAGATACCTACATGCGTCGTCACATATGCTGATATTTATTTTTTCCAAACCCTTAATGTCATTAAAATCAAAACAAAAGGTTGAACTTCAGAATAGGACTTGTTACATAAAGTTACCTTAAAATGATTGAACAATTTGAAAATATCTTTGGGGTTTCCATTTGAAAAATGACTTTCAGATTTTTATGCAAGAAACTTTGTAAAATGTCGGACACCGTATGGTGTTGAATGGAACAAAACATTTAAATGTTTATCAAACATTTGAATAGTATATCTGCTAATAATTGGTTTCTAAACTGTAAATTTAAATGTACACTATTGTCAAGAAGGTATATCAGTTTTTACAAAGAAACATAAAAGCTAAATATCTCGAAAACGGTAAAATATTGAGATATTACTTATTAAAGGAATTTTTAAAAATTGTGTTAGAATCTAAAATGCAAAATATATAGGGTGTTCCATTTAAAATAACAAAGATAATATCAACTTCCTACAACGGGAAGTGCTAAAAACGAAAATATTTTAGATCAACTCGGCATGTCGAATAATCACTAAATATAAAATTTCCCCCCAAAAAATATTTTATCTCCCCTGTATTTTAAAATTATGTGACCCTGTAATTATAATTTATTATTAATTATATATTATATATATATTTTAAAATAAATTATTGTGGCAGCCCGCTTGAGGGACATGGGTGATTTGGCGACGTTGATGGAAAAATGGTGGGTTGCACGTTGGGAGCCACTAAAAATGCTGTGATAACAAACCGCACGTTGATGCGCCGCTGAAAGAGTGCTATGACAAGGCCTCTTTGGGGTGTTACTAAAGGGTGCTGTGATATAATATAGCATATTGTAAAACTTGAAATTATTTACTTACTTTCCTTTAACTTTGACTGGCTAGCTCAACAAAATTGACGGAGTTTCCAAAATAAAATCAAACCAAAAAAGCATTTATACCAAAATGTTCGGTCGTCCCGGTGCGGTCGTGTTTATTTGAGCTCTGCAGTAAACTGTAATCATTTGTAATTTGACTGTAGTATTCATACATATTGTAGTAAAATATGAATCTATTAGAGTGCTCAATATGTGACAATAAAATTAGCTATTCCTTAGCAGGCTATACAGAGAAAAATTTTAAGAAAATGTCTTCCGAAACTAAACGTAATTGAAATGTGCTAATTGTATTGGTTTAACAGAAGGACAAACCACAACATTCGAAATTAAGTATCTCAGATAACACCGCAGAAGAGAAACTTGATTTAATACTAGCTAAACTAGAACAATATGATAGGCTGGAAACATCTGTTAACAAAGTAATCTTGGAAATTAACGAAATAAAAACGCAACAGGAAACTATAGCGACCTCTCTGGATTTTATTAGTACAAAATATGATGAACTCCTCCAGAAAATTGAACTTGTAGATTCTTTAAAGCAGGATGTAGTGTCTTTGAAGACACAAGTCAATAAACTTCAACACTCCATACAGGCGCTTGAGCAATATTCCAGACGTAACAACATTGAAATAGCTGGTATCCCTGAAGTGAAAGGTGAAAATATAGTCTCGCTCGTAACGTTAATTGTTAATGCAGCAGGTTGTGATATTTCAGTGAACGACATAGATGCATGCCACAGAGTACCCGTGTTCAATAATAAGCCTAAGCCTATAATCGTCCGTTTTGTTTCACGCTTACAAAAAGAAAAAATCCTTGGTACTTGCCGCCGAAATCGAAATTTATTAGTTTCTAATTTAGAATCAAAAGGAGTAAAAGCGGAAAACGTGTACATAAATGAGCACTTATCTCCTCATTATAAAATGTTATATAATAAAGCGAGAGAAACCTGTCGGCTTAATAAATTTAAGTACTGCTGGATTAAAGACGGCAAGATTATGGTACGCCCCGATGAAACATCACGTGTTACCGTAATCTATGATGACTCGCTAAAAAAATTGGTTCGTCAATAAATTGTAATCTTGTGTATATACATAAACTTATACTAATGGCAAAAGCGATAATACATTTTAACTATTTACTATCAAAATGTACGCGGCATTAGAACCAAATGCGAGGACATATTTATCGCCACTTCTTCTTGTGATTACGATATCGTTTGTCTTACCGAAACCTGGTTACGGGATTCGATAACTGACACAGAACTTTTTCCTTCTGATAAGTTTAATGTCTATAGAAAAGACAGAAATCATACTGGTCTTCGTCGAGATGGTGGCGGCGTTTTAGTCGCAGTTAACAATGCCTACGAGTCTCGTGTAATCAACAACTTTTCATGCTCTGGTATCTGTGAGGACATTTGGATTTCCGTATTGAAGGTGAATTGTAAAAGTATTTTTATCTGTTGCGTGTATGTACCTCCCTATGTGTCGTTTGATTACCTAACTTTACATCTTAACAAGATTATGGAGATAGTACTTAATCACCCCAATACTGATTTTATTATACTAGGCGATTATAACTTACCGGAACTAATTTGGTCTGTTAACTCAAATCCTACATTTTATAAAGCACTGAACATTATAACCAGTCTTAGTGAAATCTCCATTGATACTTTTACTTTGCTAAACTTAAAACAATTTAACGGGATTGTCAACCTTAATAATAAAATACTAGACCTTGTCTTATCGACAAGGGAAGGTATTATAGTGAACCACTGCGATAACCCGTTTGTTCCTGAGGATGTACACCATAAAGCACTAGACATAACCTTTCCATCTTGTAAACTAGTAACGAAATCTGTTATCTCTTATAATAAACCAGATTCTAAGAGGTGTGATTATAATAAAATAATAATGGACCTGAATTCTAATGACTGGCTGAGTTTATTTAATAGCGATGCATCCGTTGATGATTATACACACATCTTGTATGACGTGTTAAACAATTCAATTAGGAAACATGTCCCGTATAGAAATGTAAAAAAATACAGGTTTCCACCATGGTTCACACGCGGCACTATTAAATGTATCAACGAAAAAAACAAAGCTCATACTCGGTGGAAAAAATATAACAATAATTCAGATTATAATACATTTTCATTATTAAGGAAGCGCAGTAAACAGCTTATCAAGACAGACTATAATCAATACATAGTGCGTACGGAAAGTCAAATAAAATCAAATGTTAAAAATTCTGGTCGTTTGCGCAGCAGAAAAAGAAAATTAATACCATACCCACTACCATGTACTTTAATGACAAACAGTCATCTGATAGTTCTGTAATATGTAACATGTTTAGAGAACATTTTCACTCGGTCTACGAACCTGAGGCTGTTTCTACTCCACCACATTGGGATGTGTACAAATTTAGTAAAAATTCTGATTTACACACTTTTAAAATAACCCATGACGAGTTAATGGAAGCACTCAACAAATTAGATGTTACTAAGGGCGCTGGTCCTGACGGGATTCCTCCAAGTTTTATATATGAATGTCGCGAAGCACTAATAGGTCCATTGCTTTTCATTTACAATAAAGCTCTAGATGAGGGTTGTTTTCCATCGATATGGAAAAAGGCATTTATAACCCCTATTCTTAAGAATGGTGATAAAAATAACGTAAAAAATTATAGACCGATATCCATACTTAATACTTTTGCAAAAATTTTAGAATCTATAATTACCAAGCAACTTTTTTTCAAAATAAAAAATCATATCAACAAGTTTCAACATGGATTTTACACTGGGCGGTCTACAGTAACTAATTTGACATCATTCACGCAAGATGTTACTGATCAAATGGATAGTAGAACTCAAGTGGATGCTGTGTATACCGATTTCTAAAGCATTCGACAAGGTCTGCATCCAACTTCTGGTTCTTAAATTGGAGAGGATTGGTATAGGCGGTATGTTACTAAAATTTCTTCATTCATATCTGACATCACGTCAACAGTGCGGGGCAAACAACCAACAATCAGATTGGTTCTTAGAAGCTCCGGTGTTCCGCAAGGTTCACATATAGGCCCTTTGCTCTTTATTATATTTATCAATGATATCTCAGACTGTTTTAAGCATTCTAAATTTTACTGTACGCAGACGATCTGAAAGTCTACTTGCCTATAAATTCAATAAATGATTGTCACTTTTTACAACAAGATTTGGATAGACTCTCTAATTTCTGCCGTAAAAATAAACTTTCACTAAATATAGATAAGTGCAGCAAAATCTCCTTTACGCGTAACAGAATAATTATCAGTAACGCTTATCATCTAGATGGTCAAATATTGAAAAGTGAGGTTATTGTCAAAGATCTCGGTGTTACCTTGACACAAAATGACATTTGAAACGCATATAAATAATATTGTTAGCAAAGCGTGTCGTAACCTAGGTTTCATCCTCAGATTAACCAGAAACTTTAAAAATCCTTCATCGTTAATTTTACTATTCAATTCCTATGTTAGGAGTCATTTAGAATATTCTGCAATTATTTGGGCTCCTTTTACCATAAATATACAGCTCGTATCGAACGAATTCAAAAAATTTATTAATAGTTTAAACTATAGATTCAATAGATATTTATACCATACGCCTTATGAATCAAACCTAAGCTTTTATAATTTACATCCGCTAACAAAAGAAGGTTGATCACTGAGCTTTTTCTTTTAAAATTTTACATGGCGTGATTGATAGTGAGTTTTAGTCGGAGCCTTGTGTTTTAACGTTCCTGTATACCCTGTCCGAAACCCTCCTCTATTTGCTTTAGAACATTGTAACACCAATCACGGTTTAAATGCTCCAGTCACAAGAATTATGCGTAATTACAAAATTACGTACACAGCACCAACCTGGATATATTTAGCTATAGTCTTAGAAAATTTAAACACTATTTAATGCAAATGTTTTAACATTGAATTTGTTAAGTTTAAAATTTGTAGAAACATCTTATTTCTGTTATGTTAAATATTGATTATTTTAGTCTTATACTAGTTTTTTAGTTTTATAGTCATTTATTTTTACTACATCAAAGCTATTAATAATTAAGTTTGAATTTGTAAAATTCCGTTGTCACTGCAGTATTATAAAGTTGTGGCACCTTCATTGGAAGATTTATACCTTCTGTTTGGTGTCCTTTATTGTAAATAAAGTAAATAAATAAATAAATAAATAAATACAGTATGAAATATTTTCTCTCATACAAAAGCATTTAGAACATTTACAACACTGTTTCTTTCAAACATAAAATCATTTCTAAGAAGTATTTATTACAAAACAAATTGTTGTTTACCTTATTTTAAATACGTTTAAATACGTACGCAAGCACGCGCGTACGCGCGCGCACACACGCGCGCACGCACACGCGCACGCACACACACACGCGCGCCCGCGCGCACGCGCGCGAACGCGCGTACGCAGGCACGCGCGTACGCACACGCACACGCACACGCACACCCGCACACCCGCACACCCGCACGCACGCGCGCACGCGCGTGCGCGTGCGCGTACGCGTATGCGCGCGTGCGTGTGCGCGCACACGCGTATGCGCGCACGCACACCACACACACACGCGCGCGCGGGCGCGCGCCATACACCCCGCACGCGCACGCGCACGCGCACACGTGCATGCATACGCACACGCGCACGCACACGCACACACACGCACACACACACAGACAGACCTGCATGCGTCGTCGCATCATAATCCCTCACAAAAATTATCGGTAATCAAGTCTCTAGTCCACCGTGCAATTAAAATTTCACAACCAGACCACTTATCTACCCATCTTAAAACTAGTCTTATAAAAAACGGCTGTCGTAACTCAAATATCGGCAGAGTAATAAACCGGCATCTGCATCCTACACAAACCCCCAAACCACGCTGTAATCCCGATACACGATCTTTAGCAATCCTTCCATATATACACAGAGTAACTTACCAAATTGGCAAAGTTCTACATTAACACAACATCAAAACAATCTATAAACGCACCAACAAAATTTCACAAATATTACCAACCCCAAAAGATTCCGACAATAGTCTTAAAGCCCCAGGTGTATATAGTATACCTTGCAGTAGCGGTTTAGTATACACCGATGCTTAAGAACAAGCCAGTACAATCGCTCAGCGGTGGCCGAACACCAACATGAAACAGGCCATACCATTAACTTTGACAAGACAAAACTAATTGCCAGAATTCCACTTTTCTACAATAGAAAAATTAGAGAATCCATAGAAATCAATAAAAATTCTAATAATCTAAACAAAGACGATGGCTACTATCTTTCCCGCGTTTGGAAAACAAGCCTATATTCACAACAGCGGAATTGTGACGTTCACTGATGCGCTACGACACTCCTCTCTATTCATGATTGCTCATGCATCAAGTTCTCGCCCTATATAAACTACCACTTTCGCTACTTTTACCACTTACTTTACCACAAGACATCTTTTGGCTTTGAATGAGCTAGTGAGTCTGCTAGTTCAGGAGTAACTCTTCTCTTTACACTTTAACTTGTCTACTTAATATTATCATTCTTTTCTTTATTATTTTTATTTTTTTATTTTATTACTTATTTTCTTTTCTTATCTTGATAAAACCGCTTACAAAAGTGGGCGAAACGTCGACCTTAATTTATAAAATGACACGGTCCCAACCCGGAACCATAAATATTTATAAGTCAATCGAAGATGATTGATAAGAAGTTATACAGAATGCAATATTTGTGCACTTCAAATACCTTTGAAAAGTTGTGTTTGTCTTACTTGGTAATACTTTTTACACAAAAGACCTAAGTCTTCAAAAATATAGAGTTGTGAAAGTTTTGAAAAGGTATCGCGCGTTTATAGAATGGAATTATTATATAACTTGTTGCTACAGAGCAATAACACAGAATCTGTGCGTTTGCATATAGAAGTAATGTATGTTGCGTGCGTTCTATAATTAGAAATCTGAAGATAAAATTTATCAAAGTTTATGAAAAGTTCATCGGGTTCGGTGAAATATTTCGTATGATTTCAGGCTAGAAAAAACGAGAGTTGAATTTATGGATACTAGACTAAGAACAAAATTTCATTGAGCCTTTTTTTATTTTCAAAATGTCAAAATAATTTAGAAAATTTTGGTATTCAACTTAAAGGGTTACTAAAAAGTCAGCGTCTGCCAATCATGTTTTTAAAGAGAACGTTTGTGATCATAAGAAAACGTAATCGAGTACAATGGCTAATTTCGGCAAGAACTCTTTCATGACGATAAAACGGATAAATTTCAGAATATGTCAACAAGAACTTTTTACGTTTTATTGATATTCAAAATTGCAAGCAATTAGAGGAGAACCCAAAACCTGTAATTTGAAAAATGTATAAGATTGCTTAGGTACTGCTGCTACTGAATTAGTTTAAAAACTATTTTACACCACAAGTAGGTCATCGTTCGAATTTACGATACATTCATTTTAATGTACTCTTATTGCTAAATATCGACCCACGTTATACAGAGTATTTAAAATCCAAACAACTAAATATTCAAATCAAATTCATGCCACAAAACACTATGGTATTATTTCAAGTAAATAGTCACAAGGTTAATCGGTATTTAAAATTTAAGCAAGACGATCGTTCAATATATCTTTGAGAAGCCAATATAAAATTGTTATAATCAGAATCAATTTCAAAAGTTTTGGCTGCCAAATCCAACGAGTTTCAACGAGTAAAACTTTTAAGCAAAGACATTTTTTTTAAAACATTTAACAACCTAAGAAACAAAAATGAAAGGGGAGTTGTATAATTTAGGGACAGAAAGTTTCAAATTTATTAAAAAACCAAATTTTTCCAGAAACAATTTTTAAAACCAAACCCCCGTTAAAAACAAACCATTTTAAAGAAAAGTTTTTTAAAAATTTAAAACCAAATTTTAATTTTCATTAATTTTTAAGAATTTTTAATTTTACGAAAATTTTTAATTTTTTCTTTCAAAATTTTTTTTTAAATAAAGAAATTTCAAAAATTTTTTAACATTCATTAAAACTACTTTTATTACCAACCAAAACCAACTAAAACCGATTCGCTTTATTTTAACCACCAAACTCACCAAACATTTTAAATTTAACCAAGCGCCCAAACCTATAATCAAACCTTTAAAATATATATGTACATTTAAAAGCACCCCTTTTCCCAAATGACTTCGTTTTAAAAATCAGACCCAAATTTTAATCGTTTTCCAAACTTAATTTAAACAATTTAGTAAATCAAATTATTCCACCTAAACTTTAAAGCAGCATTAACTTCTTTACACTTTTTACCAACCCAACCCCACTTTAACCATTTTTACCGGTTTTCACAACCCTTTATTATTTCATTTCTAAAACCAATTTTTTTGCCCAAAATTTAACAAAATTTCTTCATATGTAACGGATATTCAATAATTTATTGTAAATTTAAATCAATACCTTTTAACCCCTTTAAAAATATTCCTTACCAATGCTCCCGCCAATGCTTCAGCTACGTTCTAATTTTAAACGTTCCCATCGGAACGTTACAACTTTAATCTTAAATTGTTCAAGAGTTTTATTAAATTATACTTAAATTTTTTTTCCTAAACCCAGTTATTTACATTTCGTAAACTTCTCATTTCCAAATTTTAACTCCATTTTTTAACATCCCGTTTAACGAAATTCCTGCCAATAAGAAATAAGATTTCACAAAGCCCCGTTCTACGACCACCGGTTTCATTATTGCATCTTACCCTTCCCCACCTTTGTAATTTACGTATAGAACATTAACCAAACAAAAAGCTTATTCCCCACCCTTTATGCCCTTTTAACAAAGAGCTCCCCCAACAGGGGTTTTCACGAAAATTAACCAAACCATTGGTGGTTCAATTTTACCAACAGCCTGTTCTGGTCGTAAACCCCGGAAACGCCCACCTTTTAACCTTCAAAATCCAACGTATTAGCCACCAAATTGGAAAGGTGCCGTGCCAACAATGAAACCTATCAAAAACTTTCCAAATTCACAATTAAAAAATTTCGTTATTTAAATAATCTTTTGAATTCAACAATTTGTTTTCAATCGAATTTCTTTTCGAACAATTATTTCATTTTATCATTTTAACACCAAATTTAACATGGCCACGTTTACATCCACCCAAATCCTTAAACCTTTTAAATTTAGAAATCCATTTTTTACTAACATAACCAATTAAATCTTTTAAAGAAATCCATCTAAAAAGATTCCCTGGTTAATTAATTTAAAATTTTCCCCCAATTTTTAACCATTGTACAAATAAGTACCCTTTCATAATCCTTCTTTTATAAATTCATTCTTAATTCGCCATTTTTGCCAATTTAAACCTTTTTAAACTGCATTTCAGATCGCACCCGGCTTTTGGTCACTTCCCCTCTTCGCTAACTTTTTTGCAGAACCTTAAAAAATTTTTAATTAAAATTTTTTAAGCACAAAATTTTGAAACTTTATTTTTAATAAATTAAACCAAAATGATTACTTGTTTATTGCCACATTAATTGTTTTAAATTAAATTAATTACCCACTTTTCAAGTGGAACAATTTCCGAACCTTTTGATTCAAAACCCAAAATTTATTTTTCCCAGACCAAAACGTCATTTCCTAAACAGATTTTGTTTTAACAGCATACAATTCAACCTTTTTGATTTTCTAGCCCTTTTCTAATAATTCAAATCGCCTTATAAAAAATTTTTTAAAACTCAAAAGTTTAAAATTTTCCAAATTAAAATTTTTCAGGGATTTTAAATTAAACTTTTTTAATTTTAAATGAAAAGAAATTTTTTTTCTATTAACCCTTTTTTTTCCACAACCAAAAATTTTAAAAATGATTTCCCAAAAACCAGGTTTATAAACAGGTTGCCAGCGCCCGGGCCCAACCATTAAATTTTCCTTTATCTAACCTAGGTCCAATTTTTTTAATGGAAAATCAAAAAAAACAAACAGTAATAATAATTCAATTTTTTTTATTAACGAAAATAAACAAAACAAGAGAAGCTAATGGGGAAAATAATTTAGCCATCATTTACAAACAGGGCATCCCAGTTATTATTAAACTGATAAAAAAACTAAATAAGTGTAAGAATCGAGTATATGTTCTTTCAAGTTTATTGTCATAATGTAGGAGGATTACGTACAAAATGTGTTGAATTATCTAATGCAATTTTACAACTCTTCGATTTGTAAGATAGTTCCCTTTTCGATGCGCATCCCTGTCGGCTTAGGTTGGATAACAACATATTCGACTATCTTCGGCAATATACGTCCTCACTCTGTAGAATACGTAAGAGAACAATTTTTTCGTATTCAATTTAGTATTCGATAGTAGCTAGAACGGTAAACATGAGCGTCTCCAAGATGATTAACGTTTCTCAACTTTTGGGAATAAAGTGAAACCGGCAAATGAGCGATTTGGATTATGGCTGTTGACAGAAAATATGTGCAACAATAATCTGGTAAAAGATATTGGTAATATTTGTTATGTCGAAGGCGAACAGATGCTGACTGGTGGACTACACACACCAATTACAGAACCATTTTGTGACAATATAATGTTGGTTAAAATTTGCGACCTTTCTGACACCGAACAAGCATCTGCAAACAAAAGGATGTTTATCCTAAAAAAAGAAATTTGTGGTGCATTTAACAGCTATCTACGAAGAAAGTTCAACCGATTTGTTTCCGCTAGGCATGGTGTTAAAGCTAAGCTTCCGTTTTCTCTGGAAAGCACTAACAAGATGGGCCAGAGAGTAAAAGAAATTATCGGGGAAAGAAGACCTCGAATGCATTAATAAAAAATTCCAAAATCCTATATGTGTTCCATACAAAGTGGAACTAGCAGATGTTAAGTTGGAAACTTTATTGGAGGAACTACCAGATATATTAGACGAAGTCGAAAAGATTATTTCTATCTTTTGACATGGATGTAACCCAAGATTTTGCGGGCATATTTAGCAAGATGGAGATGTGTAATCATTTAACTACAAAGCATAACTTTTGCTATAAGGAAATACGAAGAAAAGTGTAATATTATAGTTGACAACGATAAAACTGCAGGGATTGATTGTTTAACATGGCTAACAACCAATGCAAGAATTAAGATATACAACAAATTTGTGTGTCAGATAACAAGTCCTGGTGTTAATAAACAACTTGGCAATCATATACTAGATTTTTACGTTGTCCAGATGTACGTTTAAGGGAAACATTTGCGTCTACTTTGGTCAAAGAACATGGTATTACGCGATTGGAAGCGAGAATATACAACTGTGCAATTGGAAGCTTATGTCAGTGCGGAACGAGTGTATAACCCTTAAAAGACTGTTTAACCTTATTGGAAGATAGTGTTATACTTCCTAAAGGCGCCAATGTACTCGGTACCACTTGCCAAAATGTGGAGTAAGGCTATCGGACAAGCTACAAAATAGCTGCTGTTTAGCGAATAATAACCTGCTACAGTACGTGTATTGGGGAATGGTAATACAAAGAAATTGACGGGCTTGCAAATTAAGTTGTCCGAAAAATCAAAAGAAAGGAAAACATTGATAAAGTATGTGCTTGGCTTTAGTTTTAACTATTTACCCGTAAATTATTTGGAGATAGTAGAGGAGCAAGACAGCCAAGATAAAATAAAAATCTTACACAAGTGCTACATTAAAGCAGGTAGTACATATTTTACACAATCTGCAACACTATTCTACAATTCCAAAAGAAATAGTCATTTCGGAATTGGGATTGATAAATACCCTAACATTCGCCCAGAGGTTGTACGACAACGCGCAAATATTGGTAGTAAACCTATTCGTTTACGTTAAAGGAAATTGCCCCATTATGTATGCCATGCTGTAAGTGGAAGGAAAAGACAACTGGAATTAGAGGAAATGGATGCAAAAAGGCGAAAATTGGACCACATGGAAAACACTGCGACAATACGCGAACAATACAAAGATGTGTTAGACAAAGAACATCTTATTAGAGAAAATGAGGAAGAATTAAAAGATTATTTTATGTGTCGATGGACTGACTTAGATACATCCGGGTTGTACAAGCTGTATGCATTTGCGGTTAGTAAGAAAGACCTTTTAGTTATGTAGACGTTCTTGCAGAAAAGGATGGTACTAAATCCGTATACTTTTTAAAAGGTTATTCTAAAACGTATTTATCAAAATGGCAGATAACAAAGACGAACTAAGGAATGCGGGTTTCGTAATCTTGGCGTACACCACACGCAAAAGGGGTTCCGCTAAACATTGTATATTTGCCTAGTAAAGAACCTTTCGGATCATTTAAAACCGAGGGTCTTACAACCTATAACAACCATATATTCCCAAAAGTGGTGGATATGCAACTACGCAACGGTGTGTGGGAGAAAAGGATTTCTCCAATACCGACAAGAAGAAGTCGATCAAGCTAACAAGATACGTATGCAGGATATTGTGGGAAAGCTGCGATTAAAAGATTGTCACAAGCTGAAGAATTACACGAAGGAATGGATCTGGTTGTCGGCGGAATCAAAGACTTTAAATATAGAGGCAAACTTCGGTACATTTTACAATTCGAAAACCTAGACGGTCTCTATGTATCAAACTATTGGTTAGAAAAGGAGATAGAGGACTTGGGTATCGATTTAAATTTTAAGCTGCGAATAAAATTAGATAAAATTAAAACCACCCAAACAAACATAAAGAAAGGACTGTCTTCTGTGTATAACTTTGTATTAAAATTAAGTTTAAATGGATCCATGCTTGGCATTAGTTGTTTTTTTAAATTTGTTATGTATAATGTCAGAATAAACATTTTATAATAGTATATAACATTGTTCTTTATTTATAAAAGGCTGTGACGTTACCACGAAATAGCAGTCGCACAGAGAGGGGTGCGCATGGGCAGCGGCATGGGCAGGGTGCGACGCGCATGGGCGCGCATGGGCAGGGGTGTGCATGCGCAGGGGTGCTCATGGGCTGGGATGTGTCTGGGCGTACACGAGGGAGGCGGATGTTAACAGTCACCAAGCATCCAATTCTTTATTTGGTGTGGAGTACTTGTCGCGTATGTATCCAGAGTAAAAGAATACGATTTGCATACGCGGCTTATTAATAAAATTAGTTTATCGAGGGAAGATGACAAAGGTTACTCACCTAATAGTACAACAATCTACGCATGGGGTGTAAAGATATAAGATAGTTGTTTATTGATTTGTTTATATATTAGTTTTAAGATTCCATAATTTTTAAGTTCTTCTCCCACCTTCCAAATCCTTCCGGCTTCTATCCTGGTTGACAGAGTATACGTGTTATCTCCACGTGGTATTTGCGGGACACTGCGGTTTTAGAATTTAGGAAACGGTTGGTTAAAGCATATGTCTTGATAGCAAAAAGGGTTCTCAAGATGGTGTTAAATAAAGATGAGCAAAATTAGTCTTTAAAACGCATAACTTTGTATGGGTGGTCCTATTTAAAATCTGTTTACAGATTTGGGGTCCCTAGAAAATTTAATATTAGTGCAAACATTAAATATTTATCAAAAGAGTGACTACCTCGAGATAAAAATACAATATAACACTTGTCAACAAAAAGTTGTAGGAAATTTAAAGACGTATTTAATGGGGTCCAGTATTAGAATTTGTTGGTAGTAATGTTAAGTCCTACTGTATTGTAGGCGAGAAAGATACGATTAAAAAGATTAAAGGGGTCTCACGAATTGTAGTTAAGTAAAACCGAGGGTCTTACAACCTATAACGAGCATATACCTCAAAAGGGGTAGGCATGCAACTACGCAGCAGTGCGTGGGAGAATAAGAATTCTCCAATAAGAAATTAAAGTTTCCATGTACGTAGCACCAGTCATTGGGTAATGGTAGAAATGTTAAACCTATAAAGGCGATTATTAATTGTGGTTTAGAAAATAGTAGTTTTCGTGGATAAATAAAATAGCTTAGACTGGTTAATGTATATGGTTACATACTCGTACACATCCACAAACATCTGTTTACGTCCACAATGGCGATACCGGTAGTTTTTGTTTAACAAATAGTAGGAAAAATACGTCAGGTGTTAGTGCGTGGAAGCCCATAGGATCGTTGGAATTAAAAAGAACGATATGGCGGAATGTATGGTTGTTCCGTTAGAATAATCGAAAGTGGTTAATTGATCGTATTAGATGTTTAAATAAGCGAAAGTGTAAAGGCCTACATAAACAAAATTTAATTATCCGACAAAAGGTGCGATGTGCTACACTTATAAAGAAAGTATGGAATGGTGCTTTGCATCGGTCCCAACAATAAAAGGGCGACTGACTTTTCCAAGCAACTACAAGAATAGCAGTAGCGCAGAGAAGGGGTATGCATGTATTATACAGTTGCTGCAAAATATGTTAGTTTACGCGTAGCTCGGATGTGTAATTGATCACGACTTAAAGATCCTCGGAGGTTTAAAATTCTCGGCCCATTGTCGTTTGAAAATGTTTGTAAATTATCAGAACAGGAGCGGGTCGAAGTATAATGGATGATTGACTGAGTTTTTCTACCTTTACGAGGGAATCGGAAATTGACAGACATCGAGCATCTAATTCTCTATTTGGAGGATATCGAGTACTTACCGGTTCTAGAAATCAATACGTGCGGCCGACCGCTATGCGAAAGTGTAAAAGCCTACAGAAGCAAAATTTAATTATCAGACGAAAAGTGCGATGTGCTATAGAAAGTATAAAAATGGTGCTTTGCCAGTCTTAACAGTAAAAAGGAGAGTGACTTTTCTAGCAATTACAAGAATAGCAGTAGCGCGCGAAGGGGTATGCATGTATTATACAGCGCATTGTTGCTATAAAATATGTTAGTTTACGAGAAGCTCGAACGTGCACAAATTAAATTTAATCTATAATTAACTATGGTCGTAAAATGGGAAATTAATGGGTAATTTGAATACCGCTACATATACTTTCGCTTGGTGATTCATTTGGAAAATATTCAAGCCTACCTAAAATATGACGTAGAAGTTATTTAAAATTAAATTGTTGTAAGTATCCTGTAGACACAAGTTGGTATTTTCTTAGTAATGGTTTAAAGTGTTTTTGGTTATAGTAGCACTGCATCTTCTACGACTTGCACACAACTTGTGTGCGTGTGCTACCACCCTTTTGGATTTTTAATATGCACGCGATCCGTATAACATGGAAGACGTTTTCCGGTGTTTCTACTAACGGCATTCGCACCATCGACGAAGCGAACCAGGTGCATGCATTAGCGCTAAATGTATTGGACGAGCAGCGAGGATTATGACGTCATTTAGTTCCCCGCCGAATCCTCAACTTCGTTCGGGTGTCTTTGGAAACCTTCGGTTTGCATTCTATAGGGTACATAAAGCCGGTGCGCAAGAGTAAACTCTTTAGTTATAAGTTAGTTCGCTTACAAGTAAAGTCTTATAGTGCGGATTTTGTTTTGTACTAAAATGGTATCTGCAAACGTTTTAAGTGCAACTCTTGCGGTGCTTCCTATACCTGGAAAATGCTCTCAAACGGCACCAGAACAAATGTCGTGGTGTAACATCGTCCACGGTTGCTTATACATCCGTCAGCAGCAAAGTACTTAAACTGTGGGACTTGCGGTTTCGCTTTTACGAGAATGGACAGCTTACAGCGACACAAGGAAAACAGCACGGTATGTCATTAAGCCGTAAACGTTCAACTCCGCCAGCTGTTAAAGGACCTTGTACGAAACAACCACGAATTATGTGTAAAGTATGCGATTTCGAAATGGAAAAGACTACCTATGCCGCACATTTAAGGAGCAACAGACATAAAATGCATCAGTTACCGCTACTGGCGACGATGGTGTAGAAATGGTTAGACAGCGTTTAACAACCGTATGGCTAGCTATCGCATAAAGAACGCCAGTGTCGACGATGGAGTGCCCGAGTTTCTTTGGAAGCAGAAAGAGCGATTTATTCGATTAATTAATGAAAAAGAATACAACATACAGCAATAAAAGTCTACTGCGAACTCTACGGCGTTTACACCAAAATGGGGAAGAGACTACCGATGTGAAATCCTTTAACACAAAAATGTGGTTATAACGTCTTCTAGTAATCTGGAAAATATGTACGAGGTCTTAAGCGAAACCATAAGAACAAAATCAGAGGAATTTGAAACATGTGGGTCCGGTTGGTCTTTGGAAAAGTGCTCTATTTAGAAATAAATATTAATAAGTATGAGCCGATATGAGAAGTTCTAGGTTGAAAATAAAAATTGTGAATATGTATTTAGAAATGTGGTTTACAAAATTTAAACTGTATTAGTAAAATTGTCTGTAATAAAAGTTTTAAGAATGGTTTTAGATTTTCTTTTAGATATGAGCCGCAGGAAATTTATAATTTAGAGGTGTGTGTAAAATGGTAAGGGTGGTCCTGTTTTAAATCTGTTTACAGATTCGGATTCTACATAAAATTCTAGACTAACAAGATGTATGCATGTATAAAAATTTATAAGAACGTCAAAATCGCTACCAGCAAAAAAAAAATCTTAAAATGGGGTAGCTCTCTGGGGATGGAGCTATCTGAAAAATTTAAAGAGATTTGGGTAGCTGAGAAAATTCTAATATTAATTGATACCAAACAAGGTAGGTTTATCTCGTGGGTGGAAATGTGGAGAAAGATTTATCTCGCAGAGGGTATATGTGTAACTTTGCAGGGCGTGGTCCGATTTCAAATCTGTTTACAGATTCGGGATGCGTAAAATTTTAGACTAAGAAGATGTATCGCATGACTAAAAATGTTTAACGACGATCAAATCGCAACTGGTAAGAAATCTTAAAATTAGGGTAGCTCCTTGGGGATGGTGCAATCTAAAAATTCCTAGAAATTCGGGTAGCTGAGAAAATTCTAATATTAATTGATACCAAACAAGATAGGTTTATCTCGAAAGATGCAATGGATAGACGAAAAAACTATTTGTTAGTTTTGCTTATAGAGCAAAGAGCAAAATTTAGAAGATCAGGACTTTAAAGGGTATAACTTTGCAGGGCGTGGTCTGATTTCAAATCTGTTTGCAGATTCGAATTCTGCGTAAAATTCTAAGCTAATTTAATGTATCGCATGACTAAAAAAAATTTATAAGAACGCTCAAAAGTCGCTACAGGTAAGAAATCTTAAAATTAGGGTAGCTCCCTCGGGGGTGATGCTATCTAAAAAATTCCTAAAGATTCGGGTAGCTGAGAAAATCTAATATTAATTGAATACCAAACAAGGTAGGTTTATCTCGTGGGTGGAAGTGTGGAAAAAGATTTATCTCGCGGGTGGAAAGAATGGGGGGTGTGACGTAAGAAAAATGGTTGGGGGGGTGTCCGAGCAAGGCGGAGAGCAAGGCGGAGCAAGGATAAGATTCTTAAAAAATAAGACTTTATAGTGCGAATTTACATGTAAATTGGTCCAGATGTGTGGGGAAATGAGGGATTCTGGGGGAAATGAGGGGCTGGTTTTCTTGATTTTACCCTACTAATATGTATAAGAACTAGGCAAATGTACAAGTACTATAAGACGAACATTATCAAATAAAAAATTTAATTGAAAGTTTTCAAGAATAGACCATTATGTACGCAGTTTAGGGTAAATACACAAGTTACTAGTTCAAATCCAGTTACAGTCACTCTGTTACCCCTGTTTCAATTGTTCATTCGGTTCGAACTAGTAACTCAACTTTATTGTCTAAGATGACTACATCTTTCCTTCACCTTATCATATTACGCTTTGCTATACTCGATTTACGTTACTCTTAAGTGGCTATGTATAATGTGAGCACAATACAAAGAAATTCAGGTTGAATCAAATTGTAGGATTAAGCATACGAGTACACCTTAAATTTGACTATATAACGATTTAGAACATTTCAAAATTCCGAGTTCTATTGAAAGAAACAAGAACAGTACTGTATAAGCTAATTCGAAACAGAGATGCTTCTATTCAGCAGTTACATAGTTCAGTAGGATAGAATAGTCAAGTGCAAGTAGACCAATGATTGGTTGTAACTGGCGTCAATTTTGCGTTTCTTTATGGGAATTTCTGGTTGTATTTGAATCGGTTAATTGGTTTTTCATCTAAGGCTCTATTACAGTTTCAACTTACTTCCAACTTAAGATATTATACGTTGTTCTATGCAATTAACTATTATAGACAACATAGCCCAAGTAAATATTCCATTATTCTTAGGGCTAATAGATTACTGAAAAATAGAAGCGGTTTGTTTAATAAATATTTGTCCAACGACCAACAGTTTTTAAGACAATGTTAAACAATGATATTAAAAACACGTTATTCCATATAGCTTCGACTGTAACTAATATTTGTTTACAAATCTCGTCAGACTTCTTAATTAATTTCATACACATAATATTTGGAAAAGCTGTTTATTTGCAATTGGGATTAAGGAATTCCATACTCTTACTGCATACCCAATAGCGACTAGCTGGTTGTTTCTTAAAATAGTTCTCAGTGGAGCAAGTTTTGTAACAAAATATTGATTAAAATAAAACATGTTCTTCATGTAATATTTTAACACGATGTATTGTATATAATAGTGGGCACGGAAACGTCACAGAAGACACAGGCAAATTAAAAAAGATGGTTAATTGTAGATGTAGCCAGGGGTTATGAAAATATATTAATCGTTTATTAGAGTGTTGTATAATTACAACACCGTGTCCGCGGTGGTAATACAAATCAAGAATACTTCTCTTCGCAATATTTACGAGTGCTCATCCTAATTATACAAGAGAGATGTTTTGGACTCTATTTTTAGAATAAGTGAGTGATTATTCAGAGGTTATATTTTTTAGATTTAAGACATTGTTGATAAAAAAAAGCTGTTGTGGAAGTTTTGGCTGTATTGTTAATATCTGAAGTTTGTGTCGACAGGAAATTGTTTTTCCTAGGTGTTTTATGTAGGATATTGTTTGTTAGAGCAAAGCTGTTTTCGATGTAGCAATTAGTATTTGAAAGATTGTCAGCAAAAGAATATTTCGTATCATTATAAATTTGAGTAGAGTTAACGTCAGTGTTAGTTTAAACGCCGACACAAACAAGCTACTGTTCACAGTCTAGATATGTTGCGCAATTAAATTCGTAAGCAAAATGGACAGTAATTGGCAGCTAATGATTATTTAAAATATATTAAAAATGAAAAATCGACAATTTAATACAAATTAAAACCAATTTCGAGATTAAAGTTTAATCAAATATTAAAGATTAATTGTAATGGGAGTATACTACTTGGATAATTGGTATTGATTTGTTAGAGATAGATTAATTAGCATTTTCGGAGGAAATGGAACGTTAATGATAATCCATAAAAAGTGGTAATTGTTATGTTTGGAAGATTAAATTCTGGTAAATTAAAAACAACGATCGGTTGCTTAATGGTAAAAATCGGATATATTAGCCATTTTCTTTCAATAAATGATTTCATGAAGGACTATTTTTAGATTAAGAATTCAAATTTTCATAATAAATCTGCGTGCCAATTATTTAAATAATTTTGTTGAGTTTGCAGAACCAGGTATAGGATTCGTGCTTACATAATGTAAAATAAACATACGTAATTCAGTTACGTTTGACACGGTTTTAAGGAAATGGATATTAAATTCAATGATTTACTAAAACAACTGTTATAAATAGTAATTATAATGAAAATAGGTAGTTAAGAATGTGTTAATGAATAACTCTTATGTGCTAAAAATTTGTTTATTAGGGTAGTAGTGTAGTGAATAATTAATAACTGTGTGTGGGTTAGAAATTTTGGATTCATTATATTTATTTTTAGAATATTGGTTGTTAAAAGGAGATGTTGTAAACTTAATATATTTGCATGTAAAAGATTGTTTGGAGATTTTGGAAACTGAACGAGATACGATCTTGGTTAAATGAGACGAAAGTTGCACAATAATAAGGTCGTTTCAGATCGTTTTCAAATTTCAAAAATATTTCATAGGTTACTAGATATAGGTGAAAATCACAAAATTGCCGGTTTCTTTATTCGCTCATTGCTACAGTGTTAATTGAAATAAAATGTTGAAAATTTGGGCGGTAGTTCACTATTGCTCTTCACACTGTGTACGTAGTTTTTATCTGAGACATCTAGATTTTGCGTGACGATGTTCATCTTGTTATTTTCGAATAGCCGCTATATTGGATTTTTACTTTTTTGATATACTAATAAAAAGTTCTTTCCAAAAAGATTTATCATCGGTATGTCTGATTGATTTAAAATATTAAAAATTAAGAAATTATGTTTTGGTCGTAGTGGGTATTAATTTCCATTATGACAATGCTCTACATATTAGAAACGTCGAAGTTTGTACTTTATCTAATATTTCAATTCGTGTAGTGTAACAAACGTTTAATTTATTCAAATTTGGAACAGAGTACGTGCGTTTGAAATGGATCGCTATTCAAACCGTGATAAACGTCAAATGTTAGAATGGTTTATTCTTTCTGGAAGAAATAATACTAAAGCTGCTGAAATGTATTTAAATAAATACACAGAAAGACGTCAACCAAACAGCTGTACGTTTCGGCGATTACAAAATAACCTTTTAGATTATGGAAGTTTTGTCAGATCAAAAAGAAATCGACGAACAAACGAAGATAATAAAAACAGCGTTTTACAAGCTATTGTCGCCAAACCTCTTACCTTTCTTAGACAAATTCAGAATGACACAGGTGTTGCCCACCCTACGTCAAGCGATTCAAGTACCGTCCATATCATGAACGACCATGTCAAGGGCTGCGCATTGAAGATATATTCAAAGGGTAGAATTTTGCAATTGGTACATCAGAAAGTACGAGAATAGTCCGAATTTTAACTATAAAATTCTGGGGTCTGATGAATGTTGATTTACAAATGGTGGTATGTTTAATCGTAAAAGCACAATTTTTTTGGTCAGATAATAACCCACATTTAAATTGCCAAGTTAGACATCAAGTCAAATGGGGATTCAACGTATGAATTGGCATTATTGGAAGTTACATGATAGGTCCGTTTTCTTATGATGAAAATTTAAACTCTGCGAGATACTTAGAGTTATTGCAAAGAAACGTATTAAACAGATTACTGGAGCTTCCACTTACTGCTGTGCAAAATATGTTCTTTCAGAATGATGGTGCTCCACCTCATAATGCTCAGATTATCGCATATTTTTTGAATATCGAGTATAACACAAACTGGATTGGAAATCGAGTACCAATAAAGTGGCCGACGAGGTCACCAGACTTAACTTCTCTATATGGGGCCTTTTAAAAAGTCGTGTGTACTCAAAAGTGTATGTACATGTAGACGAATTGCAACAAATAGTCAGACGCCTCAAACGAAATCACTCCAACTATGATAAGACGGTCTTGTGAAGCTGTTTATACAAGGTGCCGGTTGTGTGTTTGACAAAATAGAGGGTTATTTAAGCAATTCTTTTTAAATAATTAATGGGCTCATTGTGCCTTATTATTGCTATTTTTTAATTGTTGTTAATTTTTTGTTATCTAAGTATGAACGACAATTATAAACTGCGTAAATAATATTATGAATTGATTAAATCTTAGTTATAGCTATCCCCTTAGTGCATAATTAAGTTAGTTTTGATTAATAGAAATTTCTTTTCAATTTTTTTACATGTACTATTGTCTTTATTACCCCGCCAATGAATTCCGCCTGTTTTAGAGCAATTGTTTCTTTTTATAATAATGGAAATTAATGCTACTACGACCAAAACATAATTTCTTGATTTTTAATGTTTTGAATCAATCAAACATACCGATGTTATACCTTTTTGGAAAGGATTTTTTGTCAGCATTTCAAAAATGTAAAAGTCCAATATGGCGACTATTAGAAAATAAAAAGTTAAACATCGTCACACAAAATCTAGATGTCTTAGATAAAAAACTACGTACACAGTGTGAAGCGCAATGGTGAACTACCATAACATCCAAGTTTTCAATATTTTATTTCAATTAACACTGTAGCAATGAGCAAATAAAGGAATTAGCAATTTTGTGTTTTTCACCATGAAAAAAATTTTTTCACGTTTGTACTTTCTGGATCTGATTTAAATTAAAAAAGGTCCTCACCACGGCTGCTATTACTTTAAATAACATTTGAAGATATTCCTTTGGTTACTATCATAAATTGTTCTCTTATACCCATTATAATCATGACATTTGAAAAATACAACTTCATTCCATCAGAGCTGCCAGTTTTACAAAACGTTATTAAAATAACAAGCAAAATTCAAATGTATAATGAGCACACGAACAAATATACATGTAGATTTCAGTAACCAATTTAACAAGTTTCTTGAAAATTTATGGAAATTTTTTTAAATAACACAAACAAATAGATTGAAAGGATTTACATCTGCGACTTACCAAACCATAGGTTAAAAGAGAAGCAAAGCTTGAGTATACACCACGTAAGCACACGTTTTGAAACCTTTAATTCGATAATTTAAAGCAGTACAATTAACAAATATAAATTTCCTACACTGAACATGCGAAAGCCGTGTTTATTTATTAGTACATCTATAAATAAAACTAGCACGGCCGACAGAGTTTAAAAAACAAACCTTCCTATATTAAAATCCTCATTTAAGTGATACAAATATAAAGTAGTCGGCTCAAACGTACGGTAAATTAGTTTCGCCACATTCGCATTTGAAATCACTACATACGCCAATATTTAAAGTTTATTTGTGCTAATTAGTGCAGCAATTTACAGAATTAGTGCTTGGGATGTTTATAAAACCTGTAATTATTTTTAGAGATGATTGCCTACTACATTAACAGAATGCGATAACCTGTACATCAAATGTTAAAACTTTATTAATAGTAATTTGTGCAACTCCTGCACTTTTGCTTTTATTTGGAGCACGTAAAGTTTTGGAGTTTAGTCTCTTTCACAATTTCAGGCAAATGCCAATTGGCATCGTTACCGTGACAAAATATATGAATACTATTTGAAATGCTAGAACACGTTTTCGAGTGTATTTTTTTAGAACGATGTAATTAAAGTTACTTTATATTACGATCTTTCTGAACTTCTTAAGTATTCATGTAGTGAAAAAAATACAAACATCTAAGAATTTTTTTTCGTCTCTTTCTATTTTTCTGAAGCCAAGAAATTTGATAAAACAAACTCAACTTTTGCATAAAATACTATACTATGTATGAGCTTATGACGTACAGTTTCAGTTCAAAGAATCAGGTAATTTCACCGAGAAGTTAGATTCTGTAGTCCTGGAAATTACCGAGTTTAATCGAAATAAGTGTGTCATCCAATTCAGTAAAAGTATTGTTGAAAGGGGGTTGTTAGTCGGTAATTCTGTTGGACGCCACTTGATCTCCCGGGCCAGTAATCACATAGTAAAACACATTTAAAAACTAAATCACGTATCACCGACAACCTAATTGAATTTGTGTCGCAAAAAGTTTTTATTCATATCGGTATTATGTATGTGGAAATGTTCCATATTCATTATATATATATATATATATATATATATAGATATATATATATATATATATATATATATATATATATGCCAATTTTGTGCCAACTTTGCACAAATAACAAATAATGAACTATTCTCAAGTGGACTATAAACAAAAATATTTTCCGACAGAATTGCAAGGTCTTAACTTTTCTACGTATAATGAACTTTTATATTATTACATACACTTGTGATAACAACTGCTATGAACTTTAAATAATACATTTTTTGCAAAATCCCTGAGTATATACAGAATTCAACAAAATGCATTCTTTCCTATGTTAGCTTATCGTACCGGAAAAGCGATTTTTACAATCTGCTCATTTTATCTAAACGAGAAAAAGTATTGGGCATCAATAACTTTGCTTAGAAATAAAAAATGAAGAAACATATCCAAATAATAGTAAAGTTTGTTGTATTTCAAACACCACTGTTGGTCAATAGAACCTATTTTTGACTAAACTAAACTTTTGTTGACTATCAAAAGAAATTGCGAGTATCCTAAAAGTAGCTTCTTTTATTTGAAAACACTTGATCTGTATCTAAACAGTTAACACATTCAACGCATTTTGATCCAAAATTATGTAAATCTTTTGTAAATATTTATAGAATTATACTATTTACAATTTTTTCACAATACTCCAGTTAGTAAAAAAAATTGGCAAAGAAATGGTATGCGAATATCAACAACACCAAATTAAACATAGAAAAAATATTAGTTTAAAGAAACAAATTCAAATCTAATTTTATCTTTTGATAAAATCCCGCTGTCAATTTGCCACACCAAATCGAAACGAACTAGTCATATTGCCAAGTAAACAAAAGCAAATAAAAAATCAAGACAGTGCTAGATTACGCTGTAACAAGGTTTGGTATTAACGTTCTAAAGTAAAGATTTAAAGGTATCTTACTAAAATTGACTTAAATACGTGACCCGTTTGCCTTAATAATATATCGGATACTGCTACAATCAACGCCAAAGTCGTGAAGTAGAGTGAGGTCTTTAAATCTTTCCGAGTCGCATAGAAGGACTAAGAAGTCACTTCGGTACACAAAAGGTTTGATTTAGTGAGTGTCAGCTATGGGCACGATACGAAGATTTTAGAGCGCCGGCTATGGACACGACGATTGATACCAGAACAACTCAACGCTGACTATGAGTGCGATAGAAAGAGAATACTGAACCAGTCAGAGCGAGTTGACAAAGCAGACTGAGGTATGTGCCGAAGGTGTTCATTCCTATACCCTTGTTTGGTCGACTCGATTATTTATTGTAACATAAGGATAATACATATAACAAATGTAGTACGCAGACAAATAACAAACGTTAGATTGACGATTATACAAAATAATGTCATGCCAAATACTTCCTCCTAATTGTTTGCCTATCAAAGGCTTGATTCGACTATTCATCTTAACGGTTGTCTATTCATTGCTGATCGTTAATAGTTCGTGAATAATTTGCGTTGGTAATTCTCTGTATTTTTCTTGAACACGGTAATCTGCAACGTTTAGTGTTTTCCCCAAAGCGTAAGTGGCAATGCACGTTTGTGCGGCTGAATTATTTTAGTGGTAATGGTAAGTTTGTGCGGATGCATTATCTTGTTCGGTTTCGTTTGAAGAACGGCCTTTTGTCTTGTTCTCGGTGTGTTCAGTGTATGATTGTATTACTTTTTGTAGTTGAGTTACTTGATTCATCAATGCATGTAACTTTTCATTAATCCGGTCGTTTGCTACTGCCAGAATATCCATTCCATTGTCGCTGTCCATCATTTTACCTGCCAACAACGTTAATTGATCAAACGAGTGTCGCAATCAAATGCAGTTAGATGGCTTTGCATGCATTGTTGAAATGCCTTTTTCCACAGTAGTTTAGTGGTTTCGCCTGTGGCGTTTGAACCTGCTAGGTGCCGAATTGTTGCTAATACTAATGATGGCTTTTAATCGTCAAGTGGTTTGCCGTCCAATATTTTTTATAAGTGCGCTTCATTTGTGGTCCCATATATGCATAGAACTTCTACTTTTAAGTCGGTGTATGGTTAATCTACCGGATTTTATAGTAGCGCAGCGATTTTGACTGCTAATTGCCCTATTATAGTAGCGGGCAGATTTGCTACTAATAATCCGTGGATTGCGAAAGAAGCTTTTATTCGTAGAAACCAAGGTTCCGATGCTGCATTTCAAAAGTCCGTCAATCAGATTTGATTCTTGACTGTTTCGATGGAAGCCAGCGACTGAGATCTACGTATGGAAGCTTCTATGTTGGATTCCAAATGCCCTTCCATTTGTTACTCGGAAAACTAATGTAATTATCCCAGTGATTCGGGGTCTGTGTTATTTTGATGTTAAATAGCAGCTTAGTAGTAAATGATAAATATAAAGGTAAAGTTTGATTTTAATTAATTAATTTGTGGGGTACGAAAATTTCTTATTTTATTCCAGAACATAATTTACAAAGTGTATAATCAGGATAACGAATTGAACTAGTAATGAAATATAGTTGTAGTAGACTAAACATGGGACAAACCAACCAATTGCTTCGTTACTGAAATAAATAATATAAAGTAAAAATGGTGATTAGAGCAAATGCACTTATTTAATTTAGTTTATACTACTTCATACTTGACAAAATGTGATAAGAGTCGAACTTGGAATTTGAGAATAAATATAAAATGATTTAGTTTTAAGATCATACACAGAAAATTTTTTAAATGTCAACGATAAAGACGAATTAAAGAATGTGAGGTTATTAAACTATTACATTTCTATTTTTGATACCAAAACGATTACAATAAAAGTAAGACGTAGATCATTGACGTTCAATATATGCGTTTATTCATAGAAGCACTTAATATTAATGCTTAAGATGACTAACACAAAAAAGTATTCTAAAAGTAATTTCCGCAGGGTGTTTAACTACCACATACACTATATACGTATTTGTGCACCAAAATCATTAGCTTTTATTGCAGAGCGTTTTTAAAAAATTAGTTATTTTTCATTAATTTGATCGTGTAGTCAATAAGAATATCCTAATTTTGGTGTCAAAGCTATAATGATAATGTTAAAAAAGATACAAGTGAGAAGGGAAGAGACTGATATGACACGGAAATCTTAATCAAAATTTTGAAGCTCGAGAAGGAATAGAGATTATAGAAGCGATAAAGATGACAAAATATGCAGATTATTATACTTTCTCTTACTGCCTGATTTAGCACATGCTAAAAAGAAACAATACATAATGCTTTAATACAAAATATGAGGAACTACATGTGAGAGAAAAGTAATTTAAAATCACTTACCTTAAAATGCAGTTTATTTTAAAGAGTACTAACAAAATTTCAGTTGTTTATGGGCGTCACTAAGTTCAAGTATTCCATATAAAAGAAGAAATATATCCAACAGCTTAGTTTATAGACTTTACGGTAATTAAAGCACAATGCATGAATTTTGGTAGATTTTATCACAGCAACGCAGTGTTCGCTTATATAAGAACACCTTTGAAAAATAATAAAGCAATTGAGGATAATTAACAGCCTATCGATCATTCTATTGTTTTAAGCAAGCGCCAACATATTTTTATTAACTAATCCAAAATAGTTTTGTTTCTTTAACACAGAATTGGTACTAAAAAGCTGCAAACCATAATTTCTCAAGTCGCTGAGAACATAGCCTATAAAAACCTCAGACAAATAATTTTACCGATATTAACTTTCGATAAAGTGGTTATTTTTGTATACTTTCATGCTGTTTAGAAGAATGCTACTACTGAAAACTGCCTGTAGTTAATAGTGAATACAGGAACTATTGTGTATTTGCTATTTGTGTATACTATGTTTTACGAGTCTTTAGGGTAATTTTATGGTTTTAGAAGCAAAACATCAAAACCAGAGTCATTAACGTCGTATGCTTCTAACACGTAGGCATTCAAACCTAAAAAACTGTATAAAAAACACAGCTGCTACCACCCAATCTTAAGAAACATGGGTTCTTTAGAATTCCTTAATGATCAGATCGACTTACAGGTGTAGGTGCTAAAATGTATTTGATAAAACGTTCTTTAAGTTTCAATATCATCGCACCCAATCTACTCGTCCATTTTGTTGAACGCAAAATTATTTTGCATGAAATTCAATTTAGTACTCGTAACAAGCACTGCACTTATTAGGTGTCTTCGTTAGACCGCGCGATTTTGCAATTACTACAGGACTTACAAGATGTAAAGATATAATGACATTTAAAACATCTTGATGTATATTGGTAAACAAATGAAGTTCATCGTGACTTTGGTTGAATACAGTGCACCTGCTATTAAAAGAAAATACATAATCATTGATGGTAATTATTATTTTGAGTTCCTGCGGAGTGTTTACAGTAAGTTACAGTTCTTACTTTAGTTATGAAGGCATGTTAAATTATAGCAGTTAGAATCAACGCCATTCAGGACATGACAAAAGGTATTGTTCTAATATAATTTAAATACAATAAGTCATTCTAAAAATAATTTATCATTGTTGCTTAAAACTAACCTATTTAATGTTAAATTGGTAGTGAATTTATTAAACGTACTGGAATGGAGGCGCCACACCTAGTCCGCAACTACTGAGATGATAATGGACTACACATATCCAATTTTGCTATAATCTAAATAAGTGTCTAAAAGCTAGAACAAGTTAAATGATAAAAATTATTTTGTTATAAATCTTACTCTTACACGTAACCTGGGATTTTGAAGTATGAACTCTCAAAACATGCAAGATATTTATTAATTATCCATCGAGCTTTTAGCCTTGAACAAAGTGTATTTTTCAAAAACTTTTAAAATTGTAATTTCTAGTTTAATTTTGAATTAATTCTTCATGTTTTGTTTACCTGTTTAGATTATCTAACCCTGCAATTCTTTTTATAGCAATTTATACTGATGAAGAAAAAATTACTTTTGAAGGTTGTAGAAAACCTTAATCCGCATGTAGAATTACAAAAACGTAGTCATTTGTTAATATTTGCAATTGTAATATCTGTAATTGTAAGCAACATTCTATGAATCCTAGAACTAAGGTTTGCTTTGTTGTACCACTAAAATTTAAGTTATCTCTGCAGCATATTTTGTCTGACTACCCACACTCTTCACAACCTGTAGGAAAGAATACTAGATGAATATGACTGACAGCTGTTTGCTTTCACTCCTAAATGGTATATTGTTTGCCAGCATTCTAACAATGTTAAAAGTAACACTTTAGACTAAGGCGTACCTAATTTGTGGTTTTATCTTTAATGTGCTATTGTAAATAGGTGATTTTCTTTGTGTATGCATATGTTTCAGTAGCGTTAGTTAGAACGATTTCGGTCTGCATCAATATAGTAAGTATTTAGATTATGTAAGTTTCTATTGCTGTATATATTTAATTAGTATTAATTGCTTGCAGTGCAAATACAAATTATTATTAATTACTGCGGTTAAATCCACTTACTGTGTTATCCTAAATGATGCGAAAATATTTAAGGGGCATGTGTACTTGCATAGTTCTTTTGTTTACAAAACACACTTTGATTTGCTTATTACTAGATATAATTAGTATTAAAGAAGGAATGTTCGTCCTGACAATTTAATTTTGTTTAGCTATCTAAATTCCTATAAATTATTTATTAGAGTTATATTTCATGTAAGTTTTGTGTTTAGTTATTGTTGCAGGTACTGATGTTCGAAGAAAAATGTGAATTGATTAGTATGTACTGTCGTTTTATTCCTTAGCCCCTTCCCCCAATCGCCGACTGTGTTTAACGCAGCATTCGTTTTCTTGCTTTTTCTCCCCTTTCTTGTTACCCCGTAATACGAGCCAGCATTTCGTTCTCATTGCGTCTTTTTTTCTTACTCGTCCTTTCAAATTGCGGGTTACAGATTTTAAATCTAAGAAAATGTATAATTATTTATCTTAGGTTTCGAATTAATAACGACATCCTTTCTATTTGATGAAAAATGTATGGGTGTTTGCAATCTGTGTTTTGCGTCAACCGGAATTATCGGCAAAATCCCCGCGTCGCCCACGTGCATGAAGAATATAATTTTTGTCCAATTAAAAACTAGTGTGCACTGATCTTCGCCTTCCCGACCGTTGTCATACAGCGCATATTCTCCTTTCATTTGGTTTGTAGACTTACATACGAGTTCGATTCCAGTTCAAACTTGTATTTGGTTTAATGTAAGTCATGAATCGGGTGACTATACGTTTTTAGTTTTAGTTACTACACCGTACTGTGATAGATATCGAGTTTATAAAGAATTATGCATCTTAATTCTTCTATCTAGAAAAACTACGGCACAAGATACACTTTCTTTATTTAAAAATTATTTTTAAAGCAAAAACATTAACACGAACAAACAATTTTGTGAAACTACAGATGGCGCTCCACCCATGATTGACAAGGAAAAAGGATTTGTCAAACTTGTTGAAAATCATATTGGACATAAAGTGTCGACTTTGCACTGCATAATACACCAAGAAAATTTAGTTGCCAAAACTTCGTCACATCGTTTAATATATTTAATAAATACAGTAGTTAGAATAATTAATTTCATAGTGTCTCGTCCTTTACAAGCAATTTAAATCTTCGTTAGAAGAAGTAGAAAGTAAACTTTTCCTTATACAACCATGTCCGTTGGCTTAATCGAGGTAGTGTTTTGAATAAGCTTGTGTCGTGCCTGGAACACATAAAAAATTTCCGTAATGAGAAGGAATAACATTTCCCAGAATTGAATGATCAGGTATGGTTGTGCAAATTGATATTTCTGGCTGATATAACTAAGCGCCTAAATGAATTAAACTTAAGATTGCAAGGAAAAACTCAAACAGTACTCGAATTTTTTGAATATTGGAAATGATTTTCTATAGAATGAAATTACTCATGGTATTATCGTTATACTTTAAATTTTAAAAATAAAAATTTTATACATTAAAACTTACGTTGGAAGTCAATCATAATGTACACACTTTTAAGCTTACCTTGTATGATAGAGTACAATAAAACAGACTAATATGTATTTTTTACCACTTATTACAGAATGTATCATGTATGTGTATGTGTGCGCGCGCGTGCGTGCGTGCGTGCGTGTGCGTGTGTGGGTGTGTGCGTGTGTGTGTACGCGTGTGTGCGTGTGCGTGTGAGCACGTGTGCGCGCGCGTGTACGTGTGTGTGCGCATGTGTGTGTTTGCATACGTGCGTGCGCGCGTGTGTTTTTAACAGTTGCAATATTTTAATTTCAAGATAAATACTATATATTACTAATATATACATGAACTGAATTCTCAATCCCAATATCTTCTCTAGGAACCGTAATTAAGCATAACTTCACGAGAAGTGGTTGTTGCTCATACGCTCTTCTTTGAGGATTAGATTATATGGCATGAGTAAATTGTTGTTCCATTATTTGGATCTGCCCGCCTCATATAATTTTCTTTTTCAACCTCAATGACAGTGGTGTCTTTTTAAATTTTTCGTTCAACCCACAGTGACAGATCTGCATCCCAAAATGATTCATTTGGTACTCGAATGCAAAATCTGACTTTACGTTTTAAGCTAATCGAAGTCGGATCAATTTATTCTTTTGGACGTTGTATAAGTTTAGCAATGTTGTAGTAATTGTAATATGCATAATTCGTAAAGTATTTTTCATGAAAACTTCGATTAGGAATTAATTACAGAATCAATCTTTATTGCTTTATTTTGTACTTGTAGCTTTTATATCATTTAGTTATTATCTAGCTCTTCCTTGGTTGGTTATGTTTCATTACGGAACGACGAATTTCAATTTATTGATCAAGTTCATTGCACAGGGTGATGTTTAGCAACAGTATGAATTAGCGTTGGTCTTAGCAAACACGTGCAAAAGTCTGAAAGCTCCACACAAACACTAGTATTTTAAGACTTTTGGAAATCAAAACGTGGTCGATAAAACAAATATTTTTCTCAATAACCTTTATGTTTCATTTGTTCTTTGACCTTGTAATGATAGAGTACAATAAAACAGACTAATATGTAGGTATTTTTTACCGAGTACTACAGAATGTATCATGTGTGTGTGTGTGTGTGTGTGAGTGTGCGTGTGCGCGCGCGCCCGTGTGTGTGTGTGCGCGCGTGCGTGTGTGCGTGTGCGTGTGTGTTTGGAGCGTGTGTGGGTGTGTGCGTGTGCACGCGTGTGCGCATGCGCGTGTGTAAGCGCGTGTATGTGGGTGTGTGCGCGCGCGTGTGTACGTGTGTGTGCGTGTGTGTGTGCATACGTGCGCGCGCGCGTTTGTTTTTAACAGTTGCAATATTTTAATTTCAAGCTAAATAATATACATTACTAATATATACATGCACTGAACTCTCAATCCCAATATCTTCTTTAGGAATCGCAATTAAGCAGAACTTTACGAGAAGTGTTGTTGCTCATACGCTCTTCTTTGTGGATTACATTAGATGGCATGAGTAATTTGTTGTTCCATTATTTGGATCTTCCCGTCTCTTATAATTTTCTTTTTCAGTCTCAATGAAAGTGGTGTCTTTTTAAATTTTTCGTTCATCCCACAGCGACAGTTCTGCATCCCAAAATGATTCATTTGGTACTCGAATGCAAAATCTGACTTTACGTTTTAAGCTAATCGAAGTCGGATCAATTTATTCTTTTGGACGTTGTATAAGTTTAGCAATGTTGTAGTAATTGTAATATGCATAATTTGTAAAGTATTTTTCATGAAAACTTCGATTAGGAATTAATTACAGAATCAATCTTTATTGCTTTATCTTGTACTTGTAGCTTTTATATCATTTAGTTATTATCTAGCTCTTCCTTGGTTGGTTATGTTTCATTACGGAACGACGAATTTCAATTTATTGATCAAGTTCATTGCACAGGGTGATGTTTAGCAACAGTATAAATTAGCGTTGGTCTTAGCAAACACGTGCAAAAGTCTGAAAGCTCCACACAAACACTACTATCTTAAGACTTTTGGAAATCACAACGTGACCGATAAAACAAATATTTTTCTCAATAACCTTTATGTTTCATTTGTTCTTTGACCTTGTAATGATAGAGTACAATAAAACAGACTAATATGTAGGTATTTTTTACCATGTATTACATAATGTATCATGTGTGTGTGTGCACGCGCGTGCCAGTGTGTGTGTGTGCGTGCGTGCGTGCATGCGTGTGCGTGTGTGTTTGGAGCGTGTGTGTGTGTGTGTGTGCGCGTGTGTGCGCGTGTGCGTGTGTGCGCGTGTGTATGTGCGTGTGCGCGCGCGTGCACGTGTGTGTGCGTATGTGTGCGTGTGTGTGCAAACGTGCGCGCGCGCGTGTGTTTTTAACAGTTGCAATATTTTAATTTCAAGATAAATAATATACATTACTAATATATACATGCACTGAATTCTCAATACCAATATCTTCTTTAGGAACCGCAATTAAGCATAATTTCACGAGAAGTGTTGTTGCTCATACGCTCTTCTTTGTGGATTACATTAGATGGCATTAGTAATTTGTTGTTCTATTATCTTCCCGTCTCATATAATTTTCTTTTTCAACTTCAATGATAGTGGTGTCTTTTTAAATTTTTCGTTCATCCTACAGCGACAGTTCTGCATCCCAAAATGATTTATTTGGTACTCGAATGCAAAATCTGACTTTACGTTTTAAGCTAATCGAAGTCGGATCAATTTCTTCTTGGGCATTGTATAAGTTTAGCAATGTTGTAGTAATTGTAATATGCATAATTCGTATTTTTTATGAAAGCTTCGATTAGGAATTATTTACAGAATTAATCTTTATTGCTTTATCTTGTACTTGTAGCTTTTATATCATTTAGTTATTATCTAGCTCTTCTTTGGTTGGTTACGTTTTATTACGAAACGAGGAATTTTAATTTATTGACCAAGTTCATTGCACAGGGTGATGTTTAGCAACAGTATGAATTAGTGTTGGTCTTAGCAAATCACGTGCAAAAGCTTAAAAGCTTCACACAAGCACTACTATCTTAAAACTTTTGGAAATCAAAACTTGGGCGAAAAAAAAATTTTCTCAATAACCTTTATGTTTCACTTGTTTCACTTTGACTTTATTTCATTGCCACTGAGCGCAGTGCAGTTGAAAATAAGCTTTCACTACCACATCCATGACAATTCATTTAGTGTTTCAACATCAACACCGCCAACTGAACATTGAATTCGTACTTTTGTGTTTTAAAATAAGCAGATGTTTTAGACATATTTTAAGTGTGTGTGTGTGCGTGTGTGTGCGTGTGAGTGTGTGTGCGTGTGTGTGCGTGTGTGTGCGTGCGTCGCGCGTGTATATATATGTGTGTGTGTATGCACACCTTACAGTTACCTCATATCATTTTTATATATAGAAATGCCTGAAGGCAACAAAAACTAGTAACAAAAATATTCCTTGGTTACTGGGATGTTTTTGCTCTGGCAACACTGGTTGTGAAAGCAGTAGATGTTTCCTAGTTTCATTTCTAAATTTTGATTATTAAAATGGCCCCGCCACGTGAAGGTTTTTTCAAGGTCACCCGCCTTCCAATAATAATACTACTATACGTATTATATTCTAAACTCGATATATTTTAAAAACTTCTTAAAAATTTAACTGATTACCGTGGTGAAATTCTATATTATTTCAATTACATTTTTTACAGCAACCTTGTATCATTTACAACATAGCTGCGTATATAGTTATTTAAAAGGAGTACCACAGAAGCGACTGAATTATTTTAGTTAAGCGGTGATCAATCAGCCCCAACCAATTTTTTTATTGAATTAATTACATTTTAGCCTTTGCAAATGGTACGTGTATAAAATAAATAAGAATTTATTTTCAACCGGATATATTAAATATGTAAATGTCTATAATTCAAATAAATCACAAAGAAATATTTTTATATATTGTAATTTAATGCAGACAGGGAAGGGAAATTCAAAACAAATATATCTAAAATTTGTTTATAAAAATATATATCTGCAAGGCGAATCTCTAATTTAAAAAATAACAATGCGCTACTAATTATTTTTGACTTAATAGTCTCTCATCTAGTGTATAAAATGAATTATTTGATACGACAGAATCGATTTATTAATATCTTCAGGCACTTTATTGATTGTCTTCTGTATATGACTAATATTTAATGCAAATCCACTTCAAGTTGATAAATCTCAAATGCAGTTATTGTTTCTATTTGAAAAATTAGACGTTTAAAACTATTTAAATATTATGTAAATAATCTTATATTGGTAAGCGAAACTTTTCAAGGTTTATATTAACACTAAAGACTGACATTTGCATTGAATAAATTACATGAAGCCATAGAATATTATAATCACCGAGAACAACTTTAAAAATTGCCGTGATTACAATAGAAGTTATTTTACATTTTTGGATTTATACGTGTCCAATGTTGAAATATTTGACGTAATGAAAAGATACGACCACTTGGACACGGGAAAAGAGTGGGCCCCAAACGCTCTTCGGCAACTGATTCTCTGTACTTCATCTCTTCAACTCAACGAAAAACTTATATCTGTAGAAGTCTTTAAAACCTAACACAATGCCATTTTTCTCCACTAGAAAGTATACTTTTTAGAACCAATTTTAAATTTATATTTTTTAGTTGTAGTGTAGCCGAGAAAATTGTTATAGCGGTTATTATTATTTAATTTTTTTCAGATATTTTTATATCATTTTTGGAAATAAACACGTGGGATACCGCCAAACGTGCTTTTCTTTTATCTGTTAATTATTATGCGTTTAGGAATTTTCGAGAAATTGAACGTGTGTCGGGTGATTGATTTTCGGAGCGGCATGTGCGTATTTAGACGTAGTTGCAGAGTCTCAATTTGTCGATGTCGCTGTTTGATATGACCCCAGTGCTTGATATATTATTTGGTGCTATATCAATCTCTGATGTCACATGTTTTGAGCTCCTCTAGTTCATATGACACATACACAAGGTTCGGCATTGTAATAGACAATTATTAACATAATGCTATAAATGCAAGCAAATGTTTGTTTTCAAATGCAGAGTAATGATGTTTATTCTATGCTATGTATATTTTGAATACTACACTCGTTATATGTTTGTCATTTTGCATAGGCGCAGGAAAAATGACAACATTGGGAAGTTTAAGAATTTCTAGATGTATTCTTAGAAATTCGATCTTGCTGACACCAGTTTACTTTAGGATGGCACGCTGCTTGAATACTGAATAGGCTAAATCGTGTCCGCGTAACTTGCTGAAGTAATTTTTGGCTCTTCCCTTGTAGTCTTAAAAAAGATCCAATTATGCTAACCCACGACACTGCACACCACTCAGTCGTACGTACAATATGAAGATGTTGTTCATGAACTGTTTCGATGTTTCAGTAACCAATATCGGCAGGTCTGTTTGTTTACAAAGCCATTTATTGAAAATGAACCTCAACAGTTATCTATTATTGGTTAACAAACACTTGATTTTCATCTGTATTCAAGAAAAACTCACGAGTAAAGTGTATACGTATTTTGTAGACATAATGCTGTATGTTTTCCGCGATTTGAATCTCGTGGCCTTGAAATGTGTAATCCATAATTTGTATGAATGTGTGGTAGGCACAGGATTACGATGTCTATGAAAGTTTCGTCTGATAGTGTCACGACTGCTCGTATTTTTGTAGAACATCGTTCCATGGCGACTGATCATGTAACGTTGGGTAAATGACAGTTTAGGAAATATAACAACAGGTAACAGCACTATCTACTGAAGTATTTTTTAAACAAGTACTTTAAATTTGTCAGTTTCTATGCCGAATCCTGTAATAAGAAAATTTATACGTGTTTCTGGTAGTGCAGAGTATTTTCTGTTCAATGGAATGAAACTTGTAAGTGATAGATTTCTAATATTTTACGTATCTGTAAGCAATGTGACAGAGAAACTAACAGTGATACAGCTCTACTATTGCAAACTTCAGTGTGTTCGATGTACAGGCACGTCGTAGTTTCTTCGCTTCGGCAAATTATATGTCCCATCGGAACTTGGATTCGGAATCTAAATTGAAATAAATACACCTAATCATTAACCGACATTTTACTCTTTCAAAACGTGTATCATCCGAGTTATATTTTTAAGGAGATTTCAAACAAACGCTAGCTGAATCAAAATTCCTATTTTTGCACTCGCACCCTGCCGCTTAAAATATGAATGAATAAACAAGATGTTATACAACGTTTTACTAAATTGAAAGTCGATCTTTATTATTACTCCAGTGCTTTATCAAACTTGTATAAAATTGTAATTTCTCAAAACTGATCTCCAAAACGATCAACTCTAAACATTTGTCTTTGAGATTTATTTTCCATGGCTTGTTATTTTTTTGATAAGGAAATGCTGTATAAAAGTTAAAATTCATAGTTATCGTTTGCAGTGTTGAGGTATCAAGCAACGAAGGAACAAACTTGAAAGCGTACTCATTATTCCAAAACTCCCCAAATTATATCAATTATGAAAATCGTCAATTTCGGTATAACGGTCAAAATAGTCTATAGACCTATTCTCAATAAGTGGATGTTCTTTGTAATTTCCGTAATAAATTTTTTTTTTGTATAGCTAGAACCGATCGCATATTTAACACTTTCTCTTTTCATGACATGCTACAATAGTTTAAAGGAATGTGATATTGTGTTTTTTTGTCAAACACTTTATAAAGATGTCATTCAATCATGCGTTTTACATAAAAAAAAACAATAAAAAATGAGCTACTGAAATTAATAATTATTTATTTGTCAAGCATTCCGATTTAAAGTAACAAGCACATGGCTATTAGTAATACCTTTGTTCGCACGCTTATAAAGCTGTTGGACGGTAAGGATAATTTAGATCAAAAATTGGGTCAGATACTTATATACTGATAACAATTGATAATGAGATAGATTTCATGTCACCCTAGATCACTTTATAAAAGGGTCTTAGATGTAGATCAAACAATTAGTACGAACAATACCAGAATAGCAAGCTACTAATTTCTAGTTACGAGATTAGTCCTAAAATTTAGGGAATCTTATATATCTAGCATTATATACAATCGTCATATTCGTAAAGTATGACATTTTGTAAATACAAATCGGTTGACAATTCGATTTCAAACTTAGTAGATTCGCTTCAACAAAACTTAAGCAATGTTTATGTGTAAAAATGAAAATTTTGAAACGCGACTTTCAAATGAATGTGTGGAAAACTTAGTTTTTTATTTGGAGACTATACACTATCCAAAACTATGAATTATAAATGGCTCGCGGAATGCAAGTATGGAAGACAAACGTTTAGTGACGATGTTTGCGAAGATAGTAAATGACACTCTGTTGTCACGAAGAAGATCGATACTGCGCATGACATAATTTTAGCAAATTGGCATGTAACATATAGAGACATAGAGGTATTTTTAAAAAGGCCGAATTTACCGTGGCGCAATGGCGCAGTTGCGCCAGGCCCCAGAGTTAAAAGTATTCCCGAGCGGCGGGCGAAACAAAAAATTAGAATAAGATTTACTAAAATAGTTAAACTCGAACAGCCCAAAGCCTCGCTAGTCCGAGTAGATGCGATGTACGGAACATATTATCAATTACGATATTAGATATACATGTAACATTTGAATTTATTCAGCTCCCAGAATTCCGAATCTGACAATTCGTCGAAGTAAATATACTCGCTATATCACGATAACGAACTGCTTCTTGTTAGACATAATTTAGCACCGCTATGTTGCTGTGAATACACCGAAAACTTGTATACTGCCGACCGTGACCTCGCTGGCCGCCGCCGTTGTATGTCATCTGCACATAGGATAGATAGCGTTACTTTCGAGAAACTATTTGCCCTATATGTTCTTGTTAACAACCCAATAAAGGTTGTTACGGTATTCCGTGCAGACAACAACGAAAAGTAAAGTAAACAAAAAAAAAATCGCTCGCACCGAATACCGCAACAAAAAAAGGAATCCAAAGAATGCCAACTAAAAAGTCGCAGAGCGGGATGACTCACAAAAAAGAAAAATAAAACATGTTATTAAAAAGAAAACCAACCGGCGAAGGAAACAATATTTAGCCACCATATCCCGGTGGATTTATATAGTACAAAATCTTCGAAGAATAATTAATACACTCCCTAATTACGTCAACTAGTTCTTAACCCCAATCCTAATATTTACATAAAACAAAATAAAACAAAAAATATAGTGGATTGTTTCCAGTCACCCAATTTTTAAATACTTTATTTTCACATAAAGCAGCAATTAATTGGCAACCGAAATACAAAAAAAGACCCATCTACAGACCGAAATGCATTTCGCTGCAAACGACACAGAATGGTGTACTAATATCGCACCTAAACAATAGGGTTACAAAAAATTTATATAAACAAATTTAGAGTAGAGTTAATGTCGAGCTATTATCTGATAAATACTACACCAATAACAACCATCCCCGTAACATTTCCGACGATTGGAGTGAAGAAAGGTCCGTTTTGAACCCTGTACTATCTTTAAGTGCGCGATGTATATCCTGAAAACCTTGGGCAAGGAAATCCAGACCCAATTTATTTTACTGATGAAAGTCATTCAACGATACAGAAGAAAAAACCATCAAGTTTAACAGCTTGGCATGACGTTCCTGTTTTTAACTTTATCACTCGCGATTTTATAAGTTCTGCTAGTTTATTGTTGGGACACAAAAACTTTTTGTGGTCAACATCTGATGAAACACATGGCACTAGTAGTAACTAAATTTATTTATCTTCAACCAAAATGTGTTAAGTTTCACTTCTAGGTATTAGAAGTGCCATCTTATTAAAGGAGATCGCATATTTCTAATTTTACACAAATGAAACTAAAACTGTTTCTTATAAGGAATTGATGAGATATCCATCGTAGAACCAACTTATCGTTTCATTCTCGCAAGCAAACTACTCTAATGAATACACATCAATGTGTATAACTAGAAAATAAGGAATATATGTATATACAATTACACGCAGGAAATCATGATGTACTCGTAGGATGTGTTGCCTAACTTCCGCAGCAAATTGTAGAAATTTAACATTTCAAGTAATAATACCGTGTAAAGATAAGCGAAGCGAAAATAACCTTGCAGAAACACTTCATAACTCGTAATATTTCCGAAACAAATGTTCTAATAGCCAAATACTACAACCATAAGCTTAATAATAATTTATATAACGTAAGGTGTAGAAATAAGCAAACCAGATATTTAGGATACGTGATTGAAGACAGTTTCGATAAGCTGAAAGTAAATGTTTAGGAAAGCAAACACTGCATTTTTAATGCTATATCAAAATAGAATAACTTAAGTGTTTTAAATTATAATTAAATATTCTAATAGAATCACACAGGGTGATGGATAAGCAATCGTTTAAATTAAGAGAATGGTTGAAATTTTTAATGGATACTCATATGACCGTGAAAAGAACGCAAGAAGTGTAGGATTTAATTGCGTACGAAGGAAAATGTTTCCATACAGGGACGGCATGTAACAAAGTAAATACAAGAAAGACACAAGTAAATATCGGGTATGGTGTGCGGGATGGTTTATCCTATCCGTATACATAGAAAAGATAATAGTGGTGGGTATGTATAATAGAATGTGCTTAAAAATAATCCAATTTTCTAAGAAAAGCTGTATTGTCGTGTGCAGTGTGCTCGTGTCTCGTGTCGTGTGACTTGTGGCTGTCGAGTCGTGTAGATTTCAATTTTTATCATGAAAGGACAATATGAAAGTGGTGCACAAAAACTGAACAAAAAAAAGAATATTTGCTTAACAATACTCCTAAATTAACAGAGTAGAGTAGACTGAAAATCTGAGCGTCTTTAAAGGTAAGGCAGAAAAAATAGCACATATAAGAAATTAATTTATTGTTAATTCATTCAGCAGGCTCGAAAAACTAACGTATTGAAGGGAGAGTTAGATTCTGACATCGACAGAAATATTAATCGTGAACTTGATGTTGACGAAAATTTTTAGTTTTTACTGAAAAAGTATTTAGTAATGGCGTGTTTTACTATTCACCAGGTTCCTAAGGCTTTAAAAACTCTAAAACCAACAATATTCATATTCAGCTGCCATCAGATCCTGCTTTATGACCTTTAGGAAAAATCACAAGCGATAGCTGAGTTGCAAAAAAAGAATTACCTGATCAAAATTTAAAAGCTATAACTTCACTTCGTTCAAACACATCACTAATGAATCTAATGATGGTACAGCTTGGTACTGTGCATTTGCCTATTTTACATTAAATTTAAAGAACAGAGAAAACTGAACAGGGATTGGTTAATTTTTTTACAAATCTACGTATTTTGTTTCTTGTTCTAATTATTTGGAAATTAAAAAAATAATGCGTTTAAAAGTGGATTTTGTCAATGGGATCATGGTCATGCAGCACTTAATAATCATTAAAGTAACAACGAGCATTGTAATGCAATTTAAATATGGATTGGCAAAGCAAGTAAAACCAATAAAATAGATACATTGCTTAAATCAGAAATGGAAAAAGAACTGCATTATTAGAGAGATGTTTTACATAGGGTAGTGGAGTGTTTGAAATATTTATATGAGAGGGGTTTAACACTTTGAGAAGATACTGAAACTATTGGCGATTTTTAAAATGGAATATTTTGAAAGCTTTAAAATTTTTGGCTAAATTTGATCCTTTTATCGCCAAGCATTTAGAAAAGTACGGTAAAAAGGATTGTAGACGTTTCTTATATTTCTTCAACAACTTATGAAGAAATGTTATTCTAATGGAAAAAAATGTTGTAAATTATTTCAGATAAACTCCAAACTTCAAAATATTTTGCTGTGATTGTTGATTCTTTGCCTGATGTATTTCATTATAACCAGTTTGTTGGATTTTTCGCTGTATAACTCTACAATTATTCAGGAGCGTTTTGTAGGGTTCATCAGTTCCGTTGGGAAAGTATGGAAACTGCAGTTTAAGATATTCTTCAACATTACAAATTGACATCAAAAATGGACGAGGTCAAGCGTGTTACAACCCATCAAACATGTCAGGAACATACAAAGGACTTCCGGCTTGATTCCAAAACATTAATAAGTACATGAATTATGTACCATGTACAGCACCTTCTTTGAATTTAGTTGGAGTAAATGCGGTCGAAAATTGTCAAAAGGAATCCGATTTATTTAGTTTACTGCAACAGCTGTAAAATTTTACCGCATTGTTCACTTACCAATAGAATCAAGTCTGCGGTGATCTAGTAAATGCTGATGAACATGAACCTACACTTAAAGTATCTTTAAAAGTCTCAGTCTCAGTGAAAATTGTTTGTCAGCAAGAGCAATTTGCACCAAAGTTGTTTTTGAAAATTATAACAAAATCTACCAAAGTTTTCTAAAAGTCATGGAAAACCAGGAAGATAAAATAATCACTCGAGATGAAGCCCTAGTTCTGTAAAAGCCATAAAATTGCTATAGTGTGTTTAACGAACAGATTCAGTAAGCGCTCCTCCCATAAATAAGTGCCAAGTTTAAATAGAAATGTTGTATTGGTTGGCCGGGTTTACACAACCACTTAATAAATTTCTGTATTGCTGACCTACACATGTCAATTACTTTCTCACACGTATTTATAGTTACCGTAGTGTATAATTTGTTCTCTGTAAATCAAGCTTGTGCACAGTTTATACTGCGCAACTAAAGTTCATCCTATTATTTTAATTACTGAATCTGTCTCCTGGTTGATCCTGCCCTTTCAGGGCACGTCTCGTAGTCAGCGTTAACCAAGTGGTTTCTGCTGTCTTGTCTGTATCGTTTGTCGTGCGCGTGTTCTAGGTGTCTATTTTTCCACCTAGTGGTTTGAATCTCGTGTTGTGTCCTAGTTGTTTTTTTATTTAGCCAACTAGGTCCGGTCTGGAGTGCTTGTCTGATGTTGTGTCACACATCAAGTAGTCGGCGTGGTCGTTTTTTAATGGTTTGTCGTGTGCCTTGTGGCGGTGCGACGTCTCGTATTGATGGATGTGGTGAGTCGTCTATTGTTTGGTATGTTTTTATGGCGTTTGTTCTACAGTATTCGTATACTGTGGGAATGTTTAGGTCGTTGCGTATCGTATCGTTTCTGACGAACCACCGTGCGCCGGTAATCAGTCGAAGGATGGTGTTCTGAATCTGTTCGTTAAACATACTATAGATACGGCTTAGACGATAACCATTGGTATGGCATTCTGGAGATATTTAATGCAGCTAGCATTAAGTTACAAGTCAGCTTTTAAATTCCTTAAAATCCTCTGTGATGAGTCTTCGAGAAAAGTTGGAATAATTTAAAGAACCAGCTCGTGTCTTATCAAATAAGTAAACAAAAAATTTAACATTGGAAACTAGATTTTGCAAAAGAAGACTAATCGGTGATGAAACTCGCAAGGGTGAAGTGATACTCGTTGGAAGTGACGCTTTTAAAATTAATAATTTTTTACCACCTAAGGATGAACTAAATTCGTGTACAGAAGATAGACTTAAGGCGTATATAGCTGTAAAAAATTAATTTGAATTTCTAAGAAATTTAAAAAACATAGCAACAAGAACTTTAAGTAGCTGCAGAGAACCTTGTTTCAATTTATTCAGACAACTTTGATGTACATTTTGCAGATGAAATAATTCGATTTAGAAAATTTATTAAAGTCTCTAATACATCGTCATCGTCGCCTAAAGAATGCCGGCGAATAATTAAAAAAAAAAATTAGATTCGATTTTCCCGAATGTATATATTTCTTACCGAATTTATTTAACTATACCTGTTAACAATTGTGGTGTCGAACGAGCGTTTTCTAAAATGGCAAGAGTAAAAAATGATTTCAGAGTTTCTATGTAGAAAAGGCTTAAACTGTCGTACTTTAATGTCCATCGAAAAAACATTGTTGGCAGATGTAAATTTTGAAGACACTATAAAAGAATTCGTGGCAAGTAAAACGAGATAGGACGTTTTTAAAATTTGGATAACTTTTGTTCAAATTATATTTTGAATCTATTTGTTTATTTTGATATAATTTGGTATTATATTAGTATGGGTCCCTTATATTATTTTTAACTGTCAGTGTTTTCTTACCTTGTAAAACAAGTTTGTAATTATTCGTCATTTCAAACACCTCAAGAAAGTATTTGCGCCAGGCCTTCAAACACATAACCAGGCGCTGATTTTTAGTGATTGCAGCAGAATAAATACATAGGATATTGCACTCTTGGAAGCTTTGTAGTAGTCGATGGATAACTAGTAATTCGATTCCGCAAAAACAGGCATATGTCATTTGGTGTAAGGAACTTAAGTGGTCAATAATTCTGTATAGAATATCGTAACAGGTGCCGAATCATGAATTTATTTATATGAGCATGAAACGAAATAGCAATCAAGTGTATCAGTAACCTAAACCAACAAAAGCATTTAAAAAAGGAATGTTCGTTTCTTCAGAAAAACGAGTCACGTTGCAACTGTTGCATTAGAAAATTAATGAAGTTATGCGAGGTGTTTGTTATACTTTGTTTGTCGTAAGTTATCGCTGAAATCAGAAAAAAACGGCGGATCATTGTTCGTCAATTAAATGCAAGTGCGCACACAGTATTACGAACTGTCTAGTTTTTTATCTATAACCACATCGAATTAATGACATTGTCCGTATTCGCAAAATTTATCGTCCAATAACTTCTTATTTCGATATATCAAAAATAAGATGCGTAGCGAACGGTTCTCTTTGGCGTTGAAGCATTTTATTTGTTGAATTCGAAGGTACCTCAATGTGTAAAAGAACGGTTTTTGGAGGTGAATTTCATCGAATGCAAAAGTGTATAGCAATGAAGGGGGATAATTTTGAAAAGCAACAAAGAGATTTGCATAGCGTAATGTGCGGTTTTTCTGCGAATTTTAGCAGTAATCCTCGTGAGCGTTGTAACCCTAACAATCCCTTATTAAAAAAATTCATGAGAACGTTTTTTCTTGACTTGTGTTTGCATTTATTTGCGATCAAATTTGCGTTTTTTTAACATAAAATTAATAACTAATCACTTTAGACAAATACACGTTATGATGTAATTTTTCTGCATTTCATTTTATAATAATAAAACGTCCAATTGTCATACTTTACATTAAAAGAATTTAAAACCATAAAATCGCATTAAGAATAGACTGTAATAACATTATATTTGTAATCTGCCGCAAAGGAATAAAAATCGTGAACAACATTGACCTGAAATTACACCTTTAAACGCCATGAGAAGTTTAAGTACCGAAACTCATTATTGTAGACTCACAATCATATATTTAGAGTTATTTAAATAGTAAAAACTCTGATAATATCTGTTTGATGATCGAACCTAAATAAAAATTCACTATTCAGAACAAAACGTTTATTTTTCGCTTGTCAAATACATAATACTATAGAAAATTTATCTTTGAAATTTCAATCAGCAATGATGCCATTTAGAGAATGATTCGTTCTCGTAATTGAGTCTTGCGCGAATGCTATAACCGTAAATAGGTGTTTCATAATAGTACATTTTGACGCATTCTCCATACACCACTAGCGCGGTGTTTTTTGTTTTCGATTTAATGGGTGCTACGAGGGACACTGTTTATGTATTGAGAATAGAAAGAATAAACAAATGAATTTGATGAAAAATACTTTTATTGCTTTTCAAAATAATCGCTTTTAAGATCTATACACTTTTGCAAGCCATTGAACCACCCTTCAAAGCACTTTGTCCAGTCAGAAGATGGTAGCTCTACAACATGCGTTTTGAAAGCCTCAACCGCTTCTTCGGGCGATAAAAATCGTTGTTCACGTAGTTTATCTTTAATTACTGGAAACAAGAAAAAATCATTGGGGGCCAAGTCGGGCCTGTAAGGCGGATGACCCATCATTCGATTTTTTGGGTGCCCAAATATTCGTTTGTTGCATGTGATGTGTGTGAGCTCGCATTGTCGTGATGCAAAATGATTCGTCGTCTTGGATTGGATTCTCTCAATTTACTGAAAACTTCAGGCAAACAAATGGTTGTATACCACGCTGAATTAACGGTCTTTTGATTTTCGAGAGCCACAGTTGCCATAGGACCGGTTTTCGTGAAGAAAAACGCTACCATTTGCTTCTTAACGCTTCGAGAACGAACAACTTTTGTTGGCTTTGCTTCACATTGAAACACCCAAACTGCCGACTGGGCTTTTCTTTGTGGCTCATACAAATAAATCCACGACTCCTCACCTGTGACGATGTTGTATACCGCATTGGATACACCACAGTTGTATTTTGAAATCATTTTACGGCACCAATCGACACGAGCATTTTTTTAGCATCTGTTAACAAATGTGGAATCCAACGCGCACACAGTTTCCGAACACACAAATGTTCGTGCAGAATCTTATGTATGCTGGTCATACTAATGCTTAAACATCTCTCGATTTCTTGATAAGTTACATGACGATCTTCTTCAATTAGTTTTCGCACAGCACCGATATTTTCCGACACAACGACCGATTTTGGACGACCTTCTTTAAATTCGTCCGTGAGCGAACTACGTTCACGTTTGAATTCAGTGTACCAGCGATATACAGTGGCCGTGGATGGCGCATCATCGCCAAAAGTTGAATTCGGTTGATTCATCCTTTGTCCTTGAGTTAGACCACGTCGAGGGTCATAATAAATCATAGCTCGAAAATTTTCGCGAGTTAATTCCATATTTTGGCAGAGATGAAATTTTAAACACTGCCAAAAACAGAAATAGTGCTCGCATATCAAAACGTTCTGAGTACCTATAACCTCAAAAATGTCAAACTTTACGGTGGTAATTTCAGATTTCACCTGGCCATACCAGTGTTGCCAGTTCTCAATACATAAATAGTGTTACATTGCAAATTTTGGCTTTGTTTTACAATAAACTACAACAATCATTAGGATTTAAAATCCTATTGGAAAGTAAAGCACGCGCCTACTAACAAAATATAAAATTGTTAGGGAAGTAAGTGACTAATTTCCATGCGCCAACGTTTTAGAAATATGCGAGTTTCCGACGAATTCATTAATAACTAAAATTTTCTATTTAGAGGATACTCTAGGTTTGTGAAGCCCAGATTATTTAGATTATTAGAAGGAATTTATAAAATGCTACTGGCGGAACTCCGTTTCTACACGAAAGTTCAGATCTTGCCGACAGTATATCTTGAACATGTAGCTATATTTTAAAACTATTCATATAGTCACATGTTTTTTTAAGTGTCTGAAACAAGTATCGCAAAAGATAATTCCCAATTTTACACCTTATAAAACGTAAGTAAACAGGAAGCTTTCGAAAAGCTGTATAATACGTAAAATGTTAATATGGAATTTAGTACTATATTTATATTGATAATATTATATTTAGATATTAAATGATTTCGTCATCTTCGCATGAAAAAGGCTATTTCTGTGTTATCAAAATCATCACATACAACTATCCTTGAATGAAACGTATGTGGTATCCACTAAATATAGATGTTCTAAGGTCATCGATAAATCTGACTTTGCTATTATCAAAACGAGTTCTTAAAGAGGAAAAAAAACATATTTCGATTAAGAACACAAGGATTGTAACCTTTTGGCGGCGGCTTGATAGTAGTGTACTAATATCAAATAGTAATCATAAATTTGGTTTGTTGTAACGGAGAAGTAAAAATACCCACAAAACTAATGTGTTTATCTGCCAGGTTTTAAAGACCGATTTCTTAAGTACTAATAGTTACTCACGCAGAATCAAATTTAGCAGCACAGGTTATGTACAAAATATAATTTTAAACTTGGCCTATGGTTTATTGGTTTAAAAGCGTGTTAATTGAGGTGAACGTCCTAGTCTTCAAAAAAATATTTTCTGTTTTGTGGAAAATTATTGAGATGCATCTGTCTTGTCATAAATTTTAATAGAATTCATGTTTATAAAATTGGTTTAAGTGTTTCCGGATATAGACACAAGCAGTACACATACCTTTATTCTGCTCAGGTAAATAACAAAATTTTCAGTAACAAATTTCAAATATTTGATTGCACATAATACAGCACATGCTGACTAATTAGTAATGAATGACCTTTAAATTTAAAGAAATAAGAGTTAGATAAAAAGAGCTGCCTACAGCAATAAATGAGTTAAATCTCTGACGAGATTGTGGTACTATTGGGGTTTTACAACTGAAATTAATATGTAATAAACTGTTTTCAATCATTATACTGAGAAAGAACTATAATTTACAAATCTGCATGTCTAAATAGGAAAAGTGAACAACGACGGGAGCGCCAACAAAGGATGTAGTATTTATTCTCATTTTCAGGACATTGGACTTTTTACTTTTTACTTAACAACCGCTAGACTAGAGTATGTGTCACAAGTTTCAACTTAACGCTTGTGATATCTACATGTTAACCGGAAACATATTTAGTAAATTAGTAATATGTTGTAAGATTCCTATAAAATGTTTATAATCATATTTCATTTTAATAGTTTTTGTATGAGTACATACCACCATTTGGGTTAGGGTTATTTCCTTTAAAAAAATTAATTTTTAAGTTACATACGTTTTTGATCTAGGAAGGATTATTTTAGTAAACTTACATTGGTCACACTGAAAGTTGTCATATTCATTATGACTTTTTTAGGTAAGAAATGATATCATGGTTGTATTCTAAATTAGTGCAGTTTTATTATTAATATGTTTTGATTAATAATTTATAGCGCTGAAGCTCATTACCTCGTGGTCTTGAAAATCACTCGCTAAATTGTGCAGCTTCAGAAAATGAAAATTTCCTTACTCTGGTACAAATTACACTTTCAGTAAGATAATTTCACATATGCTACATATAGAGAAAATTACAAAAGTAAGTTCAATTTGTAGTCTTAATCACTTGCCCGAATTCTGCAGAAGATAATCTCGAGTCGTTTTACGAAGTGAAGCTTTTTATGTAGAACATTTGGTCATTACCTTTGAAAGGCAACATGCAAACTTGAGTAGGAACAGCTAACCTTCGAAGGCATCGAACTGATTAATGCGACTAGTCAAACAGGGTGATTGCTTTTAATTTTAGGAGCAAGTGATTTTCATAAATCGACAACTTCATGTTGGAAATAAGGTATGTATTTTAGAACATCATATTTTTTAACAAAGTCCAGAATATCATTGATTTTAGTAGGTGCCAAGGGTATCTACAATATAATGTAAGTAAGGGCCGCTACACTTGCGGCCACGTCCCCAATGCTCTATCCGAAGATACTACGTTGAGTGAAGGATATCTACAGCCAAATTACTCCAGATATTTATGATAAGACCTATAAGCTTTAGCTCACAATAACTATAATTAATAAACTTTTTTTTAACCGTGTGAAATTGTAAACGTACCCACATCACGTTCTTTTTATCAGTTAAAGAACTTAGAGGGTAATTTTCTTCGCCAAAAACGTTTTCCATTAAGTTAAGTATTTTTTAATATATTTGTTTGTCTTTTTTGCTTATGAATGTTTATATGTACTTGTGATGAAAAAATAATTGCGTAATAGAGTAAAGACTTTCTTCTATTGGTGTTTTTCACAACTAATGTAAAGGTAATAGTTTCAACCTTGATGTAATAAAACATACTGCAATTATAAAGAGACGTGATTAATATATAGATAATTTATCATTTGATTTTGGAAACCTTCTTTTCAACTAGCAGTTTTTAAATAGGTATTTAATGTTCTTTTTGTTAACGTTTATTTTAGGTTAACTTTAGCATCAGTATACTAGATTCCATTTTAAACGGACCCACACCTTAAAGAAGTTCTAGAATACCAGAACGGGTAGAATGGCTTGTGTGTTTCAATGAGCTAACGAGTCGAACTATAGATTTAACGAAATTGGTAGGATCTCTAGTGAGGAACCGGGCTAGGCAGGTCCGCGAAAGAGGACAGCAGCTCTTTCGGTACTTAGATTGGTAGAGAGATTGGCAGCGTAGTGAAAATGTTTTTTTAAAGTGATAACATCTTTTGGGGTAAAACATACCGAAGTTAAAACAGTCGCGCTTTCGGATATCCGGGAGGGGACTACTTCGAAGGATGTGATCGGCAAGTTTAAAAGAAGAGCCGGAAACATTATGCGAGTCGGAGCGTGAAATGTCGGAATCATTATGCAAGCCGGTAACCTAAAGAATCGGAAAATTGAAATGGATAGGTTAGACATAGTAGAGATTGGCAAAGCTCGGTGGCCAAAGGCGGAGCATTTTTGAAACGAAGACTTTAGGGTAATTTAAACAGGATCAGAGGAAGGAAATTCGGGTGTAAGCATAGTTATACAGAATAAGATGGGGCACTGCGAAGAAAACTACTTACAAATGAACGGAAGAGTACTCGTGATCAGATCAGAATGTATATCGGTAAATATATTAATAATACAAGTATACATACCCATCTCTAGCTACAGTGAGAAGGAGGTAGAAGCGATCTACAAAGATATTGAATATATACTATATTCGTAAAAGGACAAAAATTTAATAATTACGGGAGATTTTAATGCAGTGATAGGAAGGAGTGGTAATAGGTTTATTTGGTTTAGGCACGAGAAACGAGAGACGAATTAGGCTGGTAGAATTTTTCAACAAAAGCAATTTAACCATTACAAACACATTATTTCAACATCATGCTAGAAGACAGAAGAAGCTAGCAGACATAAAAATATATCGAATAAATTACTTTTTGTCGACAAAGGTTTAGGAATCAAGTAAAAGACGGTAGAAGCTACTCAGAAGCAGATATAGACACTGAACATAATATAGTAATTATAAACCGAACTTAAATTTTAAAATTCAAAAAGAGGAAACGGAAAAAGCACTTGGACTTTGAAAAATTAAAAGATAAAGATATCTATAAAAAATCAGAGAAAAGGTAAAATTAATTGCTGAAATATATCTGGAAAATTTTTGATACTAAGGAAGTAGAAACAGAATGGAATAACAATAAATCCAGCTTAGACGTAATGGCTAGAGACATTGTAGGGTATAAACAAAAAGAAAATAAGAAACCGTGGGTAACAAAGATTATTCAGAATTTAATAGAAGAAAGGCGAAAATACAAAAACAGACAAGACAAAGTAAGTATACAGGGATACAAAGCTACAAAATGGAAAATTATTCGCAAATGTAGCATAGCTAAAGAACAGTGGATTGATGAAAAGTGCAAGGCATAAAACCAATTATAATGAATTATATGTATATAAAACCGTGTAGAAAATATATAAGGAGTACGGAAAGATACATCATTGTAGAAAATATTAAAAAAGCCATTAGGTGGCAAGAATATATAAGATATTTATATGCAGTACCGGAACTAGAAGCACTCGCTAACAGGAATCAGACATTGACGGGGACGATTTGGGGTATTTTATACTTAGAAATGAGTTTGCATCAGCAGTAAAAGGTCTGACAAATAATAAGGCACCGGGTATAGATAAGCTGCACGCAGAAACTCTAAAAGCCGTTGGACATGCAGTAACAGAACGTCTCTTCAACCTGTAAGTTATATGTATGAGACAGGCGAGATACTCAAAGATTTCAAACGTCACAACATAGTCACTATACCATAAAAGAAAGGTGCGGATAGATGTGAAAACTTTCGAACAATAAGTTTGACAGCACGCATGTCAATAATATTAACTATAATTGTATAAAGACGAATGGAAAAACGACTTGAAGAAATATTAAGAGACGATTAATTTAGGTTTAGGCAAAACACGGTAACACGGTAGGCCATTTTGCGTTAAGTGTGATAATGGAGAAGACAATGTAAAATGGGACAAAATGTTCGAAATACTCGAAAAAATTGGAATTATTTATAGGGCTAGACGGATAGTACATAGTTTATACAAAGAACAAGCAGCTGTAACAGAATCAGAGCAGGAACGTATAGAAGTAAATATTAAGAAAGGGGTAGGACAGGGATGTGTCCTATCCCCGTCAATTTTTAGGTTGTATATCGAAGAGACAATGAACACTGTCAAATGCAGAAAGACATTTGGAATTGTTATGCCGATACAAAAGATTGATATGCTTAGGTTTGCAGACGATATAGCGGTATTATCAACTAGTAAGGAAGAGTTTGAAGCAGTTCCTAATCAATTGGAAACAGTACTAACAGAGAGATACGGTATGAAAGTTAACAAAGAAACTAAACCACTAGTATGTATAGAAGGGGTAAATATGTCAAACACCAAAATAAAAATAGGAAACGAGAACTTTCAAGAGGTTAAAGATTTCTGCTACCTAGGAAGTTAAATAACACAGGATGGGGAAAGTGCAAAGGATATATAACAAAGACTATCACAAGGCCGTGCTGCATTTAACAATAAAAAGCAACTACTGTGTTCAAGGCAACAAACATAGAAACAAGGAGAAGATTATTGAAAGTATATGTATAGAGCACAGCACTGTAGGAGAAGCGGACAGGAAGAAGATCGAAACCCTTATAATGTGGTGTTACAGACGTATGATGAACAAAGTTAAAAAAAAAGATTTTAGAGATGGTAATAGAATAACAAAATATGTGGAAAACAGTGGAAAATAGGAGAGATAAAATGATAGGACACAAACTAAAGCATGAGAGAATAGTGGAGAATATATCAGAAGCAAAGAAAAGAGAAAAAGAGAGGTTGAGGCAGACCTAGATTAGACTATTGCACACAGATAGTGAAATATATAGGGTGCGGAAATTTCAGGGAATGTAAGAGTTAGCACAGAATAGAAAACGGCGAAAGTACGCGTTCGACCAGTTCTAGGACTCAAGACCAAATGATGATGATATTCGATTATTCCTCGTGTAAGTTTTTGGTCAGAATCACTTTCCTGATCTTGGGTTTTGGTATCCTCTTGTTACTTCTTCCGTGGCTTTTCCCTAGCAATCCCCGTATTTCGAGATTATGTGGCGCCCAAGATGATCCCCGATTCCCAATTAAGACTGGTATTCTCTGCATGATAGCATTCTGGGATCCTTTTCAAATACTTACACAACTCTTCCCACTGAGTTAGTTTGAAATATTTACCGCAACAAATAATTATCCTAATTAGAATTAAATTAAGCATCATAACTAGGTTTTCAGTCCTGGAACTGGTTAGACGCGTCCGACCAGTTCTAGGACTCAAGACCGAATGATGATGATACTCGATTATTCCTCGTGTAAGTTTTTGGTCAGAATCACTTTCCTGATATTGGGTTTTGGTATCCTCTTGTTACTTCTTCTGTGGCTTTTCCCTAGCAATCCCCGTATTTCGAGATTATGTGACGCCCAAGATGATCCCCGATTCCCAATTAAGACTGGTATTCTCTGCATGATAGCATTCTGGGATCTTTTTCAAATACTTACACAACTCTTCCCACTGAGTTAGTTTGAAATATTTACCGCAACAAATAATTATCCTAATTAGAATTAAATTAAGCATCATAACTAGGTTTTCAGTCCTGGAACTGGTAAGACGCGTACCCTCATTGTTTCCTATTTTGAACTAACCTACGCATTTCCCTGAAATTAGCATAGTCTGCATCTATCACTATCTGATCTAGGTCTACATCTACCTCCTTTTTCCTATCTCTGCTTGTAATATATCCCATACTATTCCCCAAAAATCCTTTAGAATGTATTCTGCCCTTCTATTACTCCTATTTTTTCGACAGATATCCTTGTTCCACTGCTATTTCTATAACCTATTTGTTATTAACTTTGGCTGTCCATGCTATCATCCTCATACATCTGAAGCACAGCATTCCAAAAGGCTACTATCGTTTTTCTGTCTGCTTTTCCTACTGCCCGTATTTCATAGCCAAACTGTGCATAACTCCACACATATGCTTTCACCAATTTTCTTCTTGTTTCTGTTTGTTGTCATTCATCATAGGCGCTGTTCTTTCTTGTTAGATGCAGTTCGGTCCCCTTGTATTGTTTTACAATTACACACCCATTTCCCCGAAATTCAGTGGTTGTGAAGGGGGGTAAGCAGCCTGTGGCTGCCAAGTTTCCCCAGCACTTGAACATATACCGATTTAATATTTTTTCCAATATATCTTTTCGCACAGTCGACATTAGTTGCAGATATTTCACAACCAACACCTGTAGTTGTTTATAATAATCATCAGATTTATATGCGCTTGTTTTTTCGTCATTAGGTTTTCCGTTTCCAAACTGGTTGGACACGTACCTCCACTTATTTATATTCTGAGCTAGCATACACAGTTCCCTAAAATTCTCACATAACCTATATACAGCACAGTTCCCCTTCTATTGTTTTATAATTTTATGCCCTATTTCACCGAGATTCAGTGAAGGGAGTTAAGCAGCCTGTGGCTGACAAGATCCCCCAACGCTTAGACATTGCCGAATTAATAGTTTACCAGTAAATCCTTTCACACAATTAACATTATTCGAGAATATTGCCCAACCAATACTTGTAGTTGCTTATAATAATCATCATGTTTAAGTACAGTTACTTTTTTCGTTATTAGTTTATTTTTCTTGGCACTGGTTGGATGCTTCTAATATATTCCGCACTATTCCCTCATGCTGTAGTATGTGGCTGATCATCCTATCTTTCCTGTTTTTTGCCGTTTTATACATATTTCTTTCTTCCCCTACCATTTTTAATACATCTTTGTTCCTAACTTTGTTTATCCATGATATCTTCATCATACGTCTAGAGCACCACATTTCAAAGGTTTCTACCTTTTTCTTGTCCGCCTCTCCTACTGTCCAGGTTTCACAGCCGTACAGTGCTGTGCTCCACATATATGTTTTAAGCAATCTTTTCGTTGTTTCTATGTTTGTTGTCTTTGAACACAGTAGTTGCTTTTTCTTGTTAAATATAGCACGACCTTGTGCTAACCTTTGTTTTATATCTTTTGCGCTTTTCCCATCTTGCGTTATTTGGCTTCCTAAGTAGCATAAATCCTTAACATCTTATAAGTTCTTGTTACTTATTTGTATTCTTGGTTTTGATTTATTTTCCCCTCCTTGGCATACTAGTACTTTAGTTTTATTTTTGTTAATTTTCATGTAACAACCGTTTCCATTTTATTATGAGCAGCTTCTAACTCTTCCTTGCTAGATGCTAATACCGCTATATCATCTGCAAATCTAAGCATATCAATTTTTGTCCCTGTACAGTAATTCCAAATGTCTGCATTTGACAGTATTCATAGCCTCTTCAATGTACAAGTTAAAAATTAATGGAATAGGGCACATCCCTGTCTCACTCCTATCCTAATGTTTACTTCTCTACGTTCCTGCTCTAATTCTATTACTGTTGTTTGCTCTTTGTATAAGCTATGTACTACTCGTCTATCCTTATAACTCATTCCAATCGTTTTGAGTATTTCGAACATTTTTTTCCATTTTACATTGTCGAATGCTTTTTCCAGATCTACAAACTCAATATACACGCTTTCCCCTTTTTCTATTGTTTTCTTTATTATCACTCTCAGAGCTAGAATAGTCTTCCGTGTTCCCCTGTTTCGCCTAAACCCAAATTAATCTTCTTCTAGTATTTCTTCAGCTCGTTTTCCCATTTGTCTTTGTACAATTCTAGTTAATATTTTTGACACATGTGCTGTCAATCTTATTGTTCGAAAATTTTCACATCTATCCGTGCCTTTCTTTTTTGGTATAGTTAGTTACTATGATGTTACGTTTGAAATCTTTGGGTATCTCGCCTGTCTCGTACATATAGCTTAAAAGTTGGAAGAGACGTTCTGTTACTGCTTCTCCAGCGGCTTTTAGAGTTTTTGTTTGCACCTTATCTGTACCCGACGCCTTACCATTTTTCAGATCCTTTAATGCTAATTCAAGCTCATCTCTGAGTATAGAATATCCCAAGTCATCATTTTCAATGTCTGCTTCCTGTTCTAATGCTGTTAGTTCTCTCCTGCATATATTTTTGCTATACGGTTTTATATCCCTAAAATTGATTCTAATTAGTTTGTATGTTTCATCTGTCTTTCCTACTTCCATCTTAGTTTGTACCTCTTTGCACTTTTCATCAATCCATTGTTCTTTAGCTTTCCTGCATTTGCGAATAATTTCCCATTTTATGACTTTGTATCTCTGTTTTCCTGTTTCGTTTGATCTATTTTTGTATTTTCGTGTTTTTTCTATTAATTTCAGGATATCCTTTGTTATTCATGATTTCTTATTTTCTTTTTGTGTATACCCCAGAATATCTCCGCCATATCTAAGCTGGGTTTAATGCTATTCCATTTTGTTTCTACTTCGTCAGTATCAGAAATTTTCCCGCTATCTTTCAGCAATTCATTTGACTTTTTTTTCAAATCTTTCGTTAATATCTTTATCTTTTAGCTTCTCAATGTCAAAATGCCTTTTTCCGTTTCTTTTTTCAAATTTTTAAATTTAAGAGCGGCCTTCGTAATTTCGATGTTGTGGTCGGTGTTTATGTCTGCTTCTCGGTAGCTTCTAGTCTTCTATTTGATTTCTAAATCGTTGTCTAACAATAATGTAATCTATTTGATATCTTCCTATATCTCCTGGCATCTTCCACGTGTATCGTCTTCTAGCATGATGTTGAAACAATGTATTTGTAATGGTTAAATTGTTCTTGTCGCAAAATTCAACCAGCTTATTTCCCCTGTCGTTTCTCGTGCCTAAACCAAATAAACCTACTATCGCTTTTTCTCTACCCTCGCCTACCACAGCATTAAAACCCCCCGTAATTATTAAATTTTCATGTCCTTTTACGTATCTTAGTATGTCTTCGATATCTTTGTAGATGGCTTCTACCTCTTCGTCACTGTGGCTAGAGGTGAGCATGTATACTTGTATTATTACTGTATTTACCGGTTTAGATTGTAATGTAACCATGAGTACTCTTTCGTTCTTTTGTAAGTAATTTTCTACACGTAGTCCTATCTTTATTCGCATAACTATCCCCACACCCAAATTTCCTTCCTCTGATCCTGTATGAAATACCCTGAAGTCTCCATACCAAAAATCCACCGCCTCTGGCCAGTGAACTTCGCTGATCCCTACTATGTCTAGCGCTAACCTATTCATTTCCATTTTTAAGTTCTCTAGCTTACCTACTTGCTTCATACTTCTGACATTCCACGTTCCGATTCGCAGAATGTTCACGGATCTTTTTTAATAATTTCGGATCACATCCCTCGAACTAGTCCCTTCCCGGAGATCCAAATGGGGGACTATTTTAACTTAGAAATTTTTTACCCCAAAAAATGCCATAATTTTTACTAACAATTTCTGAACACAGTGTACTTGGGAGGTAATGTGGTGGTTTCCCGTTGTCTTTCACGTCGCAGTAGTGTGTCATAGAATGGCAAAGCTACCCCTATGGTCTCTGCCGCTCTAAGTACCGAAAAAGCTGTTGCCGTTTTTCGGGGATCAGTCTTAGTACGATGCTTCACTAAAAACCCCACTAATTTGGTTAAACCTAGTGTTCGGCTTTTTAGCTCATTGAAATACGCAAACGATTCTACCCGTTCTAGTATTTTAGAACTTCGTCAAAGTGCAGGTCCGTTCAGAATGGATTATATTATATAAAATAGCAATCCATTTTAAACAACGATAGCTGGTGAGCATCTTTTAATATTTGTACCTAGAAATTTATGTTGCGAATGTACCAAACAGATATAATGATATATAGTAAAACGAAATATGTAGCTTCATTTGTCAGTGCAAGTTCAAAATGTGTTTTGTACAAAGATGCGAGGATAGAGACCTGTTATTCCCGGTTTTTATAAAATTGAATAACCCACCCGTTCATAGTTCGGAGTTTTATTATAGTCTCTAGTAAAAATTCGATGGGAAGTCATACAATTATAAAATTTTTATATACTTAAGTTGAGCCTACTTAATGGTTATCGTAACGCTTTAGAACATAACCCCGGAAGAAGAACATACTGCAGAAAACTCCGTTCTTCTGAAGAGTAATCGCAGCTTCAATCTCCGAACTAATCTGTAAAATAATAAAATCTCTTGGTCTATCAATTTCTCTTCAGCCTCTGTTATGAACTGTCTCGATTTTGATGCAACGTTTATTATTAAAACAGATTCTAAAGATATGGTTTCGACGCCGTGCTAAATCAATCTCAGCCTAATCGTGATAGGGCCATACGTTGTATAAATCGCTTCCTCACGCCAAGCAAACATGTGTTCAGTAATACGGAAATTAAATGCTTTGAGCGGTGTGGGGAATCGGTAGATTGAAATAGCAAATCGAAAGCGCTCACTTCAGAGTAGTGGTAATTTACTTTGCTCTCTAATGGCTCGAATATTTTAAGAACCCTTACGGACGGTTGACCTATTAGAAGATAAGCCGTTATTAATATTAGCTTTAACGTTGTTCATCGTCTCGACAAGGATAATGTGGCGTCTAGGACATCATCTAGTTCTATTCCCGTCATAAATCATATTGATATTAAATCCCATAACTTTCTTTAGCTACTCAAAGGATCGTTGATTTAGCAATCGGTTATCTAACAGTTTTCTACGTTACCAACAAAGCCGTTTGGATGCACGAATTTATTTGAGAATTGCAAAATTATGTATTGCTTTAGATTGCTTAAGTTCCGTTCGAAATTAGCTGTGTCAAACACGCACTGTATCAATTTTATTCGCTTAAGTCATTCCAAGAAACTACAGTTGGAAACAGTTTATGACAAAAGAGCAGTTTGACATCTAAACTATTGTCATGTTTATTTTCCAAAGCTACCTTTCTTAATTTAGAAATGAATTTGTTAATCAATGGAAACGTATGCATTGATACATCAAAAGTTCAAATCGATTTTTTTCTACAACGGTGTGTCATAATGACTATAGATAAGAAAATTATTTTTTCTAAATAAGGAAAATTTGTTAAATGCTGTCACAATGGCACAATTTGAAAGACAAAATAGTTATGAATAAAAATATCCAATAATACCCCTCCTAAAGGAGTAGCTTATGACTACGATTAAAAAAGTTTTTTCCACTCCATACGATTGGGCATATTCCAGAAAATGTAGAAAATGTTATCACTTAAAAGGAAACAGTTTTGGAGGTATTTGAATTAAACCGATTTTATGGCGCCATCTTTAAAGAGCTCTAACTTCCTTAGCAAGCATGTGTGGATAACAAGATTTGCGTTAAATCGACATGAAATGAGCTCTAGAATTTGCAGTTTGTAAAGAAAGTTTCTGGACACCTTGTATAATAAGAGTTCAAAACCCGTTAAGAAAGTTTTGTGTTCTTTGGCCTATACGAAACGCTTCTTCCAAGGAAGTTTTTAATTTAGTAGAAAGCGATATATTTTTGTTGTTTGATGTATTACGGGTACTTACATGTGACAACACAAATGATTTGTTAACAATCCTTCCAAAGCTCTTTTGAATGCCTACAAGCTATATGTGTATTACCATCAAACGTCTAACTCCGTTGAACGTTAACACCGCTTTTTTTTAAACTATTCTAACTTCTTTCAAAAATGGTAGTAAACCCAATCGTATTCTTTGTTACAAAAAGCTGCTTACACTATTTAAACTTCTGGTCACAAAGTTACAAATTAAACTTTTTATTTTGTTCATTTTGGTTGAGAAACGTTGCTGATAATTAGGCTTACCTCTAGCTGTGATTTTAAGCATGGTAAACGTATTGGCTCTATAAACGTTTTCCAATATTCGAAAAGTTGTTCCTTAATATAAACACTCTTACAACAAGACCATTGAAACGTAGTAAAAGAATTTATAATATACGAAAAGAACTTTGTAATGTTGACCAAGAGGTTGGCATACAATCTTTGAGCATTCCGTTGCAACTAAGTTTATTGCTAGGAACATAAGCTCTTTAATATGTAGGACCATTTATAATATGTAAACGTCTTTTTCCATAAACATATTTGTTGTAATATATGAAGGGCCGTAATTTTGATGCTTAACGTGCAAGGCGGCCCCGTGACTTACTTGGCTTGCGTGTGACTACTAAGCCCAAGGTCCGAGTTTGATTCCCGACACGGACCGTTTGAAAAAAGTTAAGCGAGCATTTCTCACAAAAATACGCCCTTTTACGATTGAGAGGTAAAATATTGGTTTCGTGTGTGAATGTTGTCACGCACGTTAAAGGTCCCTACCTTGCTTGGAACAGCAATGGTTCAGCAAAATTCAAAATTTATGGAAAAAAGAACTGGCTTTCTGGTCAATGTAGTACCTTCGGGTGGAGCTTGGGAAAATCAAATGTAGTGCTTAACATGCAAAGAATATTCGGTCTGATCCCATTTATTCAAAAGTTTATGTTAATTGTAGGTTCGAGGCCCAAGTTTTTTTAACCAGATCAGTAGACGCGGTGCCTATAAAAATATGTAGAACTAAATTGCCGTTTCCAGTTTTGTTATGATCTTGTTACTATTCTTATGCAAGCATCTCTGGGGTTATAATGTTTTGAATTTGTGGAATTCATGGATGTAGTACAATAAGTATATTGCGCTTTTTTCTTTCGGTAACCATGTGGTAAGAAATTTTTCTAAGGATAAATTTCCATCGAACGAAGGGGAAAGATGTTATCCTCTAACCTGTATAAATACATTCCGATTATTTGTATTTACTGCAAAAGATCTCAGCGTAATTGAGTGTATAGGTCTGCACGCATGGAGGTAGTGATAACTCGTTCGAATCCCGACACGATCCGCTTAAAAAATGTTAGGCGAGCATTTTTCACAAAAGTACACCCTCGTTCGAATGAGAGGTAAGATGGAGGTCCCGTGTGTGAGTGAGTGTTGTCACGCACGTTAAAGATCCCTACCTTGCTTGGAACAGCAAGGGTTCGGCAAAATTCCAAATTTTCCAGGTAACAAAAACTCGCTTTCTGGCTAATGTAGTACCTTCAGGTGGAGCATTGGAAAATCACATGTAAGGTAGTGATAACTCATCGTGTTTTTTGTGATTATTATAAAACCGGGCAAAATATTGACTTTATTGTATTATAAAAAAGAGCGTTTCAAACACAACGAGGTATTGAGAGAATTCGGCAGTGTAATTAATTACTAGTAACAAATAAAAATCAAGAAGATCTAACTTGTCTGCCTTCACCACCTTTGGATGAGGTACTAAGCCAAAAGCGAATTGAAATATGATGTCTACGCCTAAAATATAGCTACTAAGTTTTAGATCAAGAACTAAAACGGATAGAAAATGTAGAGGTTCATTTCCAAACGTATATACCGCATTGCCAATCTACAAGTAAAGCGCATATGCTTACCTGCTTATACACTTGTGCGATTCAGGTACATATTCATATTATTATAACATTTAAACGTTTATAGGTTTTAAAATTTACGAAAATTATTTTTTGAGTATGTAATTTATTTGAACGTGTGTGCTTGTAAGTGCGTGTGTTTGCATGTGGGTGTATGCGTACATGTGTATGTATTATTACGAACTATTAGGCAACCCGTCAAACATACAAGTTGCATAACCGAAGTGTATCCTATAGAAGTCTAGAACATTCGAGCAAACTCCAAACTATGAATCATCTAGTTAATTTTAAGGAAGGTAAGTGCACGGGTTTAACGCAAACAAGCGCTCGTGCAAATGTGAACGTGATATCGAGCTTCTTAGCGTGCTCTCGCGGTTGTGTGCACGCAGGATATGTGGTCCACGCGATGTTATGTATGCGCAGATTGGTCGCTGGTTAATGTGTGTGGATTCAATATATTTATGGAACATTATGTAGCAACCTTCGAGAGCTTTCTATTAAAAATCTTATACAAAGCCGATGTTTCTTCAATATCATTTATTCATAATGTATTATTTCATTACTAACTTTGAAACCAAAAGTATTCTGAGAGTTCGAGATACATTTTTATAGTTTACCTTGCTTTTCTTGATAACAACGCTCCAAGCCTAAAAATCAATGCAAGTTTTCAATTGTAAAGATATTTATGTTAGCTATATGATTACTGGCACAGAAAGCTTCTAGTTTTTACAATAAGTGTGTAAAGGTATAGTTATACAAGCACCAGTGTTGATTTGCTCTGCTAACGTTTCCACTATTTTCTAGCTGAAAGAGTTGCGGTGCATATATTGGTATAAATTCTTGATATGCTACTTGGGGTCTTGTGTACTTGAGCATGTACATGTAATACCTCAAGTGTTCTAGACCGGCTGCTCTCCACTCTACAACCTTTAAATATTAACTACGCCATTCTATTACGCAAGCACTTTCATTCAGATAGTACGCAGTTTAGTGTATACTTCATTATAAAGTGATCATATTTTTTAGAGCCGATTGTGCGTAAACTTGAGTGTAACGTTCAAAGTAATGTGTTGGTTTAGTCTACTGAAATCACCAGACAGTTAATTTATAGCAGTTAATGCGGGGTTTTCTTCGCGTTACAGCATCAGTTAAGAGGTGAAGACAGATTAGGAAGTTATACAACTTCTAAATGTAATTACTTTTTACAGAACGATCCTAAAATGCTAAATAAAAAGAGGAAAATAAATCCTTGAACTCCGTATTAAAATTTTTATATTTTCCACAAGCAAAAGATATTGATGTAGTGCTTATAAATTTTAAACAAACATCTATCAACGCTTAAAGCCTGCTTTAGGTAAGCGTAAACTTATGACATAATTACATTCCAGGAATAAAAATTTATTCTACGCAGATAATAGAACATTTCTATCTCCAACAGAACTCTATGAAGTAAATTGCTATTTGTTTATTTTTCGAGGAAGTAAATATTTAATATATGGTTAATTTATTAGCAAACTTGGTATTATACAAAACAGAAATGAAACAATAAACGTCAATTTTACCAAGATAGGAAAACAATTTGCCGTAAATTTGGTATTATATAGCTATTTTTAATTAAATACTGTTTCAGTGTTTCCTAAATTTATAAACAAAAGTATGAACAAGTTTCCTTTAACCAAGCCAAAATGCCTATATTGCTTTGCTAAGATGAGCAAGAAAAAGTGATGTAAATAGTGGCATGGGAGAGCTTATTGTTTCAAAGTGAAACTGAGATAAGCCAGAAAAAGAAAAGAATTAAAGTAAATGCGAATATATTAAAATACTTAAAAACTATACATAGTATGACTCGACTGCTCAACATGAGTAATGAATATGTGAACGTAGAAATGTGGTTTCGGATGTAAAAACGATGAGCTATGCTTATATTTTGTATTAGTTTTGTCACGTGTTGTAAATGAGTAAAACGAATAACAAAGTAGAATGTATGATAGTAAAAGAAGAGGAACCAAAGTCAAGTGACGACTAACAAAAAATAATGCTGTACATGGTAGATAAATATTTGAAAACGTTAAAGTAAGTAGCTTGTCTAAATAAACTTACAGATAAATAATAATAATCTATAGGAACACTGTGGCACGATTTAAATAAAATTAAATAAAAACCCTTAACCACAAAAAATATTTAAATTACTAGATACGTATTTCGACCACTATGTGGTCATCAGTAGAAAAAAAAAAAAAATTAGCTGTATAATTTACTATATTGTTGCTTTAAACACTATCGAGGATATTCTCCAAGTGAATTCACTTGTTTGTTGTTGAGAACACCAGCCTGCGGGTGAGGAGAATATCCTCGATAGTGTTTAAAGCAACAATATAGTAAATTATACAGCTAATTTTTTTTTTTTCTACTGATGATGACCACATAGTGGTCGAAATACGTATCTAGTTGTTAAAACTTCATACAGTTGGAGGTCAGCGATTTACAATATAGATGGCCTTATCGTATATTATTGTTGTGCTACACATATGGCGGAGCGATAAAGCCTTTCGCTTCACCAACAACACTCTCGTATCGTTTCACCGACTCAACACCTAGTAACTATAACCGCGAGTGCATAAGTGCTGCTGCCCGACCAAGTGCGTCGACCGGTAAACAACACCTATCTTCGCGGGAGTAAATTGGTGAACAACATTGCAAGGTAAGCAAAACATTAATTACGGTTTGACCTATGTTACTGTTTTTCGCGCCTTACCTCCAATTACATATAATTACAGTCCATTTGCTAAGCTTTACGCTTTGGGAAACGTTCTGGAGCTGTCCCGTTTTTATACACTCCAACGTGTACCACACACTAGTAATTTAAATATTTTTTGTGGTTAAGGGTTTTTATTTAATTTTATTTACAGATAAAGTTAAAGCAAAAGAAATATGCCGAAATAAGAAACGTTTGAGAACAGCGTTAGCAGTATAATATGAACGTATGCAGATTCTAGAAATGTATAGCCTTTTTAAAAATTACAAAACAATTTTAAGGTAAAGAACAATCAATTCAAACGTAGAATTTCAAAAACAGCTTATTCAACAAAAATATAGTTTAGCCTCACCATCTTTACCACTTCAAGATTTATTTGGTCAGGTTTTAGTTTAGAATAGACCGCAAAAATTTTAAGCAAAAATATAAAAATATCCTAAGCTATGCAAACTTTTGAGGTTAAATTACAGTTTAACCTTGCCTTTCTAGGCCGAACACTACATTTAAAACTTCAGGAAATGTGCAATTCTTGGTAATTCGGTCAAGTTAGATGGAAATATTTTATACTGCACGTGAAGAGTTATTTATTGAAGCCTTCGAAATAACTTTTCAATGGAAAGAGTGCATGCCATTCAGAAAATGTACGTTCCTACCTTTTTTCTCAAAAGTTATCTTTGGAAATTGTTGGGGATATTAAATAAATAATAAACTATCACCTACTAATGATCATTCTTTGATCTTTAACTTTTAAGTTTCACGTCCGCTTATGTTGAAATTGGTGTTTTATATAGGTCGAAGATATTGAATTAATAGGTACACTATATTTTAAGATCCTGGAAATTTTCATTTTATGTACCCTGATTCAATCTACATTTTAAAATTCAATTAACGTCAAAAAATCACAACCGCAAACCAGAAACTAATACTAAGCATTCAAAGAATGTGATAGATTCGGTGATGTAATTTTCTAATAATCCCCAACAAAAGCATCAAATGCAAAGTCCACTGTTATTCTATAGACGTAGGTGTTATTCAGGATATTCCACATACTTTTTAACAAAATACTTACAATTTTTGAAATTCTAAACAGACCCGATATGTAAATTCAAGCAGAAGACGATATAAATAGTAATATTTAGACTATGGAGCAACCAAGGCACGCCTTATATCTCCTATTATTCTTTCGCGGCAGTCTAATATATCTAATGAAACCTCTCACCTCTCACATTGTTTTCTATATACATACAAGGATATGCTCTAATAAATTGAAAGTTATCTATCGTATAAAGACGGAGACCATTCAACCCAATGGTTAGTGGAAACTGAATGACCTCACCCAAAATTGTTAGTTTAATACTTTTTGTAGAACTAAAGTGCTTTAGTTGGAAAGAATGTGGTCTGCCAAGATTTTATGTAGCGAGTTAACAGAATACTAATTACATATGTGCACGAAGAATCCTAAAAAAATTTGGAGATTGATATTGATGTGCTTTCAAGAAATTACCAAACAATAGATATCTTCATTTTAAATTAACGTACTTTTAATTCCTTTCTGTTTCAATAATTGCATTACATATTCCCGGATAGCAGCAACTCGATGTCAAATGATACAAAAGTACAAAAAATTCAAAATTTTAAAATTTAAATTTTTATGTTCCTGAAGGCAATTCTTATACGTGTCAGTAGTACTTAGTACTTAGTAGAGTATGGAAGTAAGAAAATTCAAAAAGTACACTGATAAAAAATGGTATAAGCACGATTTCGTTTTAACTTAATATCCCAATAAATAATGTAGATACAGAAACATATTGTAAAAAAATCTGTTATCAAAATTTTTTGGGAGTTTTGCAGTTTTCAAATTCTATGCAGGTCATTAGATAGCTTATAGACTATATTACGGTTAACAATAATGCAGTAAAACAATAGTATTTAAAACAAAATTTGTTTTCAAACTAATGTAACGTGTTCATAACAGAATCAAATCATGAATTCAACAAAAACCAAGTATACAAATTGGCAATTGTCAATATTACATTCCTCATAATATTTCTTTTAATAGCCATAATTATTTCATTGTATAAATCATGTGCTACCGTTTATAGTACTCTTAGTTTAATTTCTAAAATTTTAAAGATGACAATAACATAAAAATTTTAGAAACACACACACACACACACACACACACACACACACACACACACAACACACACACACACATGCACGCACGAGCGCACACACCACACGCACATATATACACATTTCGTGTAATTATAGTTTATCGATAGATCATTTGGCATCATCTCGTAAACATCAAACGCCATAAGCCCGAACAAATTCACCAAGACGCTCAATTCTGTAAATAGTAGTTTGTAGAAAACGATATACGGAGTATAAATCATAGAGACCGTGATTAAAAAGGTTTTTATTCTTATTACATAAACTTAATGACGAAGAAAGAGTGTTCATGGTATTTCACTATATTCTGCTAGCAGGAGGGTATTTTTCAAAGAGTTCCCTCCTCAATTAGATAATTTAATAATGTATTTACGTTCAACTGTATTCGTTATGCGTAAACACGTGCCTGAAAAATAATTTTATTGAGCAGTCAATACATTTTTTGTCCACATTTTTGCTATCAAAGTACCCGATTTTAATTTAATTTAATTTTAATTTAATAACAAACAGACGTTGGTATTTAGATAAAAGCGCATTGATTAAAATATTAGTTGATATTCAAAGAAAAAGCTACGAGTGTATTTCAATTGAAAAAATTGTATTTTGCAAGTAATGAAGAACGTGTTCATTGATCGTATTCTGGAATAATCGAGTACTAAAATGGAACACAAGGCGAATGATGAAATACCGTAAATTCGTGGAAGCGATAAAACACGAAATGTAAACGCTCATCCAATTAAGGCGAGTTAGAGCAATAAAAATCTTAAATATGAATAAGATAAATAACTAGTCATCAATTATTATATGGCTTGAGGCTAGTTGGAACGATAAACCTTAGAATGGTGTACAATACACCTACTTCTAAAATCAAGTAATAGGTTCAAGATTTTTCACGAAAATTCTAGATGCTTATGTAAGAAGGCAAGCCCGTTTCTAACACCAATTCAAACAGAGAAACAACAGCTAGACTTCACGAGAGGGATCTAGATGCGTGACATTACAAAAGGCCGCCTCTTTATAAATCCATGAGAGACAAGAATAAGGTCAATTGCCAATTAAACATCAGCATGCTAATCTGATAATACGCTGCGTAGTATATAGTAGTGGAAGTATTACACAAAACGATTTATTACAATACATAACGTTAGAAAGTTTATTTCTATTCGGAAAGGAGTAATTATTTGCAGTCATTACAACGATCTTAAAAATGGAATAAAGAATTATAAATGAATGAGAATGGTTTGTTGCAAGCTATATGAGGCAATTTGCATGGAAAGGCGTACTTCGTAAAACAATTTGAGCGATCCTGGAGCTTTAATTGAGAATTACGGTTTGAAAATAGACAACGACAGTAAAATAAAATTATGTTTTTTAACATTTAAAAAAATATATACTGTTCTTTAATTAAGTTATATGGTAAATTTTTTTGTTTTGTGTGCAAATTTTTCTTTGTGTGAGAATTGTATGTACAAGTCAGTAATTTTATTTAAAGAATGGCAGACTACGTTAAGGTTTTGGCAGTATATAATTAAATCTAGCTGATCAGACATATTTAAATTCGATTTTAAGGGAGTGAATACTGAATTATCCGACTTTTCTTGATCAATTTTGTACATAATAAGATATAATTAGGGAGTTATTTGTGAATGAAAATTGAGATATTGAGATTTAGGAATTCTCATTCTAATTATAGAAAAGAGATTAACTTTTAGTATAAATGAGTAATTATCCAGAAATTACATTTTCTGATGTTAGATTTAAGATTTTGTTCGTAAAGCAAAGCCGTTGTAGCAGTTTTGAACACTATATTTAATATTTAAAGTATGTGTTGAGAGAAACCTGTCTTTTCTATATGTTATATGTAAGATATTGTCTGTTAGAGAAAAGCTGTAATGGATGTAGTAATTTGTATTTGAAAATCTGTTTGTAAAAGAATATTTCGTATTACTATAAATCTGATGTCTTATTCCAGTGGCTTTATTTTGATGAGAACTGGCCAAAAACAATAAAACAACGGACAAATTTAAATTATATATATATATATATATATATATATATATATAAAGACAAGTTATTTGCAGTCCGCAATATATATATATATATATATATATATATATATAAATGTGATAAAGAGGTCACGAGAAGTCATTGAAACCCAAATTCTATAAATAAAAACCACACAAATAGAACTAAACAGAAAAAAGTTACAATTTTCGAACATTTATTGTGCTAGCCTGTATAACACAAACGTACTTCTTTGTACGGTACTTCTTTGCACACGGTAACGTATTGGGAGTCTTGTAACATCAAAGAAGGTAGGTCTAGGATTTGGAGATTTCATCGTTTAATATTACACCATTGTCGTCAGTCAGTCAAAGGAATCTCCGGTTAAGAATTCCTGAAAGAATTGGGCACTCTTGTCATATTTGTAGGAATATCATATAAAAAGACAACTTTACAAATTATGACGCCCTTTTAGTAAATTATTTCAGATACAAATTTATAGACTTTTGCGTGTGTATGTGTGCGTGAGTACGTGTGTGTGTGTGTGTGTGTGTGTGTGTGTGTGTGTGTGTGTGTATGTGTGTGTGTGAGTACGTGTGTGAAAATACCTTAACTGAATGAAAATTTGATTTGGGAGAGTAGAATGCTAAAGTCTACAAAGAGAAAGAGACCCAAATTATAGGACCGTATGAAGTGGGAGAAAGAAATAGCAGAAGAGACCAGGTAGATGGGTTTTGCGCAAAGCTTAATTGGCAATTACAAGTATTCTTTTCAGAAATTACAGAGCAGAAAACTATCTACATGGAAGACGCCAAGCGACATAGATAAACATCAGATAGACTATATTACCGTGAGGGAAAATTTTAAAAACCAAAACTAAAATGTATCCAGAAGCATTTATAGATAGTGATCGCAACTAGTTGTGATGAATAACGAATTAAGTTTTAAAAACGTGGCAAAATGATCTAAATAACAGAACTAGTAAAATTATACTCTAAATATACAAACAGGGAAAGAAAGGTTTTGTTACAGAAAAGGAATTTTGTTTATAGTGTTAGTAGTAGTGCACATTAAATTAGCTTGAACAAAGAATTTTTCAAAATTATGAATTTTGCCGGTATATTTTTCAGCACTGTTCTGAACGGACCTGTAACATGAAGAAGTTCAGGAATACTGGAACGGGTAAAATTGTTTACATGTTTCAGCGTAATAAAAACCGAACTGTAGGTTTAATCTATCCAGTGGGATTTTTATTGACGAAGCAGATTAAGACAGGTCGCCGAAGGAGGGCAACAGCACTTTCGGTACTTAGAGTGGCAGAGACCATGGTAGTCGATATGGCATTCTAAGGCACTGCCGTGATATGGAAGGCAACGGGGAACCACGACATTATCACACAAGTACATAGTGTAGTAAAATCGTTTTCAAAAGGAATGGCGTCTTTTGGGATAAAAGATACTGGACTTAAAATAGTCCCCCATTCGGATCTCTAGGAGGGAACTATTTCGGAGGATATGATCGGAAATTTAAAAAAACAGCCGGAAACATTTTGCGAGGCGGAGCGTAGAACGTCAGAAGCATTAAACAAGTAGGTAAACCAGAGAATTAAACAATTGAAATGAATACAGTAGCATTAGACATAGTGAGGATCGGGGAATTTCGGTAGCCAGAAGCGGGGGTTTTTTGAACTGGAGACTTTAGAGTAATTCATTCAGGATAAAAAGAAGGAAATCGGGTTTGGGGATTGTTATGTGAAAAAACATAGGACACTGCATAGAAAACTACTTACAAAAGAACAAATGAGTACATGTGGTTAGATGAGAATCTAAACTGGTAAATACGGTAAAAATGTAAATGTACAGGCCTACTTCTATAGTGGGAAAAGGTGGAAGCGATCTACAAAGGTATCACAGACATACTAAAATTCCTAAAAGGACATAAAAATTTAAAGTTACGGGAGATCTTATTGCAGTGGTAAGTGAGGTTAGGGAAGGTGGTAGGTTTATTTGGTTTAGACACGAGAAGCAACAAAGGAAATAGGCTGGTAGAATTTTGCGACAAAAACAATTTATACATCATAAACACATAGTTCAACACCGTGCTAGAAGACGATACACGCGGAAGATGCTAGAAAACACAGTGAGATATCAATTAGATTACATTCTTGTTCGACAATAATATAGGAATCAAGTAAAAGGCTGCAGAAGCTACCCAGCAGCAGATATAAACACTGACCACAATACTAGTAATTATGAAAGCAGTCCTTAAATTTAAAAGTTTGAAAAAAAGGAACGGAAAAAGGCACTTTGACATTGAGAAACTAAAAGATAAAGAGATCTGAAAAACTTTTGAAACTAGGGAAGTAGAAACAGCATGGCATAACATTAAATCCAGCTTAGGCATGGCGACTAGAGATATTCTAGGTAATAAACAAAAAGAAAATAAGAAACCATGGGTAACAAAGGATATTCTGAGTTAATAGAAGAAAAGCGAAAATACAAAAACAGACCAGACGAAGCATGAGAACAGAGATACAAAGCCATACAATGGGAATTATTCGCAAATGCAGAAAAGTTAAAGAACAATGATTTGATGAAAAGTGCAAATAAGCACAAATTAAGATGGAAATACGAAAGACAGACGAAGCATTCAAACTAATTACAATGAATTTTAGGGATTTAAAATAGTATAGCAAATATATAAGGGACGCGGGAGAAGGCATCAGTATAAAAAATGCGCAGAACGTGGGTAGATGGCAAGAACATATAGGGAATTTATATGCAGGACTGGTAGTAGAAGCACTAGAACAGAAATCAGACCTTAAAAAGGGTGACTTAGGATACTCTGTACTTGAGATGAGTTTGAATTAGCATTAAAGAGTCTGAAAAATAATAAGACAGTGGGTATAAATAAAGTACAAGCAGAAACTATAAAAGCAGCTGGGCAAGCAGTAACAGAACATCTCTTCTAACATGTAACTTATAGATATGAGGCAGGCGAGATATCCAAAAATTTCAAACATAACACCATAGTCGCTATACCAAAAAAGAAAGGTGCCATAGATGTGAAAATTTTCGAACAATAAATTTAACGGCACGCGTGTCAAAAATATTAACTAAAATTGTACTAGGACGGATTGAAAAACAGACTGAAGAATTACCAGGAGAAAATTAATTTGGCTATAGGTGAGAAACAGTGGAACACGTGAGGCCATTTTACCTTTAAGGATCATAATGAAGAAAACAACAGAAAAGAAAGAAAAATGTGTATATAGGGTTGGTAGATCTGGAAAAAGCATTCGACAATGCCAATTGGGAAAAATGTACGAAATGGTCGAACAGATTGGAATGAGTTATAAGGATAGACAGATAGTACAAAGCTGTAATAGAATTGGAGCAAGAACGTAGAGAATTAAATATTGGGAAAGGGGTGAAACTGATATGTGCTCTATCTATAACCTGTATCAAAGGCAATGAATATTGTCAAATGCAGAATGACATTTGGAATTATTAATGCAAGGATAAACGATTGATGTGCTTAGATTTGCAAATGATATAGCCGCATTACCATCTAGCAGGGAAACGTTAGAAGCATGAAATGGAAACAGTACTGACAGAGAGATACGCTATGAAAATTAACAAAATAAAACTAAAGTACTAGTAGGTAATGGATGTGTAAATATGGCAAAAACCAGAATACAAGTAGGAAATGAGATCACAAGAGATTTAGGATTTTTGCTACCTAGAGAGTCAAATAACGTAAGATAGTAAAAATGTAAAAATATAAAAAAAGAATAGCACTAGCCGTTCTGTATTTAACAGGAAAAAAAACAGCTGCTATGCACGAAGGCAACAACAAGAAAAAGATTCTGAAAGAATATGTGTAGAGCACAGTACTGTACGGCTGTGAAACGTGGACAGTGGGAGAAACGAACGGGGAAAAATTAGAGGCCTTTGAAATGTGGTGCTGCAGACCTAAGATAAAGGTATCATGGACAGACAAAGTTAAGAACGAAGAAGTACCAGAAATGGTAGGGGGAGAAGGAAATACATAGAAAACAATAAAGGACAGGAGAGATGGGATAATAGAACACATATGTGAGGGAATAGCACGAAATACATTAGAAGCAGAGATAGAAAAAGAGAGAGGTTGAGACCTAGATTACACTGTTGTACACAGATAGTGAAAGATGTGGGAAGTGGAAATTTTAAGGAAATCGGTTAGTTCAGAATGAAAAACAATGAAGGTACGCGCCAACTCCTTCTATGACTAAAAACTTAAGGATAATGATGGTAATTTTACAGTTAAAAAAAGTAAATATTTTGCTGCTTCAGAGCAATGAGAAAACCTTAAATTGATTAAAGTACTTTCAAATTGTGCAATCGATCAAACGGCAAGTACCAATTCAATTACGTATTTAAATATAGAGCAAGACGCAATTAGGTCATACGTGTGTTCACATATAGAAAAATTGGTAAACAGATAAACATCGTCAAGAAGGTTAAATATACCATTTAAAGTATAATTTGCAAATTTTTATTCAAGGTATTAAAAGTTGAAATTTAGTATGCATTCATTACTCTCCTTTTATATAACCATTTATAAATAATAAAAATCTTAGCCATTCATGTAGTTTGCGTAACTTGGTACAACAAACTTCTCACAAAGCGGTACTTCCATAAGAACTAAACAGGTTGAGAAATAATATGGAATTCCCAAAGCGACAAATTTATGTTATGCATTAATCACTGTTTCAAACCTGCTAGTCCTTAACAATTACATAAGCTATTTTATAGAGAAGAAGATTTTAATAAATAATTTTACGGTCGGGTGAAGGTTTGCCAGCTGATAGTTCTATTGGAAAAATTCAATATAAAAGCACAAGACACCAATTGTAGGTGAACCTACTCTGCATTACGTAACACATTTATTACTGATTTACGGTACAATCATTATTTGCATGTTTCAACAATTATGCTAGCCGTGAGTGGCAGTGCAATTGAACTCTAACGTTAGTTCTTACTTTGTAATAGAACTGATGTTTCAAAATTTGACTATCAAAAAAACAAATTAGTTCCTGTTTACGTATGTAATGTTTTGCTGTAACTTAAAAGACCACATTTCTAGGTAATGCAGATTAGTTAGTGAAATTTGGCTAAGAAAAGCATTATATAGTTTAAAAGGACAGTAATTTATGGTTTATGTTGTTGAAAAATACTTCCAGTAAGTACTTATGCACATGTTTGAATTATTGAAAAATTTCTAATTTTGTATCAATAAGGTTTATTTCAATTCTTAATTTTACAGTTTATCCGTGATATTTTTATTTAAAATCGAAATGAAATAGCAAACCAAATTTTCCTTTCTCTACGATTTGTTTTTATTTTGCAAAGGTCAAGATCAATAATTTCGATTGAAGTAAGAATCCACACTCATGTTTTATTCCACAATCACCCAGAACAATAATCGGGTATTTGCATTTGTAGAATAAAGGCATAATTAGTTGTTTTGGTGTAAATGAAATATAACGTTAGTATTAATTATTTAGTCATGAAATTCTGTTCTCCAAATATAAATTACCTGACAAAAACTTGTTTTAACTAATTGAGTTTTATTAATATAGTTGTTTAGCAGTAGAATTCCGTGCTATATATAATGAGGTAAACATAGTACAACGAAAGCTTCTTCCACAATAACGGTTCTTCATTATTAGTCTGATTACACAAGCCTTTTTACTCGTAGCTGCAGTGAAATTGTGAAGAACTAAAAACAATTTATTTCCAGTTATCACTGACAGTACTAACATTTTTAAAACGACAAGTCTATCTTCTTAATTACTACTCGATGCACTTACAATCAACAATGGAAGCACTATTAATTTATAAATGATGAATCACTAACTTATATCACAAGAGGTATTTATCTTAACACCATGCTAAGACTAATTTATTTCCTATCGCGGTTTATAACTAGTATTCTGATCAAAGCTTGAATTCAAACGGATTTAACCTCTACCTTGCGCACCTTTATATACTTAATTCAATTAATCTCAAACAACCAAGAAGCTTCTCGAATTATTCAAATGAGCTTCCAGAAAGTCTCTTTTGTAAGCTTTATACTGGTTTAACTGCATCTCTTATAAAATGCGGCGTCCCACTCTTCTGTTCGAATGTAGCCGCCAATCAACGCTTTTGTCCCATGGCAGCCAATAACGTTGATGCGCCGAGGGTAGATTATTTGACGTCTTGTTAAAAAGCTACATTGCATTTATATTATTTTAACAAATTTATTTAAGCAAGGTGTAAAAAAAAAGCGCACTAGACAGTAATAGTTTTTAAATGACTTTTTGTATCTTGAAAAATTTACATACGTTTGAATGTATAAAGTATGTCAATTTAGTCTATTGTTGCACATTAGATTCTAATTTTTCTCACATCACCACACATAAGCTTTTGCAAGAAAAACCATTTACAAGACCTAGTGCATAAAATTGCGGTATATTGACCACTTCCTATAGTTCTAATTTCAACTGAAAACAACTACATACTTTACTTCTTAAGTGATGTAGAGAATCGATATAAAGCAAACAAAAGAAATGATTAGATCATGATCTTGTTAAATCAAGCAGATTCTCATTATTATAGTAGATATGAACGATACAACGGTTAGAGCAGTTGTAGTAATAACATAAGTAATATAAAATAAATTACTGGATCAATTGTTACGATAAAAATTCGTAATGTTTATATAAATTAAGATATGAGTTGCCCCTGTATAATAATAGATTAAGTGTGCATCAACGTACACAGTTGGACTAGTTATAAGATAGTGTAATCGTCGTATTAAGAAAAATCTTAGTGCAGTAGACATTGTTATTAGTTATCATTAGTGATATCTGTAGCGGGTTCTCGGTTCATTGAGGATTCTCTATAGATAATAGTAAATAATTGAACTTGTAGTGGACCGAATAAGGAATCGTAGTCTGAAGTTCGTTACATCATAGTCTAAAGTTTGTTGACCAGCTTGACTACAACAGTTTTGATCGATACTCGTCTTACGAATATAAACTTTAAATCTAATCTAGGCCAAGTTTATAATTGATACAATTTATAATTATTAATAGTCTCTGAAATACTATAGCTTTCAGTTAACAACTATCTAGGCTTATGAAATGTTCTGCAATTTCCGGCAAACTTTTATAAAGAACGACTAATAAAACAAACGTTCTAATGGATCACAATAACTTAAAAAAAAATTAAGATATTTTTCAAATAGTATCTACTTTAGTTATTTATTATAATTTTTCATTGTTCTTTTGTTTCTTTAGCTATAAATTTATATTCAACCCCTATTTAAAGCGATAAATACTAATCAAAACGGTATTGGATATGGATATATATATATATATATATATATATATATATATATATATATATAGATGTAACTAGAGGTCATCAAAAGTCATATAGCATCATTGTATAAAGATACAACGCCGTAAACCACAGAAAATTCGGAGAAATTTAAGAAAAGGCCCAAAATATGTAAATATTCATTTCACCCAGAAGCGTATTTGCTATACCGCTCAGTATATTGAATTACAAATGCAGAAACCCGTGATTGATAGAATTTTCATTCGTAATAATGTTTTCTACTAAAAATAATGGTATTCACAATATTCCGTGGATAGAAGGACTTTTTTTAAAGAGCTTTATTCAAAGAGCACTCAATTATGTGTCGAGTACGCGAAAATGTGTAGTTACTATAAAATATTTTCATGTTTTTAATTAGTAAAGGGGATTGTGTTCAAATACTCTAGAAAGAATTGACATTATAGTTGAAAATCGTATTGAATTGGATTTTGCGGAAAGACGCATGTATCATTTTAATTTTCAGAATTTCATTTGATAACAAACTTTAACGAATGCATATTCCATTTGGTTTTAAAATATCAGTCGCAAGTTCTAAGAGAGTAAGTACGATTGTATTTTAATTAAAAAATAACTTGAGAATGCCTTCATTGTCCATTCTAGAATAAACGAGCACTTAAATAGAACAGAAGGCAAATGATAAAATACCGTAGATTCGTGGAAGCTATCAAATAAGGAATGTAAACGTATAACCGATTAAGGCGAGTTAAAAGATAAAGTCGTAAAGATGTTGATAAGATAACGCATAGGTAAATGGTATTAATTATAACTGGAGACTATTAAAACGGCAAAGTTCTGAACGTTGCGTCACACACCTTCGGAAAACAACAAATTGGGAAATTTGGGAACAAGAACCAGCTTCAACGCGATCACTCTAAATGCCTGCGCTATACGGAGATTTGTTTATAAAACCCAGTCAAAGTTAAGAAGAGAAAACAGTGATGAGTTGCTATTAAAACGTCACAATGCCGTTGAACTAGTGATTTTAAACATTACAGTTATAGTAATTGAAATTGTTTAATTTAAATAGCAAAGGAAAAGTTTTAAATATACAGAAGTAGGAGAGATAAATAGAAAGTACTGCAAGATAGAGTTTTAATTTGAATATAAGACTATGTGGCTTTGGAATGCAATTTTGAAGTTTAACGATATTTAATGGAAGAATTTCAACAATTTGAACGATTTGAACATGGATGAAAGACTAAGTGCCAAACGGAGACAACAACAGGAACAAGCAAATTTTCAGCGCAAAATAAAATATTATTTCACATTTGAAAAAGGATAGTTCTGCTAATTAGTTAAGTTATATTCTAGGGCGTGTACTTATGTATGCTAGTATTTCAAATTAGACTAAAGAGTGTAGTGTGTACAAGTTTGATAATTCGATCGAGGGTTGGTAGCTTACTGGGGTTTTGCCATTATATAAAAAGAAATTATTAAACTTAACTGATCAGATACATTTAAATCCTATTTTAAGGAGTGAATATTAAGTTGTCTATCTAATTGACCAATTTTGTACATAGATTAATTAAGGCGTTTTTGGTGAATGAAACCAAGATTAGAATGTGCACCATATCTATAAAAGAAACTTTGGACTTTAAATTTAGTACAAGTAAGAGACTACTTAGAAGTTATATTGTTGTTAGATTTAAGATATTGTTTGTAAAGCACGGCCGTTGTGGCAATTATTGAACTCTACCTTTTGATTTTAATATTTCTACAAAAGCACTTTTTGTTTGTTAGAGAAAAGCTGTTGTAGATGTAGTCATTGTTAATGTGAAAGATTGTTTGTTGCCGAATATTTCGTGTCATTATAAGTTCGATGATTGATTACAGTGGTATCATTTACATTGAGCTAGCAAAAATAATTAGGGCAACAATTTAATTAACCATTTCAAACCACAGAATCTTTTATTACCGTCCAACGTCGGGTATCTTCAGACCATAGCACTTTTATTGACGCCCAACGTGGGGCTTATTTAGAATCATTAACAGACCAAAGCAATATATATATATATATATATATATATATTGCTGTGATATCCTCCTTTGAATGCGGGAACTGGGTCCTTTCAACAAAAAAATTCTAGTCCCACAGATTGGGCGTCATAAACGGCTGTGATCCTCTTTTCGCCTTGGCTGCTCACCTAATGTTATAAACCTCCTCATTCATAAAAAAAACAACACATTCCTACCAAAAACATCAACGTTAACTCTATTTACATCAATATTCAGAATACATTAAAATTTCAAAATTAAAACTCAGCATAAATTTCAGTTTTAAAAGAATTTCAAGATTAATTTTATTATCATTTTAATGTGCATCCAAAATTAAAGTCCTTGTTGGATGCCTACTAATTAATATAACAATATAAGCAGACCGGAGTCTGAGTATAAAGGGAGCATCTACCACCCCTTTACGTTAATTAACCAGGTTCGTCTAATTGAGCTCAAAGACATACCCAAATTTTCATCATATTACCGAACATCAAAACTAAATACCCCTTTCTACTTCAACAAGCAAATTTCATCTTAAAATTAAAATTTTATGGTTAGTACAATTTTCACTAATGTCCATTTAATGTAAATCAATTATAAAGTTATTCAACACACACAAAAATGTCAAACAAAATAGTATAATTTACCTGAAGGTTACTGTCCTCGTAGCTTCAAAGTACATCGTCCCTTTAGTTAATCACACCATTCCAACAGGATTATATTTACGGCTTCTAATTCTCAACGCTTTTAAAATTTTCTCCATCACCATTTATTTAAAGTTGTTTCTGGGCTTTTCCGGAATTCATCTGTGTATATCTGACCCTTGTTTCGTGGATCCAGACACGTATTTGAACCATTTAATTATTAACACCCCGAAAATAGCAAATAACTTCATACTTCTTTCACCAATATACGCCAAAACTGCCTACTTTTGTGTATACATTTGTCGTTATAAATTTTGCTAATTGGTACAGTGAAACTAAATTTTATTACCTTGTCTCTAAGTGCACTGAAGTACATTCATGTTAGCACGTAAATAACCAACTATTTTGAATCACTAAAATATACGAGCAAAATTTTAAATTATTTTATCAAACTAAAATGCACTGTTTAACATCTTCAATCAAGTCGCGGATGTAAGAGCTTTTAACGCATCGAATAGTCAAAAGTCTAAGAGTCTAAGAGGGCTTGTTTATATTCATCTCGGTATATATAGCAAAAAGCCGGCACGTCGCTTTTGTCCTCAAAACGGTAATTCTAAAGAATTCCTCATTCTATGTTCCCAGTCTGTCGCTCGCGCGTCGATTTTACGAATTTTCACTCGTCCCATTTAAATCTCAGAAATTTCAACACACGGCACGCAAGCATGTCCGAGAAAAACTAATTAATTTTGTACAGAAATTGTTGTTTCTACCTCTGATATTTGCATCCTATTTTCAACAAATTGTGACCCTCGTGACGTTGCTTAAATCCCGCCTTTTACTATATGTTTCTTTGCTTGACGCATTTCTCTTTCCTTTTCTAACCTGTTCGTATTGGTGCAAATTGATATTCTTTATTATCGATTATATTTTAGTCCATGTGGACTGTTATCTGGGTTTAATAACCCCGTATCGCACATTCTCGTGAATATTAAGCCCCGGTTTCTCCAAGATTCTTTGAAACTATTAATTATCTACAAAATTTACGCCGTATGTGATATTTAAACTACGCAGGTGTTCAAAATAATATTAATTCTCAGAGCTTTATTTTCTGGTATTATAATCTTGGGTTTTTACAAGTTTCTATAGATATTATCTGTTACTAACGGTTCAATTAACTTCAATTAAAATTAATACCCTTTAAATTTTAGTGCATCCTAATTAAATATTCAATTATTATCTGTACGTTTCGTTTAATACTCGTTGCCCAAACTTGAATCAATTAATATAAATCTTGCACGTAATTTCCATTTGATTCTTTACTTTGGAATAATTAAATTACACGTTGAGCATTTTAAAACTGCTTATTTTTATATAAAGCGTCTTGTAAATAATTTAAATTTCTTATTTTTACTGAAACGACCGAGTTTATTTATGCTTCAAGGTTTTAATAAAGCGTATTAGTTAATGAAATTCCTTATACACGGTGATTAAAATTATTTGATGTGATTATTTAATTTTCTACCCTGGTCTAAATATGAGTATTTTCCCCCTATTTGAATACAAATAATCCCACTTATTTGAATTCAAATATAAAACATTTAGACAAAAAAATTACAAAAAACTGCCTATCTCTCTACCCTTATCTATCTAACTTACCTACTTTGTCTCCAATCGAAAAAATATTTACACCTATCCTATATCCCTATCCTATTCCTAACTTTCACCTAATTCTATAAACTGAAATTATCCCTAACTTCATTCTACTCATCCATCTAATCCTATATACATCCTATATACCTATCCTATTCCTAACTTTTAACTAATCTTCACTATACTTTACTTCCCCCTACCTAATCCTATATGCCTATCCTCCTCTTACTCTATTCCTAACTCTCCACTAATCTTATATGAAATATCTATACTTAACCTATCTTATTTTCTTCCTACATTTACTCTTTGTTCTCATCCTAAACCTATTTCTAATTATCTCCCATATTTATCCTATACCTAGCTTTATTTTCTATAAACACTTACTTCTACTCTTCTATCTACACCTATTATATCCCTATCCTATTTAAATCTAACTCTCTTCTTGACCCTCCATGTCTTTCTTCTTACCATCCTAATACTCTTCATCCCTATCTCTCCCCCTTCTATATCTATACTTAACATCTCTATTATCTCACATACAATAAACTTATCATCCCTCTTATCCTGACTCTTAAATATTACTTCTTCTTCAGTCCCTACACTTGTCTGTTTCTCATTTATTCTTGTTTCCCTTTCTGCCGACAAACCAAACGATACTACTTTACAATTATCGATTTTTCCCTCTATGGAAAATCCTCTGTACCTTCTAGAATTCTTATGTAATGGAATCCGCCAGAATGAATCCCTTAAATCTACTTGATTAAAAACACACTTGCCATCTTTACTTAATTTCGCCTTTACCTGCTCCTGATATGCTGCTTCTACCCCCACTATTTCTGCATGTTTTTGTATTAAAGCTTGAACCTCTACTTTCCTTTCCTCTGGACATCTTATTGTGTTGATCTGTTTACATTCATCATCCTCTACCTCTACTACATTAATACTAAACCCCGTGTCATCCTCTGTGACTTCATAACTGCCCTTCCATGGCACTACCCTATCCTTAATCCTTATTACCTTCCTTTCCATATCTATCAAAACCCCTAACTTCATCATACAGTCAACACCTAAAATGCTCTGAAACTTCAGTCCAGGTACAATTACAAACTCCTGTTCACAGCTAAAACCTCCTATATCTATCCTAAGCACCACAACACTATTTACTACAGCAAACTTCTTTTTATTTGGAGCTACTAAATGGCTACCTTTATAGGCATAATTCTATCACAAACCTTATCCCTAATTTTGCTGACGAATTCCTCCGATATTAAACTCGCCTTTGCCCCTGTATCAAGTAATACTTCTACATTATTCTCAAAAATTTCTAAATTAATAATTGGCAAACATAATTTTTCTACAGTTTCTGGCTCTACTTCCTCCTCAATTTTGAAAAATTCACGTGGATGTTCATATACATTTACACTGAAATCTAGTGGTCTGTCGCGTTCTAAAAATCCTGTCTCGTCCTGTTTTCCCTACTCGGTCCTGGTCTAGCCGTCACCTCAGCGTATGTCCTAGACGTTTCCACTCGTTCCGTGTCTGTATTAGCAGTCCCGCTCATGTCTGGTGAACTATTCATTCTGGTAGGTCCCGGTCTCGGTGCAGGTCCCCTTACCTACTCCTATATACCTATCTCTATTCTTATTCGATTCTTCACTCATCCTCTCTAACATTCTCAATATCATCTCGCTTCCTTGATCCCCCGATTCCGTCCTCGACTGATCTCTACTGCCTCCAGCTTCTTCCATTTTCGTATTTTTTTCACCCAATGCACTATCGTTACTTCCAATTTCCACTCCTTGACTCCTTAACCACTCTTTTCTCTGCATACGTTCTAATCACTCTCACACACTCTAAAATACTCTTAAATTTATACACACAGAAACTCTCTTTCTCAGATCGCCAGTTTCCTGGAATAAAATAACAAAATTTTATTTGGAACTCGAGCCCTCACGTTGTGGTCGCCAAAATTTGCTGTGATATCCTCCTTTGAATGCGGGAACTGGGTCCTTTCAACAAAAATTCTAGTCCCACAGATTGGGCGTCATAAACGGCTGTGATCCTCTTTTCGCCTCGGCTGCTCACCTATTGTTATAAACCTCCTCATTCATAAAAAAACAACACATTCCTACCAAAAACATCAACGTTAACTCTATTTACATCAATATTCAGAATACATTAAAATTTCAAAATTAAAACTCAGCATAAATTTCAGTTTTAAAAGAATTTCAAGATTAATTTTATTATCATTTTAATGTGCATCCAAAATTAAAGTCCTTGTTGGATGCCTACTAATTAATATAACAATATAAGCAGACCGGAGTCTGAGTATAAAGGAGCATCTACCACCCCTTTACGTTAATTAACCAGGTTCGTCTAATTGAGCTCAAAGACATACCCAAATTTTCATCATATTACCGAACATCAAAACTAAATACCCTTTCTACTTCAACAAGCAAATTTCATCTTAAAATTAAAATTTTATGGTTAGTACAATTTTCACTAATGTCCATTTAAAGTAAATCAATTATAAAGTTATTCAACACACACAAAATGTCAAACAAAATAGTATAATTTACCTGAAGGTTACTGTCCTCGTAGCTTCAAAGTACATCGTCCCTTTAGTTAATCACACCATTCCAACAGGATTATATTTACGGCTTCTAATTCTCAACGCTTTTAAAATTTTCTCCATCACCATTTATTTAAAGTTGTTTCTGGGCTTTTCCGGAATTCATCTGTGTATATCTGACCCTTGTTTCGTGGATCCAGACACGTATTTGAACCATTTAATTATTAACACCCCGAAAAATAGCAAATAACTTCATACTTCTTTCACCAATATACGCCAAAACTGCCTACTTTTGTGTATACATTTGTCGTTGTAAATTTTGCTAATTGGTACAGTGAAACTAAATTTTATTACCTTGTATCTAAGTGCACTGAAGTACATTCATGTTAGCACGTAAATAACCAACTATTTTGAATCACTAAAATATACGAGCAAAATTTTAAATTATTTTATCAAACTAAAATGCACTGTTTAACATCTTCAATCAAGTCGCGGATGTAAGAGCTTTTAACGCATCGAATAGTCAAAAGTCTAAGAGTCTAAGAGGGCTTGTTTATATTCATCTCGGTATATATAGCAAAAGCCGGCACGTCGCTTTTGTCCTCAAAACGGGTAATTCTAAAGAATTCCTCATTCTATGTTCCCAGTCTGTCGCTCGCGCGTCGATTTTACGAATTTTCACTCGTCCCATTTAAATCTCAGAAATTTCAACACACGGCACGCAAGCATGTCCGAGAAAAACTAATTAATTTTGTACAGAAATTGTTGTTTCTACCTCTGATATTTGCATCCTATTTTCAACCAATTGTGACCCTCGTGACGTTGCTTAAATCCCGCCTTTTACTATATGTGTCTTTGCTTGACGCATTTCTCTTTCCTTTTCTAACCTGTTCGTATTGGTGCAAATTGATATTCTTTATTATCGATTATATTTTAGTCCATGTGGACTGTTATCTGGGTTTAATAACCCCGTATCGCACATTCTCGTGAATATTAAGCCCCGGCTTCTCCAAGATTCTTTGAAACTATTAATTATCTACAAAATTTACGCCGTATGTGATATTTAAACTACGCAGGTGTTTAAAATAATATTAATTCTCAGAGCTTTATTTTCTGGTATTATAATCTTGGGTTTTTACAAGTTTCTATAGATATTATCTGTTACTAACGGTTCAATTAACTTCAATTAAAATTAATACCCTTTAAATTTTAGTGCATCCTAATTAAATATTCAATTATTATCTGTACGTTTCGTTTAATACTCGTTGCCCAAACTTGAATCAATTAATATAAATCTTGCACGTAATTTCCATTTGATTCTTTACTTTGGAATAATTAAATTACACGTTGAGCATTTTAAAACTGCTTATTTTTATATAAAGCGTCTTGTAAATAATTTAAATTTTTTATTTTTACTGAAACGACCGAGTTTATTTATGCTTCAAGGTTTTAATAAAGCGTATTATTTAATGAAATTCCTTATACACGGTGATTAAAATTATTTGATGTGATTATTTAATTTTCTACCCTGGTCTAAATATGAGTAATATATATGTATATATATATATATATATATATATATATATATATATATATTGCTATGATAAGAGGGTAGTTTAAGGGTAGATTAAGTCATAGGGCTCGTAGGATAGATATAAATAATTTTAACTTTCAATTGCGAGCACACTGTATATATAGTATATTTGATTTAATGCATAAGAAAGAAACTCATTTTGCAATAATCCGATACCATTTAGCTAAAATAATAGTGGACCTTGTACAATAGGGATTCAGTACAATTTTAATTAAAATGCTGCCATCACTAGGTCTTTAGTACTGGAACTGGTTAGACGTGTACCCTCATTGTTTTCTCATCTGAGCTAACCTACATATTTCCCTGAAATTTCCACAGTCTGCATCTTTCACTATCTGCGTGCAATAGTCTGATCTAGGTTTACCTCTACCTCCTTTTTTCCTAACTTTGCTTGTAGTATATCCCGCACTATTCCCCAAAAATGCCTTGGAACGTAACTTGCCCTTCTATTTCTCCTTTTTTTTTATTTTCCACAGATATCTTTATTCCCCTACTATTTTTGTTTTTTCGTTTGTTGTGTTTTTTTTGTTTTTTAACTTTATCCGTTTGTGCTATCATTATCATAAATCTGAAGCACAATATTCCAAAAGACTTCTTCCTTTTCCTTCTGCTTCTCCTACTGTCCCTATTTCATAGGGGCGCAGTGCTGCGATCCACGCAGATGCTTCTAACACGTTTGTCCTAGTTTCTATGTCCGAACACAGCCGCTGCTCTTTCTTGTTAGATGGAGTTCGGTTCTCCTTCTATTGTTTTACAAATATATGCTGTATTTCCCCAATATTTATTTAGTGGTATCTGAAGAGAGTTGAGCAGACTGCAACTACCAAGATCCCCCAACACTTGAACATTTGCCGAATTAATGGTTTCCAATATATCCTTTCGCACAATCAACATTAGTTGAAAATATTTCAACACCAATACCAGTAGTTGTTTATAATAATCATCAAATTAAGTGCAATATTTTTTCGTCATTAGGTTTTCAGTCTTGAAACATTTCTATTCTGAGCTAGCCTACACAGTTCCCTGAAATTCCCACAGCCTTTATACAGCTCGGTTCCCCTTCTATTGTTTTATAAGTATATGCGATATTTCACCCGAGATTCGGTGATATGTAAAGGAGGTTAAGCAGCCTGTGGCTACCAAGATCCACCAACACTTAGACATTTGCTGAATTAATAGTTTTCCAGTAAATCCTTTCACACAATTAACGTTAGTTGAGAATATTGCAAAACTAACACTTGTAGTTGCTTATAATAATCATCAGGTTTAAGTACAATTATTTTGTTATTTCGTCATAAAGTTTTCCGTCTTGGAACTGGTTGGACGCGTAAATCCATTTATTTCTATTCTGAACTAGCCTACACATTTTCCTGAAATTCTCACAGCCTACATCTTTGACTATCTGTGTGCAATGGTCTAACCTAGGTCTACCTCTACCTCTTTTTTTCTGTCTTTGTTTCTAATTTATTCCACTTTAATCCCTCATGCCTTAGTATGTGACCTATCATCCTACCACTTCTATTTTTTACTGTTTTCCACATATTTCTTTCTTCTCCTACCATTTCTAAAACCCCTTTGTTCTTAACTTTGTCTGTTTACTTGTCTTTCTGAACTGATTTTAAATTCAATTTAAGAATATGCAAGTAAATTTAATACAAAAATAAATCACTTAAAAGTTAAGGATATTAACTTAAAGAATTTTACCACCCACTATATAACAGGAAATATTTTCTCGAAATATGTTCTTAAAAGAATGGTACGTTTGCCAAATACCAAAGTCCTAACTCATTAATAAGAAAGCTGCAAAAGAACGACGCACTATCGAATGATCCTCGTATATATCCTATTTGACAGCGTACGCAATGCGTTTTGGGATATTTGGACAACTATATATAACAAGCTCTACTAGTTACTGATATATTTCTAAGTCTTTTCTGACTGTTTATTATTATAGCTTTTTGAAACTTCAATCTAAGTATTTCGCACACTGTTTCTTGTATCTCTGCCTCAGTCAAGACTTCTTCTATATTAAGATATATTGTGTCTGATAATGTAAAGTTTCTATATACTTTCTCCGTTTATTTCTATATCGTTTGTTTTTTTACTTAGTTCACGCTTTTTCCGCCTTTTCCTGCTCGATATTATTAGCTCTTTCATAGAGGTTTTCAGTTTTTGGTATAATACAATCTTCCTGTCTTATTTTAGATAAAAAGAACTCATAAAATCTTACCCACAAAAAAGTGATGAAAGTGCAATATAAATATTTTGATGATATGAAATTAAATCACACTATAAATTATAAAACTTGCATAAGCTGCAATGCATGTATTAATAGTAACACTTACACGCATTTGGATTTCCTTGTGAACAACTAATGCTATTAAGAAGCATACTCGCAATTATATACAAACAATAAAAACAATGACAAAAGAGAATTTTGGCATATAAATACTGATACACTCTTCCATTATATGTAAATTAGGTCCAAGGATTTATTTAAAATTACTCTTCCGTATTGAGTAATGGCAGCAGAGAGCTTCATCATCGTAGGAATTACACACACTTGCAGGATTATTACGTTTCATATATATTGTTAGTTTAGAAACATACAATTTTTTATGCAGCAACCTACAATTTGGATAGTCTGCAAAGATCTATTATTAATATTGGACGAGTCCCAAATGTTCAAAAAATGGAGCAATACAAAAATTAAGTGGTTATATAGCAATAATTTACATAGCCATACTAACATAGTATTTAATTTAAAGCACTAATATGTTTAGCGTCTCATTTTCAAACTGCCATAAATAAATCAACCAGAAAAAATTTTAAAATACGTTATTTGTAATTTTAACAAAGCTTTTTTAATATTTCAAAAGAACTAAAATAAAATGAACGCTTCTTTATAGATTTCACTCCAGAGAAGTTGTGTAACATGCATAGAATTTTAAATTAATATACTGAAGTCGAGAGTCTGGCGTTTGAACGCTATTGCACTTTAAAATTTTTATTTTTAGGTGACCACAAGCATCTTTACATACCCATAAAATTTGAGGAATTAAACTTCAACTAGCCACTGTTTCATGATCATGGTTAGGTCTTCATAGAACTTGTATTTCGGATGACAGTGTCAGCTGCAAATGTACTAGGATGTAAAATGCAGCAGCTACTTTGCAAACCACAAAAAAGCAATTAGGCTGTGGTGAAGTAAAGGTCTGATCGTTTCTAACAACAAATCGAATTCTGGTAAGGAAATAACTGTAAAGGTCAAGGTGAAACCACTTAGTCAGGTCAATGAACGTTGTGGCTACTGTACTATATACCAGATTGTTTTTGAATGGCAGCAATAGAGATGTGTTAATTTTTCAGCCAAAACTTTTTGGATTATTGTTATTTACTCCAGTGTTTACAAACATCTATAAAAACACACACTAACTCTAATACTACGCGTTCAGCTAGAACGTACATTACTTTCTAAATAGCTAGACGTATAGTCTCACAGAAAGTTTTAGGAGTAACTAAAAAAAGCAAAACCCCAAGGATCCACGTTCTGAAAGGAATGTGTTTCGGCGAATTGCAGCGATTCCAATTTCAGCGCTTGGTGAATCTTTGCTGAGAAAACATATTATCAACGCCACAATAATAGTATAGAAAATAAAGTAAAAAAAGAGAAATAGTAAAAGCTTTGTTTTTTAAATCAACTAGAAATCTCTCCTAGAACATGGGATAGAAATATTTTACTAGATTTCATTATCATATTACAGTTCCATTACGATATGATCTTCGAGACTTTTGTCTTGAAGATAAAATTGAAAGATCCCTTGTACTGATTCGAAGGGTGTTGATGCTTTTTTTATGTGTTACACGTTTGTGGTTAGCACAAATGTGAAGTATTGAAGTGGAATCTCTTAAAAAATAATAAAGGGAATAGTTTCGTATTCCTTTAATAAATATAACTTTTTTAAGCAACCGTAAAACGTCTAAGCACCAAGGAATATAAGAAGGCTACAATTTTTGCAGTAATTAAATTTTATGTATCGAGAACTTTTAATGGTAATGACAACTATGTCGGAGAAAGTTTGGAATCGTGATTTCGTGTGATCGCTACTGCGTGTGCTACATTTAGACATTAATATAAATAAGTACTCGCCGTTGGGTGAATCACCGTAATTAGATATCCAAGTACATTAGCGATAAAAGAGTATATAAAAAGTCTTGGACAATCACTGAAACGCATCATTAATTACTGATCGCCCTGATACATCTTTATATCGTTACACCAAGATCCTTCTGAATCTTCGCCATTAATGAACACATTCTGCAATAATTTAACATCGTCTAGCATTATCAAGACTAATGATAATCACGTTAGTACGGTTTTAAACCAAATCAACGTTCAAACTTTGAACAAGTAAAGTGATCTAAATTTGAAAACAGACATTTTGCTGTTGATCAACATTTTCCAAAGTTTGAAGAATGCCTGCAGCCAAACTTGTAATTTGGATTTATATTCATATCTCACGACAGTCTGCTTAAATTTTCACATCATGTTGAAGTATACGGAAGTACAATAAGAGCCACTCAACAATGCCAACATGCATCATTTTATAAAGAAGAGTATACAAGGCGAATTAGTACATTATAGCGGTAGGTTAGCTCGTGCCAATAATAAATATATTGATGATTTTCATCCTGATCACACATTTAAATTTTTAGGATATCTAGACAAAGATTTTTAGCGAATCAGTACATACTGAATATTGATTTGGAGTATTTACAATTTTTGCAAGACTTTCATAGCGATTTACCGCTTTGTCTTAAGTTTCAAAATTGTTATATTTTGACTAGAAAATTTCTAAATTACTTGCCAAGTTTTAAAAAAAAATTAAATCATACATTATCGTAATCTCTAACAACGTTGGCGCTATGAACTTAAACTGACAGCCGTTCACTGCGTTTTGGAATTTGATCAGTCTCCGTCGTTAGCATCCTATGGCAATTTGAATACACGACTTGTTCAAATACAAAACACCTTTGAAAAATACTTCTTTAGTTAAAGAACAACTTGTTATTCTGAAAAATGATGAAGAATTCTGACAAATACAGACCTGAGATCATCACAAATTGGAAACACGATGGTAAAAAATTATGCTCAATGTAACTTAATCTGTTGCCCAAATTTAAAACTCACTCTGTATTTGAAAAGAATATGGCAATCATACAAATAAAACGCGCCAAACTGATTTTTCTATACATCCAAAATGTTCTGCATCTAGAAATTCAATTCCAAAAGATGCGCCATTGAACTCTGTTTTTTATTACCCAGACTACTAGTTGTGTCGCACGTATTATAGAATGTAGCGCTGGCAAAATACTACAAATATTTTTGTCGATAGATTGCGCTCTCAAATGACATTTTAGAAATTGTTTCTTGGACTTTAGAACATCTAGCCATAGTCTTTAACAACCAATATTTGCAAGCATTTTCCAGTAATAAATTCCTAAGATAAATACATCAGTATCAGCGCTGAGAATAATTATATTAGCATTAGGTTGCATCATTATAGCATGAAATGCTTCTAAGTCGTCAGATTTTAATTGAAACAACTCTCGCAATGAAGAAACTTGCTGTTTGAAAAATTTTGTTGGATCATCTAATCCACCACAAATTCAGTTAATTGTAGATATGTGAGGGCAATACTGCAGAAAAATTGTGCTAAATTGAATTGAATTCGTTTTCAGTACCTCCAAAAAACATTTACAATCTGTTGGAATTTTTGTTGATCTGTTAGAAATTGCGTTTTTTTTTTTTAGAATATTTACCTTTATTTCGCAAACACGACTCCAAAAAATTTATGGATGTCGTGTCATCACATCTGTGATATATAATATGAACCTTTTCTACATTATTTTGTAATAATAACCGCGTGATGCTTTTGAAAAACGCCTCTGCAAATGCACCGAATACTATACTTTTTGGGTTGTACTTGATGTACAAGTGCCATGCCATCCACTAATAAAATTTTTAAAAAATTTAATGCTAAAATACCTTGCTGAGAGTTCATTCCACAACAGTGGGGATCCTCCATTTCAAGAGCAATTACAGATGTCGGAGACTTTCTGTAGAGTCCGTCTTTGTTAAATAGATATTTGGAATAATCTAATATTTCGTATGATGCTAATGTATTCATGTTAAATCCATACTGAAACACCAACATAAAATAATTGTTGAAAATGTGAAATGTCTTTTGCATATTGAAATTTGTTACTACATGTACTGGTATTTTTCTTTTACCGAAGTGTCTTCTAAATTATGGAATTAAATTTTTTTAATAGGATGAAATGTGTTTTTGTTTTCAATAGGAATCGTCAGTTTCGTATTTTGTATTTACTGATTCTTCAATTCCGTTAATATTGAACATACATTGTGTAGTAAATTGTTCTACAACTGCACCTGTATAGATATTACAGAGACCACACTTCTCATTGGTCTTTAATGGGCTACATGTACTAAAACACTTAATCATGTATACTTGATAATGATTTGAACGTCTTTTTCGTCTGATCCTTAATTGCGGCCACTCACTGTAAACAAGTCACTATCACCTCTACTATCAGTTTGTATTGCAAAATATAAGGGATGTTTTCTTATGTTTTGCATACTGGAATATAGAGAGCGCCACTAATCAAACGTCAGTACTAGAAATTAACCTTCATCTTTAGTTAACCCAAATTCAAAGTTTCAGTAGGGTTGTTGCTACAACGAACTGTCAAAGTAAACAAGTTAATCCAAAAATGAAATTAAACCGTGAAAATTTTCGCACAATAATTTTTTTTATAATCTTCAAAGACAATCATCTCGACAAGAATGCCTTGTCGAGTTAGTTTCTGTTTTCGGCAATGAAACACCACATCAGTCAACAATTTCTCGTTGGTCTTGAGAATTCAAGTATGGACAAATTAGTCTTAGCGATGATACAGGAGCAGGGCACCAAAAGCGCAGTCGCTCATGAAAACGTCGATTCTGTCCTCAACCTCATCAGCAAAGTTTAACATTTGACATATCGTGAAATTAAGGCATTATTGGGGATTTCCAAGACTTTAATTCAAAAAGTTTTGCACGAAGTATTGTGTATAAAAAAATTTGTTTCTTGTTGGATACCGCATATGTTGACCAAATAATAGAGAGCAACTAGGGTGAATTGGTGTCAAATAATTCTAGACCGCTTCAACTCATGAAACTCTAAAACGTGTACAACATCGTGGGTGTTGATGAATCTGGGATTTACTAGTACGAGCCAGAAAATAAACGCCAGTCATTTGTTTGGGTGGTCCAAGGCGAGGAAAAGCCGACCAAAGTCATTCGTTCTCAAAGTGTCCCCAAAGAGCGAAGCAAAGACAATGCAAGTTTGCACACAGCTCGCAAGGCAATTGTACTTTTAACAAAACAAAATGTCGAATTGTTAGGCCATTTTCCCTACAGTCCCGACGATTTCTATACCTTTCCGCAAATCAAGGACGAACTACATGGCCAAAAGTTCCAGTCGTCAGAAGAAGCAGTCGATACCCTCAACAATGCAAATTTTGACTGTACCCAAAAACGAGGGGAATAACTGCGTCTCGAGTTGGTTCGAGCGCATGCAAAAGTGCGTTGATCTTCATGGAGAATACTTCGAAAGACAATAGACTTCAAAAGTCATCTACTGTTTTATTTCAGCTCTATATGTAAAACTTGAAAGACAACCCTCGTATGATAACAGAGTAGAGAGAATAGCGTTTTTATAAGTATATGAAATCAGCCATCTTTGGGTTGCTTCTTTATTTTGAGATATTCCAATTAAGCCTCTTGTTACAGCGAAAAGAGATTGCTCTAATACTAAGTCACAGTCTACGGAGTTAAATTTTCCCTGATTTCGTTTAGCAGAGAGCACTCCTTTTTTTATTTCTTGTACGATTTCCGTACGCAGTTTAGTAAAGTGTCACTCTTCGGACGTAATTTGTGCGATTCATCGTGAATAAGTAAGGTAACAATCGTCTCGTTGTTAGTAGATGTAGTTCGAAATCGCCACTTCTATCTGACTTTATTGAATTTAAAAGGATTTCCACCATTTGACAGTAATTGTTTGTACATTTGAACATTTCATTCTCAGTGTTCATGACGTCTAAGAAATTGGAGAAATTTCACAAGAGATCTTCAATTATACTTATAGATTGGTTACATTTTTCGATTAAATCTTGATCAGCTTTGTCCGCTACAACATCTCTTACTTCATAAAGATACTTACTCAACATATCCAATTCATCATTGGAGTATTTTATGTGATCAATAAATTCGATGAAGTGTATACTGCTCCTACGTTTCGTACGTGAACTTGTGTACTCGAGTACCTGTATTGTATTAGGTATCATTAAGAATTGATACCGATGTATTTGTACCATAACCGTTCGTTTCAAATAAATTATTATCAAGTCCACTGCCATCAATAAATTGGTCCAAGCATCGTAAACATTTTTTTTGCAATTGAAGTATGCCTACCTGTTAAGTAGATACCTATTGCCATAAGATATATAGACATATCACAGAGTAAAACAGCTGAACGTCTATGCATTAAAAAGCATTTATCAACGAAGTTTTTCATTGTGGTGTATCGACATCCTTCGAAATTGGTGGCTGCAGAATCACGGCGGTAGAACTATCAGTAGAGTTTTGAAATGATCCACAGAAGTTGTAATTTAATTTATCTAAATAAAATTGCATAAAACTCCAAAAAATTATTAATTATATCGGTCACGGTCAAGTCTTTGCATACAACGCGTCTTTACCATAAACTCATTATTGTCCTCACCACATTGGCTATATGCGTTAACCACACATTCCTTTGGCTTGGGAAATGCCTGTTTAAACAAAAACATATAATAAAATTATAGGTTATTCTCCTGAAATAAGTAAGAACCGGAAATCACAATTTTATCGTAGTTACCTCATTTATACATACAATAATAAGGATGGGGAAATTAGTAGCTTGCTTTTTTTGGACTAAAGAAACCCCTTACTCCTAATATTAAAATGAAAACTCCGTGCAGCCAAAAGCCGTAACAATTATTAGGTGTAAGAATCTGTTGTTACCTATTTTTACATGCAATTGACCTAGTAACTTGCATATTAAGGTCATTTAATGTCTTGTGGCTGATACAATGTGCAAATTTATTGACTATAGTAATTAAATGTTTTGATTTGGTCAAATGACGGATGGATTGAGCTAGCGCTCTATGCTTTGAAGTTTGTTTCTCAGTAATAATAATAAAAAAAAATTTAAACGCTGCCATTGCTTTTCGGTGATAATTATCCCCTAACTGTTGATTCTTTGAGCTAAATAGGGCTTGCATAAAAATCTTTCAATTGGGCGGAAATTTATCGTTTTTAAATAGTTTGTGAATTAACGTTTCACCACATAAATAACCACTGGGAATTAATTCACCTGTTAATAATTCTTTTCAAAGTTTTTTTGCACTTTCAACAATATGGTTTGTAGAATCCATTGTGCGGATATGTTCAACCATATTCTCCAGTGTTACGGTGCTCGTGAACACTAACAAAGATATAGATCGACTGTCGAATACTAAAATAATATTTTTTTACTCACCTATCAATAAGAAATGATGTAACTACGAGACTATCTAAACAGAATTCTCTATTTCGGTAAGTATAGTCATCCGTTTACCAGCATAACATATTTCAAAAAAATTAGTTCTTCAAAAGCATTTTGGAGATCTGCTGGACTTTTAGGCATAAATCACTAGTCGTATTCGCCTGATTTAACTCCATACCGTTGTTAATTGTTTGCAAAGATGCATTTGCCACAAAAAAGAAAGAGTTTTTCCGACGCAGAGGTCATCGAAAGGGCGTACACCGACATTCTCGAGGACATCTAAAACACTGGTATGACATGTCTTTTGACTGTTCAACTTCCTGATTGGTCCCAAGAAGACTATTTTGAATGAAATAAATATTCTTCCCGAAAAAAATTGTTCTCATTTTGGAAAAAATGCTGTTTATTTTGAAACCCACCGATTAAAGTTCTTTACCCAGGTATTGTAAACTTCGGTCTAAGATTGAAACGTATAAGTGTAAAAATTTTTAAATAATACTAGCTGCAGAAGTCTGCTTCGCCGACAACTTTTTACGTTTTCTTTTTCGTTCTAATGCTTTTTGTATCGTATTCCTGGGTATGTGCGGATGACAATAAACACGCTGAAATTTTAAAAATGCTCCCTTAGCAACCAAAATACTGTTACGCATAGAAGAAAGCATTTTAAAAAAATAATAACAATTACAATATTTTGGCTGCCAAGGGAATTTTAAGGCCTATCCATTCTCATCTACACATGCAGAGGAACACTACAAAACGAACTAGAACAACAATATACAAAAAAGTTACAGAGCCCATGCGTGCAAAAATACACACGGACACCAAAATAAAACATTTTCTAAAAAGTTAGCTTGCCCGTTTTCATCTGCACATACCCAGGAACACGATACAAAAAATATCAGAACAAAGAACAGTATACAAAAAAAGTTACAGCGCCCCCACGAGAGAAATCAGTTTCCAGTTTCCTATATAATGTTTTTTCCTTTGCGGGTGTTGTAACCTTTTTGGAATTAGTTTTCGGTTCTAGTTCTTTTTGTATCGTATTCCTGGGTGTATGTGAATGAAATTGAACAGATTGAATTTTTGAAACGGCACCTTGGCAACCACAATTCTGTTCCTCACAACAGAATGCATTCTTGAAAAGTAATGAAAGGGCAATATTTTGGCTGCCAGTGACAGTTTCAAAAATTCAGTCTGTCCATTCTCATCTACATAGGAACACGATACAAAAAGAATTGCTCAAAAACATTCTAATTATATTATAATTTGATGTAAATAACGCTTTCCCACCGCGTTTTAATACGCAAATCGTGCGCGTTCTACGATTAGGATAATAATATGGAAATGGTCTAGAAATTAAATTCGGAAGAATTTTAATTGCATCATGACATATGGTACAGGAACCTCTACATTTGATGTTCCAATGCTCTACCCGAAGGTATTAAATTGGCTAGAAAGCGAGTTTCTTTACATTGAAATTTTGAATTTTGCCGAAGCCTTGCTATTTCCAGCAAGATATGGATCTTTAATATGCGTGACAACACCCACACACGGAACCTACGTTTTACCTCTCATTCGAACGGTTTATTTTTGGGAAAAATACTCGCCTAACATTTTTCAAGCGGTCCGTGTCGGGAATCGAACCCGGGACCATGGACTTAGTAGTCGCACGCGAACCAACTAAGCCACGGAGTCGCCGTGTCGTACAGGAGCCTTACATTTGATTTTCCAATGTTTCACCCGAAGGTATTACTTTGGCTCGGAAGCGAGTTTTTACCTGGAGATTTAGAATTTTATCGAACTCTTGCTATTCCAAGCAAGGTAGTGATCTATAACGTGCGTGACAACACACACACCGGACCTCAATTTTACCTCTTATCCGAACGAGGGCGTATTTTTGTGAAAAAAGCTCGCCTAGTATTTTTCGAGCGGTTCATATTGGGAATCGAACCCGGAACCTTGGGCTTAATAGTCACACGCGATCCAACTAAGCTACATCTCAAGTAGCACACTCAAGTAAATTTTACGTAAACTTTACCTAAATTTAAGTCGGCGACCAACATTAGTTAGCTGTGATTGCGTAAAATTGACGTAATTTACGTTATCTTTACTAAATGGAGAAAAATTTTACATAAACTTCGAGTCAAATTTACTTAACCTTAACCAATAGGTAAAATTACTGATAAGTACGTTTACTAAATAATAGGCAAAATTAACCTAATGTTTGCATAAATTTAGGTCAATAATACTGATTTTATGACCCGCTTGTAAACCAAAACATAAGTTGATTGGACTGTTACGTAAATTTTTAGCTATCTTCTCTCTTTATTTCAAATAAGTTTGTTGATGTTGTCTGCTTCCACATGCTCTGTTAGTTATAAAAGTTCTCTCTATTCATAAATGAAGTTAAAACTGTAATCGTATGAAAATTCAGAACTTAAACGGCCAATTGCCGCAAACCGAACAGATAAAATCAAAACGAATGCAACTGTACTAATAAATGTGATGATTTTACTTTGAAAAAGTACAATGCCGTTTAAAAATATTAATGGTTCCATTCTTTAAAAATAATTTTTAAGCGGGTGATAGACATCAAACTGTCTCAAAAACATTTTAATGCGGTTGTATTTTGCATTTAACCAAAACCGCATTCCTATTAATGCAAGTTGCATTCAAAATTGAACGATATAATTTATTGCATTATGTTTTTTAAATTATGTTAGGTTTCTATATACAATGGCCACGTATTTTTGCCATAATTAATGGAGACTTCGCAAGGTTTTACTTGTTTGCCAAATTTACCTTGTACTTTGACCAAATAGTAAATATATCTTACAGTCTAGTATAATTTTACCAATAATATTTATTTATTAGTAAATTTGCCATTTATCTACTTGGCCCCCTTCTAGACGAATAACCAAAAACAAGTCAATAAGTAAATTTAACTTCCATTAATTAATTTGACCATTCGGCGAATGTTACTAACTGATTAATATTAACGCTGGTCTAATAAATCAAATTTTGACGTTTTATTTCAAATATAAATCATTAATTAAATTAGTGCGAATTTTCAATAAATATCGTACCACTCACGTCTCTTATACTTTAACAACGCAACCGTGGCTTATAGTAGAATCACACTTCAAATTCTTGCTATTTATTTTAATTTGTGTGGTTATGTGCGTTGCACTTCTAATTCATTCGCGGGTTTCAATAATGTGGAACATCTATGGTAACTCGAGGTGTAGCGATAGGGTTTAAAATTCTTCGATAATATTTTTCCAACTTAACATAAACAATACAAAAGCTCTTTGGACGTGTACCTGACCTTAACGAAATATTTACTACAATTAGGTAATATTTACTATCAGGTCAAGTTGATTTTTGAGATTGAGAGGAAATTTTACTAATAGGGATTTATTTCTGGTAAGTTTGCCCACAGATTTACCAAATCCACCTAAAGGTAAACTTTAAAGTAAAAGTGTCCTTAATTTTATCTCGAATTTGACTACACAAGTCTATTATACTAGTTAGTTAATAAATACATAAATCTACCAAGTACACTTTCACTTACTTTACACCAGGAAGTAAAATTACCTGAAGGTAAAATGTTAAGTTAAGGGTTGGTAAAATATACTAATAATACTATACTTACAGTAAATATTCACCTATAGTCAATTCTAGGGTAAATATTTGGTAAATTAATACTAAAATATTGACCAATATTTACCTAGCAGTAAAATTAACCTTCAAATCAATTTGAAAGCAACAAATTGACTCATTTTTACTAACTGCAATTACCTAGTGGATTGATATACCTTCAAAGTTATATTTACCTGAAAAATTTCCAAAATTTACTTGTAGGGTATAAAAACCGGTGAAAATAACATAATTTGCTCAGTCAGGTCAGGTTTACTAAAAAAGCACGAACTGTGCTACTTGGGTGTTACTTCCTTATTGGCCTAAGGTAATACGTAAGTATGCGTTATTAGAAGCTATACTTTATAGATTAGACCACGATTTAGATGTCATAAGGACAAATAATAGTTGCTCTAATGGGATATACTTTATCAGGGTGAGATTTATATAACAGTCACATATATTTTGGTGGTTACTGTGTATTCCTTATTTTGAAGACTGAAAAATTTACCTAATGAGGTGTTTCAGAAGGGATATTTATCTTTGAATTTTAATTTCGATATCTGTACGTTTTAATGGTTGCCATTACGAGTTGTACTATTTGAAAATTGATAATATTGTCAGATTTTGTAAAGTGTTGCGATAACAAACATCTATTTGGGGTTACACAAATTTGATATTGTAGAGTAAGTAAATGAATTTGTTCATAAACATTAAGAACTACTTCTGAATATAGGAAACCTTACTTTGACAGTGAATTGGTTCAAGTTTCGTGCACAAGGCAAATTGATTATTAGTACTGCAATATTAGTTAGAAAATAAAATTATAACTCAGATGTTATGCAAAGCCTAAATGATCATTTTAAGTCACGCTAGAAACTGAAAGAAGGAAAATATAAGGTCTCAGACAGGATTCAAACTTTTAACCTATCCATTTAAAGTTGAACGCGCTAATTAATTGAGTCGTCCGAACGGGTGGATTAAATTGAAAAAAGTCGATAGATTAAATCAATTAAAAATAATAATTTAGACTTTGCATAAATGTCTAAATAATAATTTCATCGTATTACCTAGTACCGTAGTACGGTCACTGTATACATTACGTGACCTCAACCAGAGACTTCTAACTTGCGGTAAATACTTTCAAATACGTCTAAAATAACAAATAAACAGAAAAATGCGGATTTTTAGCGATTTATGCATAAAAAACGAGATTTTTGTACACTATTTTGAGGTTATGTAACCCGATTAGGTGTTATTTTAATTTTGTTTTAATTATGTATAGGGCATTGATTGTGATATAATAAAAGGACGAAACACATTTGGATAGTTATTTCTGATAATCTACTTTGAATATAACTAACATAAGGTTGGAATATGTATTGCCAAAAAAATTTTTGCTTAACCTTTTCTAAGAATGTGTTAGGAATATAACTTAGTTATTTTGATGAAATTATTTTTATCACAAATACACACCGCTGAGTTATACCCTGATAAAAATACTTGAGTTTCGGTTTTGCCGTTAATATATTTAAACTATTAAATACTTACTTTTTCGGTTACCATTATTGCTCATTACCATTTGTATTAAAAAATTAAATTCTATGTTTATTTTGTGAATTATTAAAGCATATTGCATAATTATATTATTGTCCCATTCTGAGATGTTAGTGCATAAGAATAACAAGGATGTGCAATGATTAGGCAAAACGTTGATAAATGTTACTTCACTAACATTATTTGTTGCTGAGGGTATCATGAAGTATTGGTATCTACTTACATTAAGGTTATTGATATAGTAGTTGTACTAACATTATTCGATGCTGACTGTCAAAGAAACAATATAAACACACCTAAGTTCCCGAGGGGGGGTAGGTTTTTGTATTAATTAGAAGAGATTATGTTATTGTTTTAATAGTTGCATTAATATTCAGGCACGAGATAAACGAACGGGTGCATGAGTGGAAATAGTGTCGAGACCTAAATCCTGCTGATGCAAAAATAGGGTTGAAGTGTCCACTTAGGTTAGTAGTCGAAATGTTTTACTACTAACACAAATAATCGAACGGGTGCATGGGCGAACATAGTCTTGAGAGATAAATAGTGCTGAGGCAAAAATGGTGTTGTGATTTCAACTTAGGTTAGTAGTCGAAATCTTTTACTACTAAAACAAAATAATAGAACGGGTGGATGAGCGGAAATAGTGTTAAGGTATAAATAGTACAGAGGCGAAAACAGTGTTGAAGTTTTAACTTAGGTTAGTAGTTGAAATGTTTTACTACTAAGACAAAATGATCGAACAGGTTCATGAGCAAACATATAGTATAAGTAGTCTGAGGCATAAATAGTGCTGAGGCGAAAACGGTGTTATGGTTTAAACTTAAATTAGTAGTCGAAATGTTTTACTACTAAGACAAAATAATCGAACCGGTGCATGAGCGGAAATAGTGTTGAGGTATAAACATTGCTGAGGCGAAAATAGTGTTGACGTTGCAACTTAGGTTACTAATGGAAATGTTTTACTACGAAGACAAAATAATCGAATGGGTGCATGAGCGAACATATAGCCTTGAGACATAAATAGTGTTGAGGTGAAAATAGTGTTGTGGTTTCAACTTAGGTTAGTAGTCGAAATGTTTTACTACTAAAACAAATAATCGAACGGGTGCATGAACAGACATAGTGTTGAGGCATAAATAGTGCTGAGACGAAAATAGTGTTGAGGTTTCAACTTAGGTCAGTAGTTGAAATGTTTTACTACTTAGACAAAAAATCGAACGGGTGCATGAGCGGAAATAGTGTTGAAGTATAAACATTGCTGAGGCGAAAATAGTGTTGAGGTTTCAACTTAGGTTACTAATCGAAATGTTTTACTACTAAGACAAAATAATCGAACGGGTGTTAGAAAGGAAATAGTGTTGAGGTATAAACATTGCTGAGGCGAAAATTGTATTGAGATTTCAACTTAGGTTACTAATCGCAATGTTTTACTACCAAGACAAAATAATCGAACGGGTGCATGAGCGAACATATAGTATTGAAGCATAAATAGTGGTGAGGCGCAAATAGTGTTGTGGTTTCAACTTAGGTCAGTCGTCGAAATGTTTTACTGCTAAGACAAAATAATCGAATATATGCATGAGCGGAAATAGTGTTGAGGAACAAATAGTGCTGCGACGAAAATCGTGTTAAAGTTTCAACTTAGGTTAGTAGTCGAATTGTTTTACCACTAAGACAAATGGTCGAACGGGTGCATGAGCGGACACTGTTGCGGCATAAATAGTGCTGAGGCGAAAATAGTGTTGAGGCTTCAACTTAGATTAGTAGTCGAAATGTTTTACTAATAAGATAAAATAATCGAATGGGTGCACGAGTGGATACTGTTGAGGCATAAATTGTGCTGAGACAAAAATAGTTTTAAGGTTTCAACTTAGGTCAGTAGTTGACATATTTTAGTACTAAGACAAAATAATCGAACGGGTATAAGAGCGGAAATAGTGTTGAGGTATATACATTGATGAGGCAAAAATAGTATAAAGATTTCAACTTAGGTTACTAATCATGTTTTACTACTAAGACAATAATCGAACGGGTGCATGAGCGAACATATAGTCTTGAGGCATAAATAGTGCTGAGGCGCAAATGGTGTTGTGGTGTTAACTTAGGTCAGTCGTCGAAATGTTTTACTACTAAGACAAAATAATCGAACGGGTGCATAAGCGGAAATAGTGTTGAGGCATAAATAGTTCTGCGGCGAAAATAGTGTTGTGGTTTCAACTTAGGATAGTAGTCGAAATGTTTTACTACTAAGACAAAGTAATCGAACGGGTGCATGAGCGAAAATAGTGTTGAGGAATAAATAGTTCCGAGGCGAAAATAGGGTTGAGGATTAAATTTAGGTTAGTAGTCAAATTGTATTAGTACTAAGACAAAACAATCAAAAGGGTGCATGAGCGAACATATAGTCTTGAGGCATAAATAGTGCTGAGGCGTAAATGGTGTTATGGTGTTAACTTAGGTCAGTCGTCGAAATGTTTTACTACTAAGACAAAATAATCGAACGGGTGCATAAGCGGAAATAGTGTTGAGGCATAAATAGTGCTGCGGCGAAAATAGTGTTGTGGTTTCATCTTAGGTTAGTAGTCGAAATGTTTTACTACTAAGACAAAGTAATCGAACGGGTGCATGAGCGAAAATAGTGTTGAGGAATAAATAGTGCCGAGGCGAAAATAGTGTTGTAGTTTTAACTTAGGTTAGTAGTCGAAATGTTTTACTACTAAGACAAAGTAATCGAACGGGTGCATGAACGAAAATAGTGTTGAGAAATAAATAGTGCCGAGGCGAAAATAGGGTTGAGGATTTAACTTAGGTTAGTAGTCAAATTGTATTAGTACTAAGACAAAACAATCAAAAGGGTGCATGAGCGAACATATAGTCTTGAGGCATAAATAGTGCTGAGGCGAAAATGGTGTTGTGGTGTTAATTTAGGTCAGTCGTCGAAATGTTTTACTACTAAGACAAAATAATCGAACGGGTGCATAAGCGGAAATAGTGTTGAGGCATAAATAGTGCTGCGGCGAAAATAGTGTTGTAGTTTTAACTTAGGTTAGTAGTCGAAATGTTTTACTACTAAGACAAAGTAATCAAACGGGTGCATGAGCAAAAATAGTGTCGAGGAATAAATGGTGCCGAGGCGAAAATAGGGTTGAGGATTCAACTTAGGTTAGTAGTCAAATTGTATTAGTACTAAGACAAAACCATCAAAAGGGTGCATGAGCGAACATATAGTCTTGAGGCATAAATAGTGCTGAGGCGCAAATAGTGTTGTGGTGTTAACTTATGTCAGTCGTCGAAATGTTGTACTTCTAAGGCAAAATAATCGAACGGGTGCATAAGCGGTAATAGTGTCAAGGCATAAATAGTGCTGCGGCGAAAATAGTGTTGTGGTTTCAACTTAGGTTAGTAGTCGAAATGTTTTACTACTAAGACAAAGTAATCGAACGGGTGCATGAGCGAAAATAGTGTTGAGAAATAAATAGTGCCGAGGCGAAAATAGGGTTGAGGAATCAACTTAGGTTAGTAGTCGAATTGTATTAGTACTAAGACAAAACAATCAAAAGGGTGCATGAGCGAACATATAGTTTTGAGGCATTAATAGTGCTGAAGCAAAAAGTGTTGAGGTTTCAACTTAGGTTAGTAGTCGTAATGTTTTATTACTAAGACAAAATAATCGAACCGGTGCATGAGCGAGTATAGTGTTTAGGCATAAATAGTGCCCAGGCGAAAATAGTGTTAAGGTTTCTACTTAGTTTAGTAGTTGTAACGTTTTACTACTAAATAAACTGATCGATTTGGTACATGTGTGAAACTGCTGTTGTGATTTCATTATGGGTCACTAGGTGGAACATTTTACTACAAGGCAAAATAATCAAAGATGGGTTTAACATCAACTGCATATTCTAGCAATACATTTACGATTATGTTGTATAAAGCGCTCTTATTGCAAGTCCCTTACAATAACGGCTTTGCCGTGTCGAAAATACTCATATATATCAATGTCGATGATAACTTGCACACGCACGCACGAAAGTAACGTTCGGCAATGGATTTGTTCTATAAAAGAGTTCGGAATAGTTAATACAATAAGTGAATATTAAATGAAAACATATAAACAAGCAATTGCTAAAGATACATCATTATAACAGAACAATTACAACACAATTAGGAACCAATGCCAATTCGCACGTTTGACATTTAATTACTGTGAAGTGTGTTATATTCGTATGGTTGTTGACGTTACAATAGTAACACTATTGTTCGATAAAGAGTACGGATTTATTTTAAAGAAGAAACCATACATGTATAAAATCTGCAAAAACTCTGTTTTTAATTAACATTTTATTTTATGGTCTGTTGCATTAGTTTTCAACTTATAAGCGTTGTCTGTGTTTCCATTCAATAGATCGCAAAACTTCTATTGTATTATCAATAGCGAAATAAGATCGACAATGTCGGATCGAAAGATTGAACTGAATGCAGCCATTACTTTTTTACAAATTATGCTACGCCAATGACCTTTTCGAAAACTTACAGTCTGTGTTTAAGGGCGTAGGTGTTCTATGTGTGTTTATGAATCAATCAGTGAGAGCCTTCGTTGTTGTGGCTCGCATTGATATTTAAATTACAGTTTCATACTGCAAGGAATATCTTATTGTTCTGTCTCAAGTACTGTCAAAAGCTCTTCCAACTGTCAAAGATTACACAAGACGAGGTTATTGTTCTAATAGTATCAAGAGCGCTTTGTATATTCATCTGCGATCTACGGTCGCGCGACATTTCTGTAAGAAATAGTTCAGATTTTGGAATTTAATTAAACCAAATTTACTGAAAAATCCGCAAATTTTTCATTAGTATTTGAAAATGTGCGTGTTTTCTATGGTTTCTAATAATTGTTAATTATTTTTGACAGGTCACGTACTGTAAACCGGACCCCCGTAGTACATTTTACTTGCCTTGTGCAACTACCCTATATTTGTATTTAATAGTTTGCGTAAGCCTTAAATTTGAGCGTTGCTTTCTTTTTATATCTGACATAAGTCAAAAACTGGGGACTGTCACATATGATTAACAAAAAAAGCCAAACGTAATTGAAAACTAGATTGATTTATGGTAGCGTACACGATTGAGGTTTGTCCATCTTTCCGAATTTTTCCAGTGCTGATGCCTCAATTGATTAGTGCGATCAAGTACAAATTGGAAAGTGATAGATTCGAATCCTGACCGAAACCTTATATTTTCCTTCTTTCAATTACTAGATTGATTCGAAATGATGTTTAGAATTTTGTACATTTTACTTAAACGTATTTCATTACTGTTTACTATATTTTAATATTAGAAATGACAAAAATGAAATATTGCACAAGTTATGGCAACCAAATGCCTTTGGTTTGTAGTTTTTCAAAGGTCAAACACTTTGGTAGCTACAGCATTGAAGAAATTATGACCCCGTAAAATAAATTTCGTCAAGACTTGGTAATTATAGTTATTAAAAATTCGCCCGCGCGCACACCTTTCTATCGATATATTCCAGGAATCTTACAAATGTTTTCTATGAATTTGTTATTGCATAATAAAATAACTTCTATTAATTAAGCATCCACATTTGGATATTTTAGTGAAATATATAATATGTACCCGTTAATAGTTTTATAGCGTCAATCAATAATAAATCAGAAAATTCGCACGTCTATTGCATTCGAATATCGAGGGTGTGAGGAAAAATAGCTTTTAATTAATTGCTAACAGAAAAATTATTTCACAGTGTAATATGTGCAGTAAGCCAAGATCAAAATGAAATTACACAGATGCAGCTTAAAATTAGTCGGAAGCGAAAGATGAATGACTCATTCGAAGTAAAGCTTTCAGGAATTAGTGAAGGATTTCTAAGTATATTTAACACTTCGTAAAACTAGAAGGGTCCCGTTGCGTAATTATTTAATTTGAAGCAATCAAATTTTGACATTTGTAGTTCAAAGAAATATTATATTAGCCAGGTTGGACTTGCGTCAATTTATATAAATTTTTATTCGAACTTCAACAAAGTTTAAACCCTAGATTAAGTACGTTCACCGGCAATATAATAGATAAAATACTGACCTGCATTAAATATGTGTAATTCAGGCACAGAATCGTCGTCTATCGAGTCACGGAGATTATGTAAATACGCGCTCATCATCCGCGTGTACTCGTCTTGGCTGATGTTGACCTATGAACAAGTACAAGGGATAAAATATATGCAACAGGTGGTCAGATTAATTATACAATAACTACACGGAAATAGTATTATTTGGAATTTTTTAATTATACTATAATGAACCTCATAATTTTTTAGTCGTTGGAAATTCCTATCAAGTTTTAATTTATGCAACTCACCTTGGTGACGTCTGGGAAGACGTTGAGCCCCAATTCGTGCTGTAAGTCTTGTTCTGTACGTACCACTCCTACGTAGCACAAGAACGTCCAAGTCGTAATTTGGACCCAAAAATAACTGCCCATAGCCAAATTCCAAACCCTTCATAAGAATATTGGCGAAAACACCAAAAAATCTTAGGCGATGCTATTAACCATTACTGCACTTGTTTAATATAAAAGTGAAAGTTGTACACAAACGCACGCGACGTCTTAGTTACGTAGCGTTATATCGTTAAAATGCGACCGCTAACAAAAATGATACTAAACTATCTCGCGCACCGCATCATACACAACTTTTATAGTACCTATGAGCGGCGGAGGGGACTTCACAGCTTACGAAAGTGGCGAGTTTTACGCCACCCCCGTTAAACCAATTGAGTATACCGGTAAATGGATTTTATTTTATGATAATTAGTTTGATAACTGCCCTCCAAATTTCTGTGTATAATTAATCGATATTCCACTAAGCTTAGTTCGCGGAACTCGTCTTCGTGAGTTATGAGGCAGTAACAGGTATCCCTGTGACTACTATTGTTTGCTATTAACCCTGGGTGAACTAATAAATGAAACAACCCTTTCTGCGAAAAATGACTGTCACTTTTACTTTTCAGAAAAGCGCGAACTACTACCGACCTAATTAAGCAAAACCGTCGTTATTTAAGAATTAATATCTAATATACATTTTCCTGCAGCTATAAGCGGAATAAAAAAATTTAGAGAAAGGTCATTCGGGCATCTTATGCCAATAACTATTATAAAATTTTATAATGAAATATTTTTGAAATGACGAATAATTTTGCTGTATTTAAATCCGCCGGAACCTGTAATATCGGTATATGTACAGTACCTGCTATTAAAATTTTTTGCTTGGCCATCATGTCTATTTTAAGAATTATTTATTGCTTTTAATGAACTGAAACCTCCTAAAAAAATTGCTCTTTTAGAGAGACTAAAAACGTTACTGTGATAATAATTACACATTTAACTTTTCAAGTTTTACGTAGTATCTGTAACCTTGGCTTTATTAAAATCTACTACTATTTAAAGAAATACCTTCCGTTATTTTTCTATTTGTAGAAAGATTATAAAAATTCTATTATTGAGATATCTACTGAAATTTATATTAACTAATCTGATTCGGTGATAAACAAACAGCATAGCAAAGTTTAAAATGTCTATCTTCAAGTGCTTTAGCCTACGCTTAGAATCAATTGTACACATAAAGTATTACTTATCAAAAGTATATAATCATTGAAGCAGAAGGTACCTAACGAATATCAGTGCTACTTCTTGGAAATTATTAAATAGTTTTCCTTAAGAACGTAAAAAGTAAACGGTCTGGTTTTGTATTTATTGTAAAGTTTTACTTTCAAATAATTGCTTTACATTATTTTATTCGAAAGAATTTGTAACGGTTAAAAGGAGCTTGAAGATAATTAAATATTGAGTTGCTCTGATGGGGCAGGGACTCCATAGCACTATAGGGGCGCGTCGGCTAACTGCAGTGGTGCGGTGGTGGGTTCCTATAGTAGAATTATAAAAGAAAATAAGGAACAATCAGTATATACAAAATTAATAAATAACATGGCTTAAATACAAAAATTCTACGTTACATTAACACTTATCCCTGAAAGGTTTTTCTAGTTTTGTCAAAATCGAGAGGCGTCAAAACGTCTGTCACAGTAATTCCTTATGATAATATATTTATACGAATGACAGTTTTTCCGCATAAAGTTCCCTTGCTTCGGTATCCTAAATTTTGTCACCTCATAATTACTTTGCTGAAATTTACATTAAAACACGTTAATTCTTTAATTATTCAATAAACTTGTAAAATAAAATGCTTTCCAAATAAGATTACAACAATGGAGTAGCTGGACAACCTTTACAATTAGTTAATTTTACCTCGTCATCATCATTAAGTCATCGGTCCTAGAACTGGTTGGATGCGTACCTCCATTGTTTTTTATTCTAAGCTAACCTAAACATTTCCTTGAACTACCCACAATCTACATATTTCACTATCTCTATGCAATAGTTCAATCTAGATCTACCTCTACTTATCTTTCCTTCTTTCCCTGCTTGTAATACATGTTGCACTATTCCCTTATGTGTTAGTATGTGTCTTATCATCCATGTCTCTTATCTTTTACTGTTTCCACATACTACTGCCTTCCCCTACCATTTCTGGTACCTACCTCAGTTGCACCATATCTAAAAAGTTTCTATTTTTCTCCTGTCCGTTCCTCATATTGTCCACGTTTCACAGTCGTACAGTGCTATGCTCCACATATATGCTTTCAACAATCTTTTCCTTGTTTCTATGTAGCCTTCGAACATAATAGCTGCGTTTTCTTGATAAGTACAAGTCTAGTGCTATTGTTATTCTTTTCATATCCTTTTCTCTTCTATTGTTTTCTAAAAATAAACTTCATTTCATCGATATTCAACGGTACGCGAAGGAGGTTCAACAACCTGACGGTTACCAAGATTCCCCACCACTCAAACACTTGCCTAATCAATGGTTTCCCAATTATTTCTTTCGCATTATCAACATTTGTTGAGGATGTTGCAAAGCCAAAACAAGTAGTTGATTACGATAATATCAACTTTAAATACAATTACGTTTCTCATATTAACAATTCCCTCTTGGAACCGAAGCGAAACGTATTTCTATTGATTTCTATTTTGAACTAACCTATACAATTCCCAGAAATTCCCATAGCCTACTTCTTTCACTATCTGTGCTCAATAGTCTAATCTAAGTCTACCCCTACCGCTCTTTCTACCTTTCTTTGCTTCTAATATATTACGCACTAATCCTCATCCTTTAGTATGTGCCCTATCATCTTATATCTGCTACTTTCTACTGTTTTTCACATATTGTTTTCTTCCTTTACAATTTCTAGAACCCCTTTGTTCTTAACTTTGTATGTCTATGATATCTTCATCATATATTTGTAGCACCACATTTCAAAGGCTTCCATCTTTTCCCTATCCGCTTTTCTTTTTGTTCACGTTTCACAGCCGTATAGTGCTGTGCTCTACACATATGCTTTCGGCAATTGTTTCCTTGTTTCTATGTTCGTTGTCTTTGAACACATTGATTGCTTTTTTAAGATAAATATAAAAGCTATTCGTTTGTAATAAAAAATGCCCTTTCCGTAATAAAAATTTTGTGTATTTAAAAACTATATTTTAATCTTAATTTTGTGTACTAAAACACATTTTGCTGTAAAAGCAAATATTTTCTAAAAAAAATGCAACCCATTTGCATTAAAAAGCAATTAAAGTTTAAATTAATTACCCTGTGGATTACATAAATTCATTTTAGATAAAGAATTCTCTTAAATATTAGGAATAGAGAAAAATGATGAATCATCTGTACTTAGACATACGTCAATTTCGTATGTCCTAACTAATAAAAAACGTTTATTTCAAGAAACGGTGGGAACATTGAAAAACCCAGAAAAGGTAATAAAAACTAATAATATATTTGTGATCTTTCGCATTCACTGTAGGATAGAAAAAGACCGCGAGCATTAACTTTAGGTATTACAGAAGGACGAGGCAGAGCCCGTCACTATTATAAATCCATCACGCGATTGACGCTAATGAATTATTCTGAGAAACCTTGCGACATTACGGTGTAAGATATTCCATACGATACTAGTACGTTTTAAAGATGAAATACTTTTGTATATAAACGCGGAACTTTGATTAAAAGATTCATTCATAGATTCAATCGCGAAAATATCACATTGAAAAAAAAATTCGAAGCTCTTGTTTTAAAGAATGCAATACCTATACAGCGATTAATAATTACCATGTAACAGTGAATACAAAAGTTAGTTTTAAACGTAACCTGCACAGAAATATAAAAATTGATAAATACAATTATTTGATCTTGTAATATGCAATGAAGATGAGAAATGATTCGATATAAAGAGCTATTTAAAATTTTATTGAATAATCAAACCCAGGATGCACATTGGTTTCTAAATAGAAATGTAAATAATATGAAGATTTGTAAACTGGGATTTGACGTCAATTAAAGAATAGAACCCGAAGATATTTAATACCGAAGATATTTAGTTGGAAAAGCGCTTTGTGGATCTTTGCAAGTATTACTTTGCTTGTAACTGATATTGTAGTATTTGTCATTTAATTTAAGCTAGAATAAGTCTTAATTACATAATTATTTTATTTTTGTAACAAAAATTGTAAATTTAAAATTACTGACTGACCTTTCTAGGTTTTCTTTGCTTGGCTAGCTCAGAGGAAGTTATAAAATGAAATCAAACACAGCAATATCATAAAGCATCTATACATTTGAAAAGAATTTTCTCATATACTAAACAGTTTATAGACCAATTCACAGTTCCAGTTTATAGAGAAAATAATTAAAATTCTTAACTAATATTTGCCAACAGATACACAGATACGCGGATAATCTACCAATTGTTTATTCGCATGCTGGTAAGTATGTTTGGCCAAAAACCTTTGACAGATAGTCTATTTAAAAGTCTGACTACAAACTTTCTGGTAAATATCATTACAAAACATATTATAAGATTAATACTTATTCCACCTTACATTCAAATGACAAATACTCAAATATCCGTTACTAATAAGCAAACTAAAATTAATACTAGCAAAATCCAAAAAGTGCTTATTCAATTTTTGTAATTGACGGTAGTAAATACCTTCGACTTCAATTTTTTAAATTGATGTTAAAAATCCCAGTTTATCAGTTTTGTTCATATAATCTTCCATATTATTTAAAATCTCTATTTAGAACATTAGTTTGCAAAAGTGCATCTTTCTTTCAATTAACTGATTTAAAGTAACGTTGTATTGAAAAATCCTCAATTTTTATGGTATTTTACAAAATAATTATGTTTCACCAAATAAATGATTCGATAATTTTTGTATTTAAAACTAACTACTCAACGTATAAATTCCATTGCAACTTTGCATGTTGTTTTGGCTTTATTATCAACGTTACATTTTACTAGGTTTATGTAGGAATCTTGAATTTTACATTGTCGACCGCGAAAATTAAAATAAATTAATGAATCTTTTTAATAAAGTTCCCGTTTATATACAGTTTATTTTGACTACGTCATTCTTTCTAGATTTTACGGGATTCAATTCCAAAGATTACTCACCTACATGACGCAAGATTTCTGAGAATAACTCTGTGTATTACCCCATTAGTGTCAAATCGCCCGGCTGAGTCGTAGTTTAACCTTGTCTGATTCACGTGTTAATTTTGCATCGCATTCCTTCACTAATACCTAAGTCTACTAAACTGCGTTCTTATCAATTTTATGGGTTTTTAATGATAATGCGCTAGTTCCTTGAATAAACGTTTATTTATTAATTTGGTATTTAAGTAGTTTTAAGTACAGATGACGCATTTTCTTTATTTTCTACTGAAGCTTCTGAAACATGTTTTATTTAAACTGTTTCACGGAAGACAATTTAACTAACTAATTAAAACTTTAATTGCTTTATAATGCAAAAGATTTGCATTGTTTTTACACTGGTATTTTATACACGGTGTAATTATTTATTACAACACTAATCAACGCCTTTAATTGTTTTTGCAACGGGTTTTACACATGCAAAATTGTATTCTTAACGATTGTAAAAAGAAATATTTGCTTTCACGGTAACTGAAACGTGTTTTTAATGCATATTTTATAAAGATTTTATTCTATAAAGATTTTATAAAGATTGAATGTAGAATCGTTTTAGGTGAAAAGCGTAAAGCTAACACTATTCTATGACATTTACAGCAAACGAAACGCATATTTGATGCACCAAAAATGTATTTTTAGTATAATTAAAGAATAAAAATTATACAGGTCGGAACAATGAATTTTCGAAAATTTCTAGTCTTTTCAGTTTTTTTATATTTGGTGAATTTTATTTGTAAGCTTTAGATTTTAATGACCTCCCGTGATCTCATATCACGTTAATATATATATATATATATATATATATATATATCCGTGGAAGTCAGAAACACTTATATATTTCCTAAAAACCAATCAAGCCCCACGAATTGGGCGTCATAAAATTGCCGTGGATTTCAAAAAAAATTAAAAAAATATAAAAAATAAAAAATTCTTACACTTGCTTTTGGAACGCCTCCGTAGTTCGTCACACCCTGGCTAGCTCAGCAATTGGCTTCTTCTTGAATACTTACCATCCTAGGCACCTTCCTTTCTTACAAACACAGTTAAATGAAATTACCACTCAAATAATGCAACAAAACATACAACGTTTTTATTTACACATATTAACAAGTTTTCACTATTAAGAAATATTTACACCTTGGTACAGACAGTTTGCTAAAACTGTTGCCACCTCAATCATTAAATACTTTAAAGTCTTTGAATTTAATATATTTCAACAAATTTTTATTTAATACGAGTAGATGGGCCCGTCATGCAACCCTAGATTGATTTTATTCTGGTCTATTTTGAGCTCATTATAACCCAGTTCCTCTAAATGCTTTTTAAACCTCGCATTTTTATTAAAAACAAATTTAAAGACCCGTTTACTCTTTACAACAACATTTTATATCATGAATAAACATTTATATATCATCAATAAACCCTTTTCAATAATCAAGATTAATTGTCCTGTACATATACCCCTTTAAGCAAGTTTTTAAAGTAATACACCCCCGATAAGTCAAAATACTCAAACACAAAAATATCAACACAAATGTTTATACAAGAAAACAGGAAATTAAGTTCCTTTACATGTAGTAAGCTTCGTCTCTCGTCACCTCTGAAGATGAGTACCAGAAACCCTCGTCGTTGTGTCCATATACTTCGATTATGCCTGGATCCAACTGATCCCCACTATCCAAATCTTTGCCACCACCTCTAATTTTCTACCCAGATATTTGTTTATTCAAACTTAACATTCCATACCAAATACACTTCATGCATACTATTTAAGCTTTTAGGATTTGCTTACCCAAGTACCATCCCTTTGTTCAATAGAGTCGTTGTAGTAACGGCACCTTTCATCTAGACGTTAGCACCCACTCGTGCAATATAACTTTTATTACTTTTGCGGTACGTTACTACAGCTTTACATATTTTCAAACAGGATGTTGTATGCTACTTTACCGAATACACAATAATTAATACACAAGAGCATATACTATTATTACGTTGCAGATCTAAGCGCGATCTCAGATCTAAAGAAAAAGAGAGCTTTAATATCTTTGTCCGAGTATTTGTACGCTTTTCTAAACCCCCATGGAACCTAGTTCCATTGAATAGCTTATTTTTAAATTTACTTCTACAAATCTTGAACGTAACAACGTCTGAAAAATTCCATGTTACACTGAAATTTATTTAATACCTTAACGGACACGCGCTTCTCACAACTGCCTAGCCTTAGACCAATGATATAGTTTTCCCTCGTCACAACGCTCCACCTATCACCTATCTTTCTCCGTTCTACCCATATTTATTGTCTCTATTAGAAACCCCTCCCAAACTACAGAAAATCAATATTGGTGTTGGCCTTTATATTTACCCGTGTATTTAGACGTGACTTATAACCAACGGTTTCTCTATGCGCTTCTCTGTTTGTTCTACATTATCGATCGTTTATTTCACTTAGTCTTCAAGGCACTTGTTATTTTAGCAGCTTATACATTGACCGTTACAAATAAACTTCTATAGTATTTTGTGCTAACGTTCGTTTAAGTTTCCAGAACTCGACATTTTACCTAACAGGTGTTCTTCAAAACAACCGTCCGTTTAAAATAACGATTCCGAGTTTAACTATTTTTGGGATTTGTGAACGAACGTTTGCTTTTATGTAAATGGAAATATTTGCGTTTAAATTATTGATTTTCTATATTTGAAAACTCCGTTTCTGCTTCCATGCTTGATTTAAAATTATTACAATTTAATTCTGCATATCCTTGAGTTTTTATGTACTTTAAAGCTTTCTTCCTTATGCAATTTTAACATTCCAATTTAAACTTACAAAATTTGTTAATAACCATCCGTCTTCACTATCTAAGCTGATTAATTTGGAGCGTAAATAAATTTTTTTTTGGGCTAAATGCTTAATATTTGCATTCAAATAAGTGGGATTATTTGTATTCAAATAGGGGGAAAATACTCATATTTAGACCAGGGTAGAAAATTATATAATCACATCAAATAATTTTAATCACTGTGTAGAAGCTTTTGGAAAAGGTACGCGTTATTAAATAACAGCGTGAAGCATAAAAATTCATTCGTTTTATTAAAATTAAGAAATTTAAATTATTTATAAGACGCTTTATATCAAAAGAAACAGTATTAAAAAAGCTCTGCGTGTAATTTATTTATTCCTAATAAAGAAACAAAGAGAAATTACATGCAAAATTTATCTTAATTAACTCTATTTCAAGTAACCGGTATTGAACAAAATGTACAGATAATATCTATAGAAACTTGTAAAAACCCACTAAAATGCAAATCCTAGAAGTGTTAGTTAGAAGTAGGATGTTTGAACACACCTGCGTATTTTAAAAGGCAATTTCAGTTTAATTTGTTTAGATAAACATGTCGATTCTAAGGATATTGGAAACGGTCAGATGCTTTAGCACGAAATACAAAACGGGTTTATTTAAAAGCTCATTCGGCGAAAATTTTGCAGATAATTAATGTTTACAAAGAATCTTGGAGAAACCGGGGCTTAATATTCACGAGAAGGTGCGATACGGGGTTATTTAACCCAGATAGTCCACATGGACTAAAATATAATCGATAATAAAGAATATCAATTTGCACCAATACGAACAGGTTAGAAAAGGAAAGAGAAAATGCGTCAAGCAAAGACACATATAGTAAAAGGCGTGATTTAAGCAACGTCACGAGGGTCACAATTGGTTGAAAATAGGATGCAAATATTAGAGGTAGAAACAACGATTTCTGTACAAAATTAATTAGTTTTTCTCGGACATGTTTGCGTGCCGTGTGAGAATTTCTGAGATTTTCAACTGGCGAGTACAAAATTCGTAAAAACCGACGCGCGAGCTACGGAATGGGAAACAAGAATGAGAAATTCTTTAGAATTACCCGTTTTGGGGAACAGACCGACAGACAGGCTTTTTGCTATATATACCGGTGGTAATATGAATTTCGGCCTCTTAGACTTTTGACTATTCGACGCGTTAAAAGCTCTTACATCCGCGACTTGATTCAAGATGTTAAACAGTGCATTTTAGTTTGATAAAATAATTTAAAGTTTGCTCGTATATTTTAGTGATTCAAAATAGTTTGGTATTTACGTGCTAACATGAATGTACTTCAGTGCACTTAGATACAAGGTAATAAAATTTAGTATCACTGTACCAATTAGCAAAATTTACAACGACAAATGTATACACAAAAGTAGGCAGTTTTGGCGTATATTGGTGAAAGAAGTATGAATTTCTTTGTTATTTTTCGGGGTGTTAATAATTAAATGGTTCAAAACGTGTCTGGATCCACAAAACCAGGGTCAGATATACACAGATGAGTTCCGGAAAAGCCCAGAAACAACTTTAAATAAATGGTGATGGAGAAAATTTTAAAAGCGTTGAGAATTAGAAGCCGTAAATATAATCCTGTTGGAATGGTGTGATTAACTAAAGGGACGATGTACATTGAAGCTACGAGGACAGTAACCTTCAGGTAAATTATACTATTTTGTTTGACATTTTGGTGTGTGTTGAATAACTTTATAATTGATTTACTTTAAATGGACATTAGTGAAATTGTACTAACAATAAAATTTTAATTTTAAGGTGAAATTTGCTTGTTTAAGTAGAAAGGGGTATTTAGTATTGATGTTCTGGATTATGGTAAAAAATATGGGTATGTGTTTGAGCTCAATTAGACGAACCTGGTTAATTAACGTAAAGGGGTGGTAGATGCTCCCTTTGTACTCTGCATATATTGTTATAGTAATTAGTAGGCATCCTACAAGGACTTTAATTCTGGATGCACATTAAAATGATAATAAATTTAATTTTGAAATTTTCCGATATTAAAATTTAAGCTGAATATTAATTTTGAAATTTTAATGTATTGTGAATATTGATGTAAATAGAGTTGACGTTGATGTTTGTGGTAGGAATGTGTTTGTTTTTTTATGTATGAGGATGAAAGCTATCTAGAGGAGCAGCCGAGGCGATTAACAGAAGAAAATCAACAGACCAGGTAATTCAAGAGGGTTCACAGCATATCTTGACGCCCAATTCGTGAGGCTCGATTCTAATTTTAGGAGCAAGCACAGCATTCTTGGCGACCCAAAAGTGAGGCTCGAGTTCCAAATAAAATTTTTTTTATTTTATTCCAGGAAACTGGCGTTCTGAGAGAGAGAGAGTTTTTGTGTGTGTATAAATTTAGGAGTATTTTAGAGTGTGTGTGAGTGATTTGAACGTATGCAGAGAAAGGAGTGGTTAAGGAGTCAAGGAGTGGAAATTGGAAGTGACGATAGTGCATTGTGTGAGAAAATTTCGAAAATGGAAGAAGCTGGAGGCAGTAGAGATCAGTCGAGGACGGAATCAGGAGAAACAGGAAATGAGTTAATGATGAGAATGTTAGAGGAAATGCGATTAGCTAGGGAAGAATCGAATAGAGCGATGGAGGAGTCTAACAGAAAATTAGAACTGCTAAGCGATGAATCGAATAGAGCGAGAGAGGACTCAAATCGGAAATTTGACCGAATGAATGAGACATTAACAGGAGTTAGGGAAACCCTAAGTGAGAAAATAGATAAGACGAATAAAGAAGTTTCAGAATTTAAAAATAGTCTTACCGTAAAGATGGGGGAAGTTGAAAATAGGGTTGAAAAAAATGAGCGTGATATTACAGGTCTTCGACAGGAAATGGGACATTTAAAGTCCGAAGTACGCATGTTCTGTGAAGAAGAGATTAATGTAAAAATGACTGAAGTAACGGACTCATGTAGGGATCAGTTAGGCAGGGTTGAACGCGAAGTTAGTAGTATTAAATACAACATGTCAAATTTAACGGGGGATGGTCCCAGATTTTCTACAGGTGGAGTATCATTGGACCAACACATGAAGTTATATGGCGATAACAGGGTAAATCCACAAATTTTTATTAATAGTGTAAGAAATCTAGTGGGAAATTTATTTGACGAACAGACTAAACTGAATACGATAAAGGCTTTATTAAAGGACAATGCGGAAGCATGGTACAATTTAGTAGGACAGGACATAGACACCTACATGGACTTTGAGGACAGATTTTTAAAGCACTACTGGAGTGACCACAGACAAGACCAGGTACGAGACGACTTAATCACAGGGAAATTTAAGGGAGAATTTTCAGGAAGTAGGGAGCAATATGCTATACGCAAGTATAGCATAGCAAAACAACTGAACCCACCACTGACGGACCGACAAATTATTAAGTATTTATCACGACACTTCGAGGTAGACATAAGGCAACACGTAGCACTACAGAACATAGTGGACAGAGAAATGTTTCTAGAATACCTGCAGAGGTACGACGACGTAAGTAGTGGACGACCTCGGGATAATAGGGAAAGACAGATCAACACAGTTAGGTTTGACAATAGAAGGGACAACTACGCTAGACGGGGGAATAGTTACGGATACCAGCGACAGAATTGGGACCAGAGACGACCATACGTTAGGAGTAATAGTTTAGGAAGGGGACCTGCACCGAGACCGGGACCTACCAGAATGAATAGTTCACCAGACATGAGCGGGACTGCTAATACAGACACGGAACGAGTGAAAACGCCTAGGACGTACGCGGAGGTGACGGCTAGACCAGGACCAAGTAGGGAAAACAGACCTGGACAGGATTTTTAGAACGCGACAGACCACTAGATTTCAGTGTAAATGTATATGAACATCCACGTGAATTTTTCAAAATTGAGGAGGAAGTAGAGCCAGAAACTGAGGAAAAATTATGTTTGCCAATTATTAATTTAGAAATTTTTGAGAATAATGTAGAAGTATTACTTGATACAGGGGCAGAGGCGAGTTTAATATCGGAGGAATTCGTCAGCAAAATTAGGGATAAGGTTTGTGATAGAATTATGCCCATAAAGCGTAGCCATTTAGTAGCTCCAAATAAAAAGAAATTTTCTGTAGTAAATAGTGTTGTGGTGCTTAGGATAGATATAGGAGGTTTAAGCTGTAAACAGGAGTTTGTAATTGTACCTGGACTGAAGTTTCAGAGCATTTTAGGTGTTGACTGTATGATGAAGTTAGGGGTTTTGATAGATATGGAAAGGAAGGTAGTAAGGATTAAGGATAGGGTAATGCCATGGAAGGGCAGTTATGAAGTCACAGAGGATGACACGGGGTTTAGTATTAATGTAGTAGAGGTAGAGGATGATGAAGGTAAACAGATCAACACAATAAGATGTCCAGAGGATAGGAGAGTAGAGGTTCAAGCTTTAGTACAAAAACATGCAGAATTAGTGGGGGTAGAACTAACAGCAGCATATCGGGAGCTGGTGAAGGCCGAATTAAATTTGAGGCGGTTAAGTGGCAAGTTTGTTTTTAATAAAGTAGATTTAAGGAATTCATTCTGGCGGATTCCATTACACAAGAATTCTAGAAGGTACGTAGGATTTTCCGTAGAGAGAAAATCGAGAATTGTAAAGTAGTATCGTTTGGTTTGTCGGCAGAAAGGAAACAATAATAAATGAGAAACAGACAAGTATAGGGCATGAAGAAGAAGTAATATTTAAGAGTCAGGATAATAGGGATGATAAGTTTATTGTATGTGAGATAATAGGGATGTTAAGTATAGATATAAAAGGGGGAGAAATAGGGATGAAGAGTATTAGGATGGTAAGAAGAAAGACTTGGAGGATCAAGAAGAGAGTTAGATTTAAATAGGATAGGGATAGAATAGGTGTATATAGAAGAGTAGAAGTAGGTGTGTATAGAAAATAAAGCTAGGTATAGGATTAATATGGGAGATAATTAGAAATAGGTTTAGGATGAGAATAAAGAGTAAATGTAGGAAGAAAAGAAGATAGGTTAAGTATAGATATTTCATAGAAGATTAGTGGAGAGTTAGGAATAGAGTAAGAGTAGGATAGGCATATAGGATTAGGTAGGGGGAAGTAAAGTATAGTGAAGATTAGTTAAAAGTTAGGAATAGGATAGGTATATAGGATGTATATAGGATTAGAGGGATGAGTAGGATGAAGTTAGGGATAATTTCAGTTTTTAGAATTAGGTGAGAGTTAGGAATAGGATAGGGATATAGGATAGGTGTAAATATTTTTTTGAATTGGAGATAAGGTAGGTAAGTTAGATAGATAAGGGTAGAGAGAGATAGGCAATTTTTTTTGTAATTTTTTTTTGGGCTAAATGCTTAATATTTGCATTCAAATAAGTGGGATTATTTGTATTCAAATAGGGAGAAAATACTCATATTTAGACCAGGGTAGAAAATTATATAATCACATCAAATAATTTTAATCACTGTGTAGAAGCTTTTGGAAAAGGTACGCGTTATTAAATAACAGCGTGAAGCATAAAAATTCATTCGTTTTATTAAAATTAAGAAATTTAAATTATTTATAAGACGCTTTATATCAAAAGAAACAGTATTAAAAAAGCTCTGCGTGTAATTTATTTATTCCTAATAAAGAAACAAAGAGAAATTACATGCAAAATTTATCTTAATTAACTCTATTTCAAGTAACCGGTATTGAACAAAATGTACAGATAATATCTATAGAAACTTGTAAAAACCCACTAAAATGCAAATCCTAGAAGTGTTAGTTAGAAGTAGGATGTTTGAACACACCTGCGTATTTTAAAAGGCAATTTCAGTTTAATTTGTTTAGATAAACATGTCGATTCTAAGGATATTGGAAACGGTCAGATGCTTTAGCACGAAATACAAAACAGGGTTTATTTAAAAGCTCATTCGGCGAAAATTTTGCAGATAATTAATGTTTACAAAGAATCTTGGAGAAACCGGGGCTTAATATTCACGAGAAGGTGCGATACGGGGTTATTTAACCCAGATAGTCCACATGGACTAAAATATAATCGATAATAAAGAATATCAATTTGCACCAATACGAACAGGTTAGAAAAGGAAAGAGAAAATGCGTCAAGCAAAGACACATAGTAAAAGGCGTGATTTAAGCAACGTCACGAGGGTCACAATTGGTTGAAAATAGGATGCAAATATCAGAGGTAGAAACAACGATTTCTGTACAAAATTAATTAGTTTTTCTCGGACATGTTTGCGTGCCGTGTGAGAAATTCTGAGATTTTCAACTGGCGAGTACAAAATTCGTAAAAACCGACGCGCGAGCTACGGAATGGGAAACAAGAATGAGAAATTCTTTAGAATTACCCGTTTTGGGGAACAGACCGACAGACAGGCTTTTTGCTATATATACCGGTGGTAATATGAATTTCGGCCTCTTAGACTTTTGACTATTCGACGCGTTAAAAGCTCTTACATCCGCGACTTGATTCAAGATGTTAAACAGTGCATTTTAGTTTGATAAAATAATTTAAAGTTTGCTCGTATATTTTAGTGATTCAAAATAGTTTGGTATTTACGTGCTAACATGAATGTACTTCAGTGCACTTAGATACAAGGTAATAAAATTTAGTATCACTGTACCAATTAGCAAAATTTACAACGACAAATGTATACACAAAAGTAGGCAGTTTTGGCGTATATTGGTGAAAGAAGTATGAATTTCTTTGTTATTTTCGGGGTGTTAATAATTAAATGGTTCAAAACGTGTCTGGATCCACAAAACCAGGGTCAGATATACACAGATGAGTTCCGGAAAAGCCCAGAAACAACTTTAAATAAATGGTGATGGAGAAAATTTTAAAAGCGTTGAGAATTAGAAGCCGTAAATATAATCCTGTTGGAATGGTGTGATTAACTAAAGGGACGATGTACATTGAAGCTACGAGGACAGTAACCTTCAGGTAAATTATACTATTTTGTTTGACATTTTGGTGTGTGTTGAATAACTTTATAATTGATTTACTTTAAATGGACATTAGTGAAATTGTACTAACAATAAAATTTTAATTTTAAGGTGAAATTTGCTTGTTTAAGTAGAAAGGGTATTTAGTATTGATGTTCTGGATTATGATAAAAATATGGGTATGTCTTTGAGCTCAATTAGACGAACCTGGTTAATTAACGTAAAGGGGTGGTAGATGCTCCCTTTGTACTCTGCATATATTGTTATAGTAATTAGTAGGCATACTACAAGGACTTTAATTCTGGATGCACATTAAAATGATAATAAATTTAATTTTGAAATTTTCCGATATTAAAATTTAAGCTGAATATTAATTTTGAAATTTTAATGTATTGTGAATATTGATGTAAATAGAGTTGACGTTGATGTTTGTGGTAGGAATGTGTTTGTTTTTTTTATGTATGAGGATGAAAGCTATCTAGAGGAGCAGCCGAGGCGATTAACAGAAGAAAATCAACAGACCAGGTAATTCAAGAGGGTTCACAGCATATCTTGACGCCCAATTCGTGAGGCTCGATTCTAATTTTAGGAGCAAGCACAGCATTCTATATATATATATCTACATATATATATATATATATATATATATATATATATATATATTTGTATTGCTATGACAATGCCGCTTTGATGAGGCGTTACTAAAAGAGTGCTGTGATACAGATACAGCAAATTGTAAAGTTTGAAACAGTTGACATACCTTTTTCTAACTTTGCCTGGCTAGCTCAAGGGGAATACTAAAGTTTTTAAAATGAAATCAAACACAGCAATATCACATAGCATTTATACAGTATGAAATATTTTCTCTCATTCAAAAGCATATAGAACATTTACAGCATGTTTCTTTCAAACATCAAATTATTTTTAACAAGTACTTATTTACTTAATTATATAAACAGAATATTCCTTAAGTTATTTAAATTTACAAAACTAAATTTGTTCTTTTATTAAAATTTTACCTGTTTTTTTATTCTGACGTTTGTAAGGTTTGTTTGGCAAAAAATCCTTGACAGATAAGATATTAAAACGTCAGAGTGTTTCGAACTTTGATCATAAACTTTCTTAGAAAAAATTCCTACAAAAATTAAAATATTTTATGATTAACACTTATTTTAGTTTAAATTTAAATTACAAATACTCAACTATCAGTTAGAAACAATATTTAAAAAAAATTATACTTGCAAAATCCACAAAGGAATTTTCTAATTAACGTTCAAATCCTAGTTTACAAAATATTGCATATTATTTAAATCTTCATTTAGAAACCAATGTGCATCCTCGGATTTATTCTATTACTTTTTCTGGTTTTTTTTTAGTATTCCGGCCGCTTCTTGCAATAAGCGCTTCTTTATTAATTAGTTCATACGAATTTGACGTATATTTCTCAATTCCTCTCGAAAATACGAGAACATGTTTTATTTAAACTATTTTTATGCTATACAAAGGCTAATTAAATTAAACTTTAATTGCTTTATAATTCAAACGCGGTGCTATTCTTGTAGAAAATATTTGATTTTACGACAAAATGTGTTGTAGTACAATAGGATTAAAATTGGGGTTTTAAATACACGAAATTATTTATTTTAGAGTGATCAATTTACATTTTAAGGTATCCAAAAAAATAGTAATTTTTACATATACGGCTTACATTATTTGCTATGTATTTACAATACGCTTATATTATACAGGGTGATTATTTATACACGCACAAATGTATATTTTACTTAGCACTTTAATGAATAAAGGTACGCTTGTATTATACGGGACGTAATGAATTTACGGAAATTTCTATTTCTTCCGGATTATTTTATATCTTGGTGGGATTTATTTGTAAAATTTGAGTTTCAATAACCTCTCGTGACTTCTTATCACGTCAATATATATATATATATATATATATATATATATATATGTGTGTGTGTGTGTGTGTGTGTGTGTGTGTGTGTGTGTATAAATGTGTATATGTGTATATATTGCTATGATAATCGAGCCCCACGATTTGGGCTTGTCATATTTATGCTGTGTTAAACCCTGTTAGCCCTACGCTTGGACACAATATTTATGCTGTGATTTATTCTTTTATTACTCAAGCTCTTGTAGAAATGTTAATTCATAATTTTCTTTGCCTTGACTAGTTGATTAAATTAAATAAAGCACTTCTACAATACACAGTATAATGATTAAATATTTACAACCTTTTTAAATATCTTCTCCATTTTAAATTATATACATCTGTCAGATGTTTAGAAAATCAAGGCAGCAAAACGAGCTTTTTATTACATTTAGAGACCTTTTGAAACGTTTCAAGATGTCTATTACTTTACATAAATTTATACAAGAAACCCCAATTTGTCGGCTCTTACACTTTGAATTATTATTGAGAAAAAAACAGTTTTTAAAAATAAATCATATCAAAATATCTAACCTAAAGTGGTTCAGTAGGTGCTCTGCATTCCCAAGAATTGAAGTCGACATCCAACCAAATTAGTATCCAAATCGTTATTGGTGAGTTTATTCCAATGAAAGGATTTTCATTTCCGTAATAGAATATTTACCATTTACAGAGATTATCAAATTGCTTGAACAGCAGTCTCGTATCCAAAATTGTATTTAAGATCGTAATTGATCGTTATTAAAAGTTGTAACAGGAATCGTAGCAAGATCTTTATTAGATTAAGATTGTAATTGAGATTGTAATTAAGATGGTAATTAAGATGGCAATTAAGATGGTAATTAAGATGGTGATTAAGATGGTAACTGAGATGGTGATTAAGAGCCCTGTTTTATTTATTATTAGAAATGGTATAATTTCACTAAATCTGATCTACTTACGTCTTTAGAGGTACGGCTCGCTTGCACAATTATACACTCTTTAATTTTCGCTTTAATTTAATTTACTATTCATGTAAATATTTAGCACTTTCAAGTATAGTGACTGCCCAGTTTCAAAAGTATACTAACTCGATATTCAATTGTCATGATATTTATAGAATCGGCCCCTTTTGTTTGCGATTCGTTGACTTTACGTGCTGGGCGAGACCAAGTGTCTTATCTCTTGTTATTTTGGGAAACTTTACCAATTGTGTAGTTCATTTGCATGAAGCGATGCTAAAAATGTCACGTAATTCATTATAATACCTCACATTTGATTCAGAAATCCCAGGAATCTTCGTCCAACAAATCACGTTCTATTGTTGTTGGCCTTATTCTAATCTGAATGGAATAAATTTGGTGTTTGTTTATTTCCTAATTAAATTGGATTTTGAACAAATGTGATACTTTTAGATCACTTACGCCTTTCAAATAATGCATAATTTCTGCGTGCGTTTAAGATGATATATTAATGCACTTTTTAAATATTTATCTAGCCAATTCATGCAGGTTTTTCACTGATTTAATTTCAATGCGTTTCGTTACATTTCTAAATTCTTATCTTTGCTCGTAGCTACTCTTGGGTATGTGTTATAATCGCTTGTACTGCTATATACAGTGTGCTTTCAACTAATAATATTTATAATGACCTATTTACTCTTCTAATATCTGTAATTATGTGCTTTTGTACTTGGGAGTTTCTTTTGTTTATTCTACGACCCCTATGACTTAACCTAACCCTAAATTAACCCTATAATATATATATTGTAGTGGTTTTAAAGGGTTAAATTTAAGTATAAACAAGGCAATTTCAAACACCCTGTATAGAAGAAACAACCAGAATTTACGTGCAAAAATTATTTCATTTAATGAATTTAAAGTAACAAGTATTAACAAAATTTTACAAGTAGTGATTAAAATTTAGTTAGGCTCGTAAAGAAAATAAATTGTAGAAGCCAATGCAAATTATTGATTAATTTAATTGAGTTTAGTTGAAAGGGTTATTACGTCTAATACGCATAAGAGCTTGAAAAATCGATAATACCAAGGTGAAATGTTTTGCTAACAAACGAACAGCCGTTGAATATAAAATACCTTGAAACGTAAAACTCCTAGAAGTGTTGTTTTAAAACGTTTGTTAATTGAACACCTGCAGATTTTGGAAATGTCATGTTCCCCTTATTTGTGTAGATAAAAGACAGAATTCGAGGTATATCGGGTAAACGGTCAGACGGTTCGCATAAATGCTAACTAAAAGTTTCCTTAAAGCGCAGAATGGATGGACAATCAATGAAATGCTTCGGAAAGAGACAGGCATAATAACAGTTCGTTTCAAAACGCACGTATTCAGTTCACATGGTTTAGTTTGAAATGCGGACAGTAATATCAATTCCTATCACTCAAACAAGGTTAGAAGGAAACATAGAATATGCATAAGAGAGGAATAGCGTTAATACAGGCGGGGTTTCAAGACGTCACTGAATATCTCATCGGTCTATATAGTTAGTTGTACAATAGACAAACACGGGAAAATTTGAATGCGGGCTTTTCGGAAAATATAATAACGACGAGTTAAATTTCGAAGATTTCGAAAACGGTTGATCCAAAATTTTTAAGAAGTATTTTTTTTAAATGAAGGATTTCGCGGGAAGAGCGGCCGAGGGGTGGCATTTCGAAGTGTATAAATACTTTAAGAAAATTAATAGGGGTCTCTTAGTATTTTCATCGCTTCAGACTACGTACAGAAAGTTACCACGAGCTTGTAAGTATATAAAATTTGTTTAAATTAAATAGTACAGTGTTGGCTTCATAATTTGATACGCGGATAGTGTCGAGTCTAAATTTTATTGAGGTGCAACATATAGTTTAGCAAGCTCGTGGGATGACGTAAAGTAACGTAAATTAAATTAAGCAACTATAAAAGAAGTGTAATACACGTGGATTTGGATTTGGATGCATCATGAATGCAGAGCAGGAAGCACAACTTAGAGGGTGTTTATCTACAAATAGCTGGAGGCGGCGAGCAGAGCAGAACCACGTAACCGAGAGCGAAACAACTTAACGGCATCATCAACGGAGTAGGGATCTTCAAGAAATTCCAGGTAACGCTTTAGAATTTGTTGTTTGTATAAACTATGAAAATTATTGTGATGTGTGAGAGTGAGCTATGAAGGTATTTTGCATTATTTTGCGTATTAAAAATAATACGTATAACTAACTTTTATTATGGTATTTAAATATAAATCTAAAGGTGTATATAAAGCTTATTAACGTTCCTCAGGAATTTAAAATTTTGATTGTTACGAGTACATGGGTTTTTGTTGGCAGTAAGCGTATGCTAAGTAAAAAGCATACATTAGTCATAAAGAACTGGGTTATTATGAGCTCACCATACTCCAGAGTGTCCTAATTAAAATCAATTATAAATAAAGAAAGAAAAATAAGGTATTATTCAGGGCCCATTTACTCCGATTACTTTCAATGTGTTTGATATTTCTAGTTAAATTTCTGGAGTTTACAAAAATCAAATTTATTGAGGTGCAATTGGACCACCGAAATGTAAATAATCTTGAATTTTTATTTGTAAATAGTGGTAAATAAATATTGTATGATTGTTGTATTATTTTGTGGTTTTATTGAGAGTGTGCGTGAACAATAACGAGTATGATAGTGAATATAGGTATCCAAGAAGAGGCCCAACTGAGCTAGCCAGGGAGCTGTTGAAGTAATAAAGTGATGAAGCAGGAATCTGGGTAAGAAATTATTTTTTTGAAAAATTTTTCTATTGTGTGGAATTTATGACGATTTTGGTAAATTAATAAATCCTCGAATGTGTTTTGAGAAAGTACTGGGCTAACTAGGGTACACAACAATTTTATGACGCCCAATTTGTGAGGCTCGATTATTTATAGGGCACACAGCATATATATATATATATATATATATATATATATATATATATATATATATTGTCGAAGAAACGATTAACAATACAAACCAGTCTCTTACTGCTACTCTGCATAGTGAATAATCTCGTTTTAAATCCTAAAGAGATATGGATATAAGAGTTACAAAATTTTTGGGATTGTAATGTACATGGGACTTTTACAGTTTCCTAATATTTTGCAATTATGGAGTACAGAAACATTTTACAAAAATGCATTTGTCCCAAAAGTGATGTCGCGAAATCGATTTCAGTTGCTTTTACGAATCATACACTTTTCAAATAATACAAATTCGTCAATGAACAGGCTATATAAAGTACAAGAAGTGGTTGATATGCATCAAGCAAGAATTCATGGTAAATTAGTAGCAGTTGACGAAACTATGATTCCACGGCGTGGTCGTCTGATTTTTTGACAGTATAATCCTGGAAAAGCACACAGGTATAGCGCGAAGCTCTACAAATTATGCGGTCGCAAAAGTTAAACTTACACAAAGGTACATTAGTTGCAAATAGTAATAAAGCACATTCAACTAAAATGGTTATAAAATTAGCTGAGGGTAAAATCGTCGCAACAAATAATTTTTATAGATCTGTGTCTTTAGCGAAAATGTCGATCCGACAAAAACACATCTGTTAGGTACAACCAGAAAAACAGAAAAGGAAATCCTAAGGAAAGAATGAGTGCCAAAATAAAGAAAGGGCAATTCATTGGCAGTGAAAAGAATGATGGCATAGTTGTTAGTAAGTAGAAGGAGAAACGAGAAGTTGAGTACTCTACACGGATTGGAGATGGTTACCACAGGAAAAAGAATCACAGTGTCGAAGACATAATAAAACCAATGATGGTCCTTGACCACAATTCTGCAAAGCATGGAATATATATTTTAAACCAAATGGTCAAATACTTCACACCGCTGTGAAAAACTATACCTTGGTACCACAAGGTTGCGTTTGAAGTATATATTGAATACTGCCGTAGTGAATGCCCTTACAATTTACAAAGACATTCAAAAAGGAATACACAAATTATAAATTTTACAAAATCTATTATTAAATCTTTAGTTGGAAATCATTTTTTACCTAAAAAGCAGAAACCAAAACATGCTTTTGAGCAATATACAGAAAAAAATTCAACAAATAGAAAACTTAGCAAAAGGCGAGCTACCTGCTATTCTGAAATTCAAAAAGGATTCGGTCGTCTCCAAGCGTTGAAGCAAAGTAAAAAAGTTACAACTTACTGTGAAATATGTGAGGAAAATCCTCCAGTATGTACAGAGTGCTTCAACAAATACCATATTTATTTCCCAAGCTCTTTAAAAAAGTGCATTACTTTTATGTTTGTTTTTATTTTGTAAATTTTTATATCTTTACACACAAATATTATTTTTAAACTAATCTAATAAATCCCCAATTGATATATATATATATATATATATATATATATATATATATATAAAGAAATAGAATAATTAGGAAATTATTAGAAAGTGTAAGAAAATACTAAGTGAAGTGCATAGTGTAAATACAAGGACAATTTGTAAAGTTTATTAACGTTTATGAGAACGGATGCGCTACTTTGTATCGCAGACGATAGTGAAACTGCAGATGTCAGGTCACAAACGGTCAGGTACCGTGATTACTTAGAAATAAAGATTACAACATTGTAATTATGAATAGTATTAAGAATAAGCGGACATGAGATCTGCAAGTTCCCACAGCCATGTGAGGGGGTAGGAACATTATAAAAAGCCCGGCAGTCAGTTTTCGAACTCCATACTTCGTTGTTCAAGCTACTCAAGTGAGTCAGCCAAGTAATCCGCTTTAGCATTGCTGTTGCTAGACTACTCAAAACAGTACATTTAATAATTAATTTTAGAGTAATATTAATTAACTTGTCAAAATTCCACATTTAATTTCTGTGTAAATAAAATAAATTTGGTAAGAAGTTTTGGAACTGGTTTTTAAAAAGGCAGCTCCCAAGGCCCGAACCTTAACTCGCGTTACATATAAAAGAAAATCTATATTTTGCCTATCAGGCAGAAATATCAACCCGATTCAAAATCGAGTGACTCAAGAATGTTTTATTTTGGTTCCACAACATGTCAAAATCGCTTATCTCACCTGACCATTGCCAAAATAACTTTTGCTATTGTCACCCGCCGGTGTGGCACATAGCACCTAACCAAAGATATCGTGTAACCGCCGGCAGGTCACACGGCAGTTAACGTGTTAAAGAAACTGTACTCCGAGATGTCAACTGGCACAGGTTAGGCCAAAATATTAGTGTTTAATTAAAATTAAATAAAGCTATGATATAACAAATCATATTGAACGAGTAGTTCTCTAATTTTAAACTAAATAATATAAGATCACCTACAATATCACTAGGTAATTTAATATATCTTTGACGCAGCTAGTATGATTATAAAACCTAGGATTCATTTAAATTTAATATATTTGGAAAATCGCTAAGTACAATACATATTGTGATAAAGCAGTAATAAACATGATACGAACAAAAATAATCAACTCCAAACAATGGACCACTGCGGTAGACATAATGTATATCAAAGAATTCAGAAGAATATTTGTCTAATCTGATCAAAAATGGCTAAGAGGTTTTAACAAAAGATACTTGTGCAAGGTCACATCTTTATTTTTAATTTTTGTTCTCTCGTGTAAACATAATAGAAATTGCATATTTTAAACAAACTTAACAAGAAAATGAGTTAAACTTTATTTAAAACCAGTATTAAAGTTTTTGGTGACAAATTCTTAAATTTTAACACTGCAAAGACTTGAAATGGGTATAAGTTTAAACAATTAGCTTTAATTCAATCATTAATGGTTACATTTACACTTAAATTGATTAGGATGCTCCTATAAGAGATTTGGGATTGGTATATTCAGATATTGCTTATTTTAATTCTTGTTCAGTAAATAAACAAAAATTATGAAATGGACTTATTGGGAACAGAAATATAAAATTTAACTGTTTCAAAGAGGTTTTTAGAATTATATGTTTACTTGGACACCAAGTTCAAATTTTGTAGACAAAAGCTGATAGTGCAGGCGATCTCAAAGCTTGGATTAACATTATGAAAAGAGAATAAAATCGATACTGCATTTGATTACGAGTATGCTTATGAGTACTTACGTATTAATACGATCCTCATTTAATCCTCGTTAATTATTTGAAAACTCCTAAACATCTCATATGTGAATAACAAGACTTTCATTAAATCTTTCTGGATAATTCAAATATTTCTATTATTATTATTCCGTGGTCACCGTAGTTGCTCAACGACGCTGTAAAAAATCTTTTTAAGGGTCAACAATGCTTCGAGCTCTGACCTCACAGCTGCTGAAATCAAATTATCCATTTTAAAATAAATTTTATACATAAAAAGAAATTAAAAACCTATTCTAACTTAATGTGCCTAATAATATACCACTTGAGTTTCTAGGTTTGAAACTAATTTGTACTTGCGGTTTGAATAGTTAAATTCTTCTTTACGACTACCTGTCTTTGCTTATAAAAATATCGTTTGTATTGGAATTAACGGCATTGGAAACTTCCTGGTGCCATTTTAAATTTCAACTTTAGACAATTTTCAAACGAAGAAGTATCAGTTAGTTTGCAAAGTACATTTATTTTTAATAGATTAAAATTAGCATGTAACTTTACACTAATATATTTTATTTTGAAGCAAATAAATTATACCTTATATTCAAAGTTTTATTTTACATGTGAAATTCCGACAGAATCAATCACTGAAAGAATGCCCGCTTCTCGTAAAATTTTTCTTTATATAAAAAATTCAAATTGCGTCATGTTTCGATTTCCTTCTAGATTATGTTTTCGAAGCATTAGCCACTGAATGGTGCAATAATCCACTGCGATTTCAATTTTTTATCTGAAAGTTATTGCGGTCGAAAAAACTCTTTCATTCTTTGCAAATGCATTAAAATCAACCGTTGTTATCTCTCTCTTACGACTTCTGTACTATAATTAGAGCTATTAAACGCGCTATCTTATCAATGTTATAGCCTCCAGGTAGTAGCGCTTCTTCAAATTGAAGCGTTTATTTATTCAAGATAATTAATTTGCTTTGACGCATATGAGTTATGACTTTTTCAAAGTCTTTCGAATTCATTCCAGAATTGTTCCGAAATGTGCTTCTTTGAAATAAAACTACTCATTATTAAAAACTTATAAAATATAAGCTTTTAACGAGATTGAATGCATTATGGAACTTGTTATAAATGATATATCTTGACACTGAAATGTATTCAATATTTTTAAAGTAGATAAATGTAAACCAGCGTATTACGTTTGTTAAATCATAGATATCGACTATACGCGCAATAAAACGTTGTTCAAGAAAATAATATTTATACACGGATTTGAATTATACAATTAATAAATGCTCTAGTGTTTTCACTAATTGAAACTTATTTAGTATTTTGCAAGTGCATGAGACTCGCTCTACGATATATGCAATGAAAGTTTGTTTTAAAAGGCATTTTTCTAGAAAATCATTATTTACATACGAATGAGAAATGTCAATAAAGTGCTCCGTTACTTTTAAAACACTTCTTCCTAGTTTTCAGTTTTTAGATCTCTTCTACATATACGGCAGCATCAACTTCTTGGCCAAATCTTTCAAGAATAATTTTCGTTGTGAGTCATTTCTTGATTGTAGTTTGAATGCTCCTTAAAAAATAAAATTATCTCAGGCTAGTTCTTGGTCCTATCGCATATAGAGGTGTTGTGATGCAGAGATGTTGTGATGCACGCTACGTAGCAGAATTACACATTAATTTTTCTTAGGCGGTTAGCTCATCATAGTAAGATTGTTTCTAAAACGAAATATCGAGGTTCAACTAAACGATCTCCTGATGGTTTAGGTTTTTTTTATATCGTAGAAAATTTTCTATTAAATACCATAAAACATTAAAATTGCACTCCAAATCCATATACCAACATAGTCCAAATTGTTTAAAATTTATCATCAATTAGGATTAAATCCATTCCAGTTTCATATACGCTTCAAATTAAAATCTTATCTTGCAGTAATCCATTATTGTTTATTTATTTTCAATTTTTGAAACCATTTAATTATCTACTCTTTTCAAAGTAGCAATAGACTTTTAAAGTCGTCAATTAAACTCGTCTGTTTACTATAATACTTCACAACTTGATATTAGACTAACATGGCGACTTCTAAAACGACTGGTGAACAACTGGGCATTAACTACCTGTTTGATCCTCTTTTGATTGGTTATATAGGAACGAGTGCTGTGGTACTTTAAGCGTCTAGAATAATCGCGTTCAGTCTGGTTGCTACTCTTACGTTTTCGTTCGTCAAAATTTAGAGGCTCGTCCTAAACTATAAATCTAGAATGATCCTAAATGATGCAACTTCACAACATGTGGCGTTCTACGACTTAAAGCTACCAATTAGTTAACTTTATCTTCGCGTTATCTAATCTTTAAGATCTATTGCTGTAAATTTATGGCTTTTGTTAATTGTTTTATCTTATAATGTTATCTTCTAATTTTACCATTTATTTATCTTTATTCTTAATGAAATTTTCTCGAAGTTTAATGTACACGTTCTTATTTTTCAATTGAATATTATATACGCGCTTTTGCCAAAAATACGACCGCATGTTTAGCAGTATTATACACGCGACTTCGCGTAATTTGAATAAACTTTCGTACTATAACATCAGATTCTTGATAGAGTATCGAATGAAATCTTTCACAATAATTGTGCATATACACGTAATCGAGCACTTTGATAGTAAACTTTATGGATAAAAGACTCTTTCAAAAACGTCCTTTACGTACGGAATATCATTATTCTTATCGAAAGACACAATTTCTTAGTGATTAAGAATAAAAATTCTTTCAATGGCAGTTTTATGCCTTTATAATCCAATGTACTAAGCTTTTTTAATAAGCACGTTACTGTAAAAATGAATATTTACATAATTTGAACCTTTTTCTTAAGTTTGCTCAGGTTAGCGGCATTGTATGTTCACTGAATGGTGCTATATAACCTCCTGATGACCACTAATCACATCATTTCCCCCCAAATTAAAATATAAAATTTGAAATCAATCCACCTAAGTGTGGATTCATTCTCAGTAAAGCTTAATATTTGATTATCAGAAAACCAGTGTTCGATTGAAATTCGAAGATTGTTAAAACACAGGTGGGTGATAATAACCAACAATTCTAAGTATAATTTGGAAAACAACGAATATCTGTATGTGACGTCAGATTTCTGCCAGTATAAATAGAAATGAAATTTTAATTCCGATCTCTCTGATTTCTTGAGTTTTAAGCAAGATAGTTCTGTTTCTATAAGTATGACTACTTAAAGCATTTAATAGCTTATACTATTGAAATAATAAGTTTTCTGACAGCGTCGTTTTCTGTGTGTTGAATGAAATAAATAATAAAGTATAATGCATCATGGCAGAATAGAAATCAATAAGGGTACGCGTCCAATCAAATTTAAGACGGAAACCTAATGACGAAAAATAATTGTACTTAAACCTTGATTATTATAAGCAATTACAGGTATTGGTTGTGCAATATTCTCGAACAATGTTAATTGTGCGAAAAGATTTACTGGAAAACTATTAATTCGGTAAATGTCTAAGTGTTGGGGATCTTGGTAGCCTCAGGTTGCGTAACCCCCTTCACATATCATTGAATATTGATGAAATAGAAGGGGAACCGAGCTGAATGTAACAAGAAAAAGCAGCGGCTATGTTTAAAGGCAACAAACATAGAAAGAAGGAAAGAATTGCTGGAAGTATATGTGTGGAGCACAGCACTATACGACTATAAAATAGGGACAGTAAGAGAAACAGACAGGAAAAAGGTAGAAACTTTTTGGAATGTTGTGGTTCAGATATATGACGATGGTAGGTAGCATAGACAGACAAAGTTAATAACAAAGAGGTTTTAGAAATAATAGGGGAAGAAAGAAATATGTGGAAAACCTTAAAAAATAGGAGAGATAGGATGATAGGCCACATACTAAGGATTGAGGAAATATTTGAAAGATGTAGGCTGTAGGAATTTCAAAGAATGTATAGGCTAGCTCAGAAGAGATCTGTGGAAAACAAAAAAATAAGAGAAATAGAAGGGCAGGACACGAGCTAAAGCATTTTTGGGGAATAGTGCAGGATATATTACAAGCAGAGATAGGAAAAAAGAGAGATATGGGTAAACCTAGATAGTGAAAGATGCAGACTGTGGGAATTTCGGGAAAATGTGTAGGTTAGCTCAGAATAGAAAAATAAACATAAACTTTATAGTTATTCTAGGAAAAGCAATATACATAATTTATACATTCTGCATTGTGAAGTGCACCTCCTCAAGAAATAATGAATCATTAAACTTATACACCCTAACTTAACTTAATCAAGTGTCAATTACTTTTAAATTTATAAGTAAGTTGTTTACGTTAAAAAGTCAAAAGAAACATTAAAAAACGGACTTTGATTAACTAATTTTTAATTTATAAAATGAATACATAGTCGCTCGTGCATTGTAAATGTGAGTTCTGTTACGTGGTGTTGATAATTTACTGGATAGTCATAAGTAATAACAGTAAATGAAAAGTCTATTCTTCACAGCAACATAAAAAAAAATTACGGAACAGAAAACTGTACCTTAAGCAATCGGCTTCGTGCTGGTCTCAACTTAGGGCTGGGAAAATGCGGCTGCATTTCTCTATGGGCTGGCTGCTGGAACCACTAACTCAACTTATACTAGCACAGAAAACACTTTAGTAGCCCGACTTTACATTACATTTGATTTTCCAATGCTCCACCCGAAGGTACTACATTGGCCAGGAAACGAGTTTTTTTTACCTGGAAAATTTGGAATTTTGCCGAACCCTTGCTGTTACAAGCAAGGTAGGGATCATTAACGTGCGTGACAACACTCACACACGGGACCTCCATTTTACCTCTCATCCGAACGAAGGTGTATTTTTGTGAAAAATGCTCGCCTAACATTTTTCAAGCGGACCGTGTCGGGATTCGAACCCGGGACCTTGGGCGTAGTAGTCACACACATACCACTACGCCACGGAGCCGCCTAGCCCGACTTTACAACATGTCTCTTCGGTAAGAAGATGTTGTATTTAATACTGTCTTTTAAAGAACGGTCTCTATTTTAAAAGGACATAATCATGTATGGGGGTAGGTATTTTGGCTTTTAAAGATATCGCCGAAGAATCAAGTCTGCAGAATTCCCAGACAACAGCTGCCGAAATACAAACTGTAACAGCTTGGCAACAAGCAGATAACGCAATTATTAAAGAATTTTAGTCAAAGGAAAGCAATCTTGTTACTTTGTAACATCTTAACAGTTGTAGAATACCAGTATACTTGTAGATAACAAACCCATTGTAAGCAGATGTAGGCAGATGGTAAGTGGCCTTCTTATCTTTTTAAAAGAAAGCTGTGTATTTATTTGCAACTTTAATTAAAATGTCGTCACTGCAGGTGGTAAGAAATATTGCTACTTTGTAACGTATCGTTTCCTAAGCAGCTGTTTGATTTTTTAGACAAAATTTTTTAAAATAATTACTTGGAAAATTTTATTAAATAACACTAATTCAAACGGCAGCATATCAAGCTTGTTGAACAATTTTAGGGTGTTTTATAAATGAATGCAGAAAAAATTATTTGCAGGGTTTTGAACGTAACACTGAAGACCTAATGATGAGGAATACATTATGGAATGCTGCATATTATTTGATTTAAAAATTTTTGCACATAAAAAAAAACTGAACATAAAGATGGCTTGTATATCGAAGTAGAGGCTTAATAAAATAACTAATAATTGTGTACAATTCCTGATTTATGCCATAAGAACTTGAGTAGTTTTCTTGAATGTGAATGTACACGGAGGCAAAGTTGATAAAAAACCAAGCTTTGTAAATTTTAAATAATAAAATATCCATTGCTTATTGCTGCCTAGTCAGGGATATAATGTGTCCTTTTGTCGTTAATATATCTCACGCAGATTAATTTGCATAATCAAATTTGCAACGTACTTAGTAACTATATTGCATATAACAAACATGAAGCCATAAAGTACAAGCAACGATGTTTTTCAGTGAACGCTAGTTATGTGATCCCCCATTTATTACATCTATATAAAACTAATATTAAAGTTATTAGGAAATATTAGGAAATGTGCAACAATGTCATAAAAGACAAATTGTTACAATTTATTTTAGTTTATAAACGTTCATAGGAACGGAAGCGCTACAAAGTAGCACAAGGATAAGTGACACTGCAGATGTCAGGTTACAGACGGTCGTAGGAAGTCACGTACCGAGATTACGCAGAAGTAAGCCTGCAACAAAGTAATTATGAATAGTTTTTAAGATAGCAACTATGTATCATGAATAGAGTCAAGTGTAAGCAGACATTAGGTCTGCAAGTTCCCACAGAACTGTGAGGAGGTAGGGAGATTATATAAGGCCCGGAAGTTCCACTCGCAGTCAGTTCATCAAACGTTCAGCTTTTACATTGCAGTTCGTAGATAACTCATATTGTACAATTATTAATTAATGTATTTCGACTTAGACTAATTATTCAAGTTTGTAAAAATTCCAATTAATTTCTGTATAATCAAAAATAAATGTGTTAAAGTTCAAAGTGTCTTTTTAAAAAAAACCGCTCGAAGCCACGAACCTTAACTGGCGCAGCGTAACGGATGTCAAAAGGGTACTAGCGAATCCAACTTCGAGGAACTGGTGGTCCGGGAATTTCAATTCCGAATTTGGCAGAACAAAACAAAAATTGGAAGCAAAACAAGCATTGTTCAATTCCAGCAGTTGAAGGAAAAACAAGAATAGTTCGAATTCAACAAAAGAAAAATTGGAGGCGATACAAACATAGATCAAATCCAAGAAACCAAAAGAAAAACAGAAACAAAGAAAGAAATCAATGAAAGCAACAAAGTTACTAGTGTAAGTTCATTTTCCTTTAAACCAATTGAAATTTATTTTTATTAATAACAAAGACATTTTATATTTGCTAGTTTATAATTTATATATGTATATTAACTATTGTTACAACTATTTTATGCAATTTTTTTTAAATAATCGACTTAGCAATTGCTAGAGATTGTCCTCAAGCTTTCATTATTATTTTACATTGTATATATGAGAAAGATTTATAAAAACTTGAGTAAACTAAAATTCTGAGACAAAGAACCAAGAAAAACTATTCTGAGACACAAAAACTAGAGACAAAAAAAAAGTCGCCAAGCGCACAAGAGACTAGATCACGTTTTAACTAAAGCAAGAAAAATTTTTTAGAAACAAAACTAAACTTCTAATTCAGCAATCTTAACTGACACAAGAAATTTTTAGAAATTCTAATTCAACAACTTTAACTAACGCAAGAAACGAATTTCTAATCCAACAATAAGAGAATTAACTGGCGCATAAAAATAATTTAAATACACCGAGAATAAAAAGCGAAAGCAAAATCACGAGCAATAAAAACTAAAACCCTTATAACAACGCAACTATTCAAACGCAAATACGATCCATAAATAGACAACTTGCATTCTATTATTAAAACAACGAGAAGTATTTAAACGCAAAACCAACACTCATCGTATCATCTTTAAAAAGTGACTGAAATCTAACCTTGGATAAATACGCATGAAATCTAATAATAAACCACTATACAAAAGCTATTTAAATACATCGCGAAAACCTTTTAGCATTGTGAAATTAAATAAAATTACGACCAGAAACTTTTTATAAGGTATCAATTTAAATTACTCAGGAAAGATATAAATAATTACGGTACTGAGAACGCATTCAAACGTGAAAATTTTAATTAAATATTTCAGTAAATTAAAGACGCACAAATTGTATTGTATAAAATCACAGCGAGTACTGAATAATAACCACAGTAAATTAAAAATAACCTATAATAGAGACGCTAACGCAACTAATTAATTGACAACATTGTAAGCATTGCAGACACCTTATAATCGCATAAACCAAAGAGATAATTATTACGCACCTAACTAAAATCGACATAATTTAAAAATAGAGAAGTATTAACTGACGCAACTAACGCAAAACATTCAAGCCCGATAAATTACCACAAAAAACAACTCAGCCTATTGAAACTTCAGAAATTAAAAATTAAAATCGGCAAATCAAAAGTAAACCCAACCAAACCAATACCAAGCGTAAAACCCATTAAATAACACCAAAAACTACAAAATAAATCCAAATTTTTTTCAAAAAATAAATAATTTTTTTTACTTTTTTAAAATTACCCAAATATTACCCCAGTCAAGATGACTAATGAAATGAAACTGTACTTAGAAATGATCCCAAGCTTTAACGGAGATCAATGTACGTTAAGTACCTATATTTCAGCCAGCGAAATATTCCTGAAAACGTTTTATAAGCCAGGTGATAACGAAAGCAACACTTTACTTATCCGCCTTATTATCAGTAAACTGACCGGAAGGGCACTAACATTAATTGCCAGTCGCGAGGACGTAGACCAATGGGACGAGTACAAACGCATATTGATTGCATATTTCGGCGATCAGAAAAACTTAAAATGTTTAGTAAGAGATTTGACAAACCTTAGGATGGAACACAACCAATCACCCTATCAATTTGGAATGAAATGCCAAGATGTAAGAAGCTTAATCTTGACAAAACTCAAAATCGAAGAAACCGACCCAAACGTAAGACTTTTAAAAACGAAAATGTACGACGAGATGGCATTAGATACATATCTAAATGCACTACCCGAACGACTTTCAGATAAAATTAGATTTCAACATTTCCAAAACTTAGAAGAAGCAATGAACATGGTAATCGAAGAAGAGAACGTAGTGTACTATAGAAACCGATTATATAACCCCAACGCAAATAAAAGCTACACGCCAATGAATACTATACAACTCGCAAGACAAATAAATCTACAACAAAAATTCAACCCGTTCAACGCACAAACAAACCAAATGCGAGCCAATAATCCACATTTTAATAACTCAAACTTTAACAACCAATACAAACAATTCTCAAAACCAACATTTTACCCGAACTTTTCAAAACCCGCATATCAACCAACATTTAACTCGAACTTTTCAAAACCCGCATTTCAACCGAGATTCAATCAAAATATAAATCAACAAAGACCAGCATTCAACGCGAATCCAATTAGAAACTCGCCGATAATAAACAATAATAATCCCAATAACTATTATAAACCCACACCAATGGATACCTCATCTGGTAACACCAGAGCCAACACGAAAATAACGCACATAAAACCAAACCCCAATCAAAAACGCACTTTCACTTCAGAAGAGCTATTTCATCAAGAAGTAGAAGAGTATGAAGATGACCAGAATAATAGCAATCGACCGTGTACGAATAACGAACAAAATCAAACAAACCACTATGAAAAGAACTGTATGAAAGTTACGAGGAAGACGACGAAGAGAACACGTGTTCAAATTTTTAAATGGACCATTTTATAAACGACCAAACGTAATAAATCTAAATAATATGAATCACCTTGTATTACCCTATATCGAAATACCCCACGCTGAATTTAAACTACTAATCGATACCGGATCTTCAAAAATATTAATAAGCCCGCGAACAGTAAAGAAACGTTATCTAAACTATGTAGAAAGAAAACCTTTCAAAATTAAAACCGCCCATCAAACAACCCTACACCAATTCGTAGCAAACATACCTTTACCAAAAACGCTTAACGTAAAGATGAAACACAAATTCTGCATATTTGAATTTAACGACAAATATGACGGACTATTAGGAATGGACCTTCTAAGAAAATTAGGAGCCAACATAGATATTAAAAACCGATTATTAGGAACCAAATATGGACGAATCCCCATCAAATTTTAAAACATTCAAATTGACGAAAAATATACATTAGAACCCCGAACGGAAAAAAAGATAAGAATCCCCGTAAATTCAAATAATAACTTAGGAATAATAAACCACATAACTTTTCAACAAGGAGTAGAAACCCCAACCGCATTAGTAAAAATCAAGGACAATTATGCCACAAAGACCATATTAAACTCAAATGACTACCCCGTAGAACTATCCTTAACAAACCCGATTACCGTAGAAGAATTAAATTTTAATGAAATGAAAATAGACGAAAACCTAAACGAAAATTACAACCTCGTAGAAAACGACGAAATGTTAAGACAAAATTTAAATAAAATCCGATTTAACCGCGACATAAATCACGAGGAACAGAAAGCGATACAAAAATTATGTTACGAGTACCGCGACATATTCCATTGCGAAGGAATACCCCTAACCTTTACAAATACAGTTAAGCACAACATTGAGCTAACAGACAACAAACCGATATTCACCAAAGCATACAGATTACCCCAGGCAAGTCAGGATGAAGCTGACAGACAAGTGGCCGACCTATTAGATCAAGATATAATACAACACTCCAATTCACCATGGAGCAGCCCCGTATTAATAGTACCAAAGAAACTAGACGCATCCGGAAGACGGAAATACAGAATGGTAATAGATTACCGCAAATTAAACGAAAAAACGGTAGACGATAAATACCCGTTACCGAATATAACAGAAATATTAGATAAGTTAGGCAAGTGCCAATATTTTTCGACGCTAGATTTAGCATCAGGATACCATCAAGTGGAAATGGAAGAAGGAGATACACAGAAAACAGCCGTTAGCACACCTAGAGGACACTACGAGTATAAACGGATACCATTTGGACTAAAGAACGCACCCGCAACTTTTCAACGAGTAATGGATAACATACTACGAGGGATACACAACAAAAAATGCCTTGTGTACCTAGATGATATAATAGTGTATTCAACATCATTAGTGAAGCATATTGAGAGATTACGAGAAGTGTTCGAAAGATTAAGAACCGCACAATTTAAAGTACAACTAGATAAGAGCGAATTCCTACAGAAGAAAGTAGCATTTTTAGGACACGTAATAACACCCCAAGGAGTGATGCCGAACCCCGACAAAACAAACGCTGTATTAAATTACCCCATACCCAACACGAATAAAGAGATAAAAGGTTTTTTAGGCCTTAGCGGATATTACCGAAAATTCATTAAAGGTTATGCTCAAATAACAAAGCCCCTAACCAATTGTTTAAAAAAGGGAAACAAAATTGTACATACCCCAGAATTTATCAAAGCAGTAGATAAAATCAAAAGCATTTTAACAAATCACCCCGTACTAGAATACCCAGACTTTTCGAAATCATTCATATTAACAACAGACGCATCAAATCTAGCCTTAGGCGCTGTATTAAGTCAAGGAACAGTAGGTAACGATAAACCCATCAGTTACGCATCCAGAACCCTCAACGAAACAGAGCAACGATACAGTACGATAGAGAAAGAATTGTTAGCCATAATTTGGGCAATAAAGTATTTTAGGCCGTACCTATACGGACGAAAATTTTATATATACACCGATCATAGACCATTAGTATGGCTATGCAAACTCAAAGAACCTAACTCGAAATTACAAAGATGGAGAATCAGACTAGAAGAATATGACTATGAAATCATATACAAAAAGGGAATTTACAACAATAACGCAGACGCTTTAAGTAGAATCCAACTTAACGCACTAGAGACAGAATCAGTAATAGGAAACGTAGACGAAACCGAAATTAGAGAAGACCCAGAAGAAATGGAAACCATACATTCGACACAAAATGACGAACCGGAAACCGCAATTAAAATTTTAAACGAAGCTATAGTCATGAAGCCCAATCAATTTATAATCACAGAAGTTTTAAACAACCCCAACCCTGTAAAATACACGAAAGTGGATAATAAGAAAATTTACCAAGTTCAAATAACCAAAAACGACAATGAATCACAGATAATTAAAATTCTAAAGGAATACACCCCCGAGAAAAAACGATTTTACTTTTACTTCAACACGGAAAACTTGTACAAACGATTTTCAGAAATATATGTTAAACTATTCAACAATTCTGGCCCCGAACTTATAAGATGCACAAGAATATTAATAACATTAGACGACCCTGACGAAATAAATGACGTAATAAGAAACCAACACGAAGGAAAGACCAACCATTGAGGAATAAACGAGACCCTAAAGCAAATCATGAGACGTTACTATTTTAAGGACATGAAAGAATTAACTACATACTTTATCAATCAGTGTGAATTATGTGATAAAGCCAAATATGACACAAAACCCCCAAAGGTACCCTTAATGTTAACTAAAACACCAGACAAACCTTTTCAAAAATTACATGCAGATACTCTAGTAGTAGAAGCACAAAGTTACCTAACAATCGTGGACGCATTTACGAAAATAGGCCAAGCAATACCAATCACTTCTAAAAATAGTATAGACGTAACCCAAGGATTTCTACACTATTTTACATTTTACGGAACACCCGAAACAATAACGTTAGACAACGGAAGCGAATTTAAAAACGAAACAATTCAAAACACTTTGGAATTACACAAAATAAAAATTCATTTTATAACGGAGAACCACCCTGAATCCAACAAACTAATCGAAAGACTACATTCAGCCCTATTAGAACAGATCAGATTATTAAGAATAAATTACAAGAAAGAACACATAACTAACATAATGTCATACGCATTAATCGCGTATAATAACACCATTCATTCATCGACAAATTTTACACCCTTAGAACTAACCCTAGGACACTCAGATTCACGCAACCCGTACGATATACGTTATAACAAAGGAATCTATCAGCAATACGCCAAAGGTCATAAAGAGAAACTTAAAATAACTTATGACAAAGTAAAGGATAAGTTAGATAACGACAAAGAACGCATTACCGCGACCCGTAATAAAAACTCAGACCTAAACAAATTTTCCATATGACAAACCGTATTCGAGAAAAATTACCAAAGTAAAAGACACAAAACGGCACCGAAAAATTTAGGCCCCTTTAAAATCAAACGAATATCCGACAAAAACGTAGCCGCAATAGACGACGGCAAGACAACAAAATATGTTCACCTCAAAAATTTAAGACACCCTGTACTTTCAGATGGAGAATCATCACCCTTACCGTCAACCTCCACCCAGGTAGAACGGACACAGAAATTATAATTGAAGACATAAAAAACAACCCCGGTATACTACCAATAAAATTAGGCAGTATGCAGAACACTATAGATTATTGGACCTTTGCACAAAAATTCGATTTAACCGAGCTAAAACAAGAATTTCAAATAATAAAAAATAATTATTTTCGACTAAAACAGTCAATGGACACAACAAAATTCGGAAAAGAATACGCAATAGAAATGATGAACTACGACAGTATAACAGAAAGTATTTTGAAAAATATAGAAGACAAATTTAATCGACTAATACCTACAGAAAAATGACGAGAAGAAAAAGAGGACTAATTAACGGATTAGGAAACATAATCAAAGCAATTACCGGCAATCTAGATAATCAAGACGCAGAACGCTATGACAACGCGATACAACAATTAATAGAGAACTAAAACGACATCAAAACCATAATTAATAACCAAATATCGTTAACTCAATCAACAATCATCAAATTTAACGAAACCTTAAGAAAATTAGTTAGAAATCAAGATAGTATAGCCAATCGAATAGAAACCTTAGAAAATAACATGCAAACTACCATGTTAAGCATGCGAGATTTAATCAGATTCAATACGATATACAACCAGATAATATCAACCCTGACTTTAATTCAACAAATTCTAGCAACATTAGAAAACGCAGTAACCTTTGCAAAATTAAATATCCTACATTCAAGTATAATAGAACCAATAGATTTATTAAAAGAATGATTGAGAATAAAATCTTTTATAACTAATAGTAAATTACCTTTCGATGTAATAGAATCAAACATTTTAATATTTGAAAAAATAGCCATAGTTAAAGGCTATGTAAAAAATAACGATATAACATTTTTAATAGAAATACCTATAGTAGAGATTAACAGTTACAATTATTATCACTTATTTGCTTTTCCAATGAAAATGACTAGCACATACCAAGTTATTATTCCAAAAACCAAATTTCTATCCTTAAATGAACAAAGATATGGTTATACGAACGAAAAATGTAATGTAGTCACACCCAATCAATACCTATGTCAATCATTGACAACAAAAATATAAGAAGACAGCCCTTGCAAAGTACAACTACTCAAATTTACCAATCATTATGCAAATTGTGAAGCCAAACCTGTACAAATCACCAACATGAAAATTCAGAAAGTAACGGAAAACAAATGAATGGCCATTTTCCCCACCGAAGTAATCGCAACAATGTATTGCAATCAAGATAAAAGTAATTTAGCATTAACCGGAAGTAAATTAATCACCCTTAAGGAAAATTGTTATTTAAAATTAAAAAATGAAATAATTAGAGTTTGCCAAGATCCCGTACAAAGCAAGAAATTAGCAAAACTACTCGATTTACAAATCAAGATTACCCAAGACGAAGACGAAGAAATAATTCAAAAACCAATGCAATTGGAACACCTGGAATTAGACAACCTAAACACGCCATGAAACTCATGGAAGATTACACAGAACACTTGAACGAGATCAAAACGCCCAAAGTGCACTACGATAATATTAGTGTATGGACAATTATATTGATTATATTGACTATTTTATTGATCATTTATGCAACTTACAAAATATGTATTAGATTTAAGAATAATAAAGGAAACAGTTTTAGATTTAAGAAACCCAAAGAACAAATGTACCCTTAGAAAATATGAATTTTAAGTGGGATTAAACGAATTTAATTAAAAATCAAGAAAATGTAAAAACCCTTAATTTTTAATGTACGTCTGGAGGAGTTATGTGATCCCCCACTTATTATATCTATATAAAACTAATACTTAAAAAAGTTATTAGGAAATATTAGGAAATGTGCAACAATGTCATAAAAGACAAATTGTTACAATTTATTTTAGTTTATAAACGTTCATGGGAACGGAAGCGCTACAAAGTAGCACAAGGATAAGTGACACTGCAGATGTCAGGTCACAGACGGTCGTAGGAATTCACGCACCGAGATTACGCAGAAGTAAGCCTGCAACAAAGTAATTATGAATAGCTTTTAAGATAGCAACTATGTATCATGAATAGAGTCAAGTGTAAGCAGACATTAGGTCTGCAAGTTCCCACAGAACTGTGAGGGGGTAGGGAGATTATATAAGGCCCGGGAGCTCCACTCGCAGTCAGTTCATCAAACGTTCAGCTTTTACATTGCAGTTCGTAGATAACTCATATTGTACAATTATTAATTAATGTATTTCGACTTAGACTAATTATTCAAGTTTGTCAAAATTCCAATTAATTTCTGTATAATCAAAAATAAATGTGTTAAAGTTTAAAAAGTCTTTTTAAAAAGAACCGCTCGAAGCCACGAACCTTAACTCGCTCTATTTGGAAAAGATAACGCAAAAAATTGGCTTTGAAATGCGCTTGTAATGTACGAAAAAGTGGGCGAATCCAAATAAGTAAGTAATTACAAGAAAACATTTAATACGTATAAGAAACCTAAAGAAAATGCAATGCAGTTGACTCGAATGATGACAGTTTGATATTGCAGGCTGGTATTATACAGTAGCTAGAGATTAAAATAGAGCAGTGCAAATACGAATACAAATTATATTCGTAGTGAAGTAGGTTATGATCGTCTAGTCTGGTGAAAATAGAATTGAGGTAAGTTAAGCGTGTAACAGAACATACAGCTTACAAAGTTGTAGCAGGTGCTAAAATATTTAAAAAAGTACGATTAAGAAAATGTGTGTAAATTTATTAAAGAGTTTGAAACAAAATAAATCCTTACATTAAATCATTACTTAGTATATTTATTCTGCATCAATCAGTACTGCAGAGAATTCCACAACCGACACTACTACATGCGCCTAGACCCCTATTCTCGAGTTCATGAAAATGACTGCATCCTTCTAATAGAAGTACTAGGTCACTTCTCGTGGATGTTCTCTTACGTTACAAAATTTGTATTCCTGAATCTAGTAGAATTGAATATTTTATAGGAACATTCCTCCTGCAAACTGCGCATGTGCAATCAGCTATCTTCGTACACTGAAACTAACCGAGTATATTTTGATCAACTAATTTGACAAATGACAAGTTATGAGGAAACTCTAATTTAATTTGTGTGGTGTACACTACCAATACTTTCGCCGTTATTGTGTTTTGTGTTAAGAAAAATGAGCGAGAACCGTAGACTTGCATCGATGAATGCACCTCAAAAAGATCTTCTGGTGGACTATTTAAAAAACCACCCAAATTTGTTGATGGGAAAATTTACGGCCGAGTTTAATTACAAAGCTGTCCATGCTTTGTGGGAAGAATTAGAGATCTTGCTGATTGCCATTCCCAATGGTTCTACAAAATTATGGCTGTAGTGGCGAAAGGTAACCTAAATTATAATGATATATTAGCCCTAACTATTTATCTTGGACAGACCTGGAAAGATCTTAAAAAAATACTAAATCTACGGCAGTTAAAGCTAGACGCTATACATGTGCCACAGGCGGAGGTGATCTTGTTGAAATTGATACTGGAGATGAAGTTAAAGATTGAAAAATTTTAGAATTAATTTCTCCAGTGACTATCGAGCGACATCATTCTATCAAGGAATCCAAAATCGTTTTTGATTTTGATCAACCTCACACTAGCAGTGCTGTAAGTTATGTTGCGATGTATTATATAGCATGAGTATAACGGTATTTTTTATGCAGAAGAATCCGGGCCACCCAATGTGATGTAGAATTTTCACGAAGTGATTGTATCTAAAGTATGTGTATTGTAATTCACTTACAAATATTTTACTTTTCAGATATTACTCTTAAATTCGTTGTGTGATTGCCAATAATTATCCATTGAATAATAGTAATACGAGTAGCTCTGTTGGAGATCAATTTGCCGGAGTTTTCATGACCGGTTTCAAAAAGCTTGCCAGATGATGAAAGCGAGAACTTTGAACCGATCATGGAAAACTAGCAATTTGATTTACATCGAAACCGCCTACACCAAATATTATAATTGTGAAGATTTCAAATATACAATCAAATTACACATTACTATGCACAAGGATTCTGCATTAATTAAAAATTTGTTATAGAATTCCATATTTCAAGACAGTGGCGGCGCTATACCAAACGTGGGTGTCGGCGACATAAGTTTTTTGAGGCCCCTAACATTTCTCAGAGCCCAAAACAAAACGTTTAATGATTTGAATTATACCAAACCATACTAGGTATATATAAGTATTTTGTTGCTAAGCTAATCAAACTGTGGCGGTTAATTAGAACTCAAGAAGCAAATTAACTGTACGTAGTAAAAGGTAAGATACATGAATAAAGGTGAATAGACAATCTGAGTGTCTATAATATATAACACTTGCGTTCACATGTTATTTGTCAAAGAAGTACAACCAAACAATTTCTTTTAAAAATTATAAATTATGATTAAGGACATACTTGAAAATAACGAGGTGAGAAAATATCCATTATCCATAGGCGGCTAGTTGCACAAAAATGGTCTCTGATGAAATTCCAATTACACTCATGGTATTTAACATGCAAATTTTACTGCGACATTTTTATCCGTTGAGATTAATTGACACGAAGCATTATAACTCGTAACGTTTAGAGCTCTAGTCTAGTGGATCATATTATTATCGAAGCATGTACAATTGTTATATGGATAGTGAAGCTAACACTTCTAAAACGGCGTAAAGCTCGAAGTGATGAAGCACCTGACTCTTGTTCTAAGCGCAAATTTAACATTAAATAGTTTTAAGAGGACCGAACACAAATAGACGAATTACACACTCAAACACAAATTACAATATACAAACTTTTCTGCTTTTAGTTTCACTGAATTTTTTTAATATTGTATCATAATTTAGACCAGCCGCTATTTTTACTTCAATCGATAAAATTGACAACGCAGATAGTCTCTCTTGGCCCATGGTACTTCGTAAGTAGGTCTTAATTCATTTTAAGCTTGAGAAGCTTCTCTCAGCAGAAGCTGTAGTGACCGGAACTGTAAGCATAATTCTGATTGTCATGTAAACATTTGGGTATACTTTTTGCAAATTATTTTCTAAAATGTACTGAATAAGTTGTTTGACATCTTTGATAGAGTCTATTAGTGAATTCGATTGTAAAAGCAGAAGTTTTTCACATAGTTCGAAAGGCTGAATGTCGCTGTGTTTGCCATCCCGAAGTATTGCAGCTAAATCATAACAATGTTTAAGAAGGTCTTTTTTTGGTATAGATTTTAAATAATTTATGTCAAAAATAAAGCCGAATTGTTCAAAATAATTATGGAGCGATTTTAATCGGCATTTGGTGTCGACTATGATAGCATCTAACATCTTATTAAAAAAGTCAACCTTGTACTGCATTTCAGCAGATTGTATTGGTTTATCAATATTTTCATACGAGAACATTTTTTTCTTTTTGACCAATCTTTTTTCTTTAAATTGAGACGAAATCTCATAACTACTTTTTTCCACAAACAATCTGGCTTCTGCAACACTTTTTTCAAATCCTGTATCACGATATTCTTGAATCCAGTTACATAGCAAACGTAAAGTATCAACAACGATCTTCAAATTAACTTGAACCGATTGCCATAATTTACTTAAATTGTTCACGCGCAGTAAAATCTCGTACCAAACGTGTATTGCAACAATAAACTCAAAAGTTCACATTTCGTTGAGTACAGCTTCGCAGTCACTTAGAGTTTCGGAATCTTCAGTTTCGTTTTTCAGGTCATTTACACAATCGATAACATCCTCAAATTGCAACAATATCGCTTTAACTGCTTCTATTCTACTCTCCCATCTTGTTTCAGATAGGGATTTTAATGTTAATTCTAATTTGGTTTTAAGGAGACCCCAACGCTTGCTTGATCTCGTAAATAGAAGGTATCTTTTATTGATAAAACCGAAAAACGTCTTGGCAATTATACAAGAATTACTTGCATCTATCAATAGTAAATTCCAACTGTGACCTCCACAAGGCGTGAAAAATGCTTTTGGATTAATATTAAGGATTCTAGTTTTAACTCCTTTCTTAATGCCGACCATATTAGCGCTATTATCGTATCCCTGCCCTCGACAATTTTGGATATCTAAACCATTTCTATCTAGTTCTTGTAATATTGAATTTGTTAAATATTCTCCTGTTGTCTCTGCGACGGCAATAAACCCAACAATGTGCTTCTCTATCGCTCCAGTTGAAGAATTACAAAATCTTAATGGTATCAACATTTGTTCAACACGGCTGACATCCCTGGTGCAATTAAGCATAAACGCGTAGTATTTTGCTTGTTTGACTCTTTGTATAATCTCATCAACAACTGATTTAGACATTAATGTGATTAATTCGTTTTGAATATCGTGACTCAAATAATGCTGATTAAGCTGTTTTTTATTAATACGTTGTAGGTGTTCCCGTAGTGTCAGATCATATTTGGATAACAATTTAAATAGGTCTATAAAATTGCCACTATTATCGCTATTATTTAAATTAAGAGATTCTCGATGAGCTTTAAATGCCAGATTATGTGAAGCTAAGCAGTTGATTATATCAATCAACCTTTCAAACAAGTTATACCAATACTTTTGCGATTCTTTAACGAGTCTCTCGTTTTCTGCTTTTATTGTTTTTTCGTGTTTAATTCCTTTATAAAATTCAATTCATTTAATCATGCACACTATGTGTCCATGACTTTGTTCATGTCTTTGCAATATTCGACTCAAATCTTTCCAGTCGCAACATTCTTCTTTTACCATCTGTGTTTGCAAATGGAAAAAAAGTTTACATGGAAAGCAATTAACTTTATCTTCAGATATAGAGTAAATTAACCACCTGCGATGTTGATTTTCCCCATTACTGAATTTTCGATTAAAATGGAATTTAGAAAAATGTCTATTATTATCGTCTCTGGGATAACTTTCGTCAGACGTCTCTAGGTTTTGGTGAGGACCGTTTTGAATTAAGTCATGATGCTGCGAGTCCGGTATTGGAAATACCCACTTCTCCGGATCAGAATCTATAAACAACGCTGTGAAATGGGCTGCTTGTTTTTGAATCATTGAGTCACGAATGTTGTCGTCACAGTCTAACTTTTTACTGTTACTGGGTTCAGAGACTTGAATAACTGTAGATTCTGCCAACTCTGGATCTGAAGTTGGTTCAGAAACTTGTACAAGAGAGTCATCAGACTTTAATGTTATTGTAGTACCGACCGGTCCTGATGAAGATTTCTTAAGAAATTTCATCATACTGGAACTCATGGTTTGGTTGGACAGAGCCTTTTCAACTTTTCTTTTTCTTTTCGGCGCACCAGATTCCCATTTCCTACCTATATCTCTGTCTCTAGAAGGCCCTCCTGACATTATAATGACGATATCAAATATAAAAAGCAAACACGATTATACCAGCGCAGATAAAATGCAAAAAGTTTTGAATATTATATATAACTGACTTAAAATAGGGAAGTAACTTAATAATTAATTATACAAAAAATTAAACTAACACATGTAATTCACATCATACCCTATGTAAAATGTATGCATTAATCCAAACAATATTAGCACAGAAGCTTTTAGTATTTATAATCAAAAATACCAACAATTATACATTCTTTATTTTTATTTTAACTACGCGTTACTTTAGTCGTTGGTTATAACTTAAAACTAAGAGTAATTTAACTACACACTTCACGTATAAACAACACTGAATGTCCGTAACAATTTACGCATACAGTTTAAGACGGACGAAAGAGGGTGGTTTAGTTTTGCCTGTAATTGTATACAAAGGGAGGGGGTATCGACCTAATACGTACCTGTACTTTAAACACTATACTATATTTGTATTAAACTTGTTTAAGTCATCTTGACTGCATTGTTAAATGTTAAACCTTAGACTATTATTACAAAGTACGTACACAACTAAATAGAATTCTATTAGGAACTTCTGAGAAACATTTGGCTTACAATGACTGAGCTTGTCAACTTGAGAAAACATCAAACAATACCTAAGTAGCTTTTAGCATGAACTTTATTCATTTTGGCCAAGAAATCATTTTGAAGATTCATTTTCTACAAAAGCTTCAATCGCAAAACCACGAAGTAGGGTTTATTTACAATTATATCTCACAAAAGTTACTAATAGTTATGACATATAATAAATGTAAATTGAACATGTATTTTCAAATGCTCTTTGAAATGAAAGGCCTTTTAACAATGGACTTATCGTAACCACTGGGTGCATTGAATTCTTCTCCCTGCCGGGACAGGTAGTCGACAGGGTCTGTTAGTGTGATGCATTGCTTGCTTTTTGCGATATGAAATACTTGCTTCTAATAAGGGTTTAATCCTACATTTAAGACATTGCAGAATGCTGGCGTTCGTTCTACGATAATAAATATTTTTTTGGTCAACTAATCAACTTCTGCCATTTTTTTGCGAAGCCTTCTTGGGCGCGAGGCCTTCGGCGGTCGCCGACGTCGCCGACGCCTAATGCCGCCACTGTTTCAAAAACACAATTATGCACCTCCACCCTCAAGCAGTTCTGCTAAAACCCAGAGAAAAAGAATCATGAAATCTACACAGCTCGAAAAGTCACTCAAAATCTCCAAACACCTAGTGAAAACTGAAAATAAAAAGCTAGTATAATGGAGAATTATTATACCTACAAGCAGGAATATTATAAATAAAAATTAAATCTTTAACAAGAACATAATGAAATAATGTCTGGTATTTTGAATGAGTTGCAGCAGCTCCGCCAAGTAGTTCGTTTTAATATTAATAAGTTGTAAATGTTGTCTTTTATGTAAGTTGTTTTAATATAGATTCTAGTATTAATAAATTGTAAATTGTTTTTAATTTGAAAGGTTAGTAGTACATTCACGTACATTATAATATTGAATGAAATTTATTTTGTATAAAATAAAAGAAATCACAGTAGGTATACTAGAACTACAAATCTATAACTAATTACTAACTACATACTATGTCTACGTCTATTGGTATCACTCACATCCATAAATATATATATATATATATATATATATATATATATATATTCAAAAATTAGCCCCTGAATAAAATATTGATATTTATCTGATTTCACCAAATTTTATGTTCCCTGGAAGCCAGCAAAATTATACCACTGCAATTGCTTTTAAGTACCTTTTGAACGTTCAAACGATCCTATCTATATTTTTCAAATTCTCAAATAATTTTTGATGACCCTTACAGATATTTAATATAGCAAAGTATTAAATGTTAAAATTGGAAAACAGTCTTATACTAATAATGAATAAAATCTCTGACCTATGTTTTCCCTGCGTGTCTCTAGGAACTGCCTCTTAATATTGATGGATTGTTACAGCTTGGCTCGTTAGCGTAGTTTCTTCACTTGTTGACCAGAATGATTAATTAATTGTTGCTTGAATTTTCCTTTCGGATTCTTGAAATGACTTGGAGCTTGCTTTTAGTTTAATTTGACTATCTTGACGTTTATTATGTTTCCTTGTAGACTTATTTAGAAGTATTTTTATAATCTTCTCGATTTTTGTTTAGTGGTACATTTAGAATTACATTCAGACGGATATTTATTGGTACATTCAGAGGTACACTCAGATGTACACTCAGAACCCTAAATTTCTTAAATATTAGAATTAAATTCAATTAATAGTTTACCGTACGTTTTATGATTAAAACGGCTATTTCTCGTTGTATAAATTGGCACTTTTAATATCCACTATTTTTAATAAATTATTAACTTTCACTAAGTTCACTCTTACGTAATATTTAACTTTCAATTGACGTGATTAATGCTTTGTCGAAGAGATACTAAATGTTTACAAGGTGCCCATAGTATTTATAGACTTCACCTATCAATTTTCTTATTGGTGTTCAACGTGTGTTTGTTGATCAACGCGAGTTAAGGTTCGGGCCTTTGGAGCGGTGTTTTTAAAAACAATTCCGAAGACTTAACAAATTTATTTTAACTTAAAACAGAAATTACAATGGATTTTTGAATAACTTGTAAAATAACTTTAATTCAAAAACATTTAATTAATTGTAATAAGATGAGTAGCTTGAATAACGAAGTATGGAGTTCGAAGACTGACTGCCGGGCCTTGAGCTCCCGGGCTTTTTATAATAACCTGCCCCTCACACGGCTGTGGGAACTTGCAGATCTCATGTCTGCTTTTCTTTTAATTGTACACTTTATTACATTGTAACAATCTTATTCCTAAGTAATTGCGGTATGTTAACCGCCTGTGACCTGCCACCTGCAGTATCACTGCCCTCACGGATGCAAAGTTGCATGTCCGTTCTCATGAACTGTCGATAACCTCTCTGGGTTATCCTTGTATTACATTGTTGCAATGAACTTATACTTTTATTTAACAATTTCTAATAATTCTTATTAGATTCAATATATTCAATACATATAGATAATTGCGGGATACATAACTCGTGTTGTACTTTGCGCCTATCTCTGCAAAAATCGCTATTTCTAAAAATTTCTTGTTTTGATTCTTGTTCAGACGCTTGATCTCATACGTAAACGTTCAACTTCGTGCAGTATATTTCTCAGAAATTCCAAATTTTATTGCATTTTGATCACGTCTTTCATGTTTGTGTCGACTATTATTCAAACCTTATCGCATCACGGACCGCCAGTTATACATTTTGTTTGTTACTCCAAATATGTTGGATTTTATGCAATACAATGTCTTTTGTCACGTACTTATATTTCTAATAATGATGTATTTGAACGCGTTTACTTATTTATGCGTTGATTTTTTTAAATAGCTAGTATGTCAGGTTGTTTATCTTCCTCGATTACGTGTTTATTTTGATGAACTTCGTTGCGTTAAAACCTTATTTTCACTCGTTTCTTTTCAGTTCCGGATTTGTATATTTAACTTAGAACGTACACATTATTATTATTGCTAAATAGTATCTGATTATTGCAGAATGAGCTTCTTTCTTATGATTAAATTGGTTATGATTTATATACAGTGTGCTTGCTAATGGCTTTATGTAAAATAGTCGATTTACTCCTATTTTGTAATAGTATTAGTTTTAGTTTTAAAAAAAACGGGGGTAATTAAAACTTTTGTAACTTTATTACCCTTTATCCTCGTGACTATCAGCTATATACTAAAACTCTCTATTTTTAATCTGATGTCACTAGGTCGAGATTTTCTTCTTTAGACTCCAAGCCCAGGGTAGTGTCAGATGGAAAACGGCTTTAGACAAAGAAAACTCTTAGGGGTTAAACGGCTAGTAGAGTGTTAGCTCTGGGTAGATCATGAGCATGGGTCATGGCTGGATAATCGACCAAAAATATTTTTAATAGGCGCCACCGTATTTTTAATACAAGTGCCAACAAAATTTAACTGTGTTTGTATAAGGGAATGCGGAAACCTTATCTTAACACCACTATCATAGCCATAAAATTTGAATTTCACTCTTTATCACACACTTACCAAAACCTCAACCACCAGATGTCAAACAGTTGTCTCAGCCTTACCTGTGAACAAACAAAACACCACATGGACACTATTTGTGTCTTCAAAAGCATATGCCAAAAATAGAATAAATGAATTTAAACATCTGTGAAATACTAAAGGATTCATTTTCATTATTCTGTCTTTTACTTAATGAGGGTTTGCTCTAGTTTTCTTTTCTTAATTTAAATGTAGAATAATAAAACTTCATTCAAATGAAACAAAATGAATTCTATTCATATGTAGAAATCGGATATATATACATGTGACTGCAATATATATGCTTACTATCTTGTCATTAATTTTTTATAAAAGAGTTTTAGTGAAGTTTAACCTTCTAAATAAATATTTATAAATTAATCATTTCTATAAAATTTTAGTTTAAGCAAACATATCATAATTTATTTGTTCATATCACAAGATTTTATTTTTACTATAATCATTGAAGCGCTTCCTTGACCATTTACAACAAAGATTGATCATCAGAAAAATAACGATCATAAAATGCAACTATTCAAATTTAACTGTTGTCTACACAAAGAAATATACACGAATATCAGCACCAATAAAAAGCTTTTACATGACCTTAATTGTTTTTAAGCAAAATGTGAAAATTAAATCAAGACTGCATCTGGCGTCTAGATTAGGAAACAGAATCTATACTATTTTTTATCTGACACAAGTTGTCATTCTAAATATCTTGACACACATTGAATGCGTGTACAAATAACTGACAAACTAAATATCTATTCGGTGTGTTATTAACTTTAAAAAAATACTTTAAATTTGTGTTATTCTAATAATCAACGTAGGAGATCTTATAATAATTTATAATACTTCCAAAGTTACGGAAAGTTTCAAACACTCACGTGTATCCAAATAAATTGCAGGTGCAAAATCATGACGTCAGCTGTTGTATTTTTCCAGCGTATTAATCATCTGTAAGTTTGAAGTACCAAGATTCTTTGTTGAATAAACCATTTCTATACGGCGTATTAAATAGATAGAACGAAACCATAACTGCCTGCTTTAAATTACTGCGACGAAAATTTATTATAATTTAACATTGAAAATTGTTGTTGTAGATATGTCCATTAGATATTGCACTAAAGTGAAATATATTAGTTTAATTTATAATATTAATCTATACCAACTGTCTTAAATGATGTATATTATTGTTCCATGTTCTCAACTCAAGTTCTTCTTTCTGACTCTATTAGACGCCTCGTGTTTTAGTCGAGCCATCTTGACTTTTATCTCTAGTCTACAAAAGCGACTTGATTCTTCGACGTTGGAAACAAAAGTGCTCATAATTAACTGGACTACGCTTGGCAACAAGCCACAGAATATAAATTTCCTAGATTCTATGTGTTATTGGGAATATTATACTTTACTTTTTATTGGCTGAATATTTACGAATTAAATGCTTTAAAATTTATCTGTTTTATTATTAATTTATTAGGCTTGGTGCAACAAGAAAAAAATACGTTACACAGCCTCTTCCCAAGAGAAAAATTGAGGTATGGAAGAATTTTTTCTAAAAAATTTTGACTGAAACTTCAAAATTACTCTCATTAACTGTATAAACCTCTAACAACTCACAACAAAACAGCACAAACTTTAACTATAACTAACGATGAGTTTAACAAAAAATCAGAATCATTCACTAATTGATATGGGGAATATTAATGCATGGGATTGAGTGATTAGTAACTGCGCGTACTACACGCCTATAAAGGGACAAATTCGGAAGTCATAATCAGTATATACGTCAATCAGTTAAGAATATTTAGGGAATCTAACACTCAGTGGATGCATATCATCTATAGTTACAAACGCAACAACCATATCAAAGTAAAAAATTTTACCTGAAGCGAAAATATTTTCTATAAATTAGAACTGTAATAAACAAAATCGAATGTATAACAAAATTACTATTAAACAAAAATCTGTACAACGAATACTCTTCTCTAATTTACTATATCTGTGTTAAGGATTTATGTACATAACTTTCCAAGTGCTAATTACATTTAAACTAATCGATGAATTTAACAAGTACCAAAAGCTGTTATTTACGAAGTCCATTCACGAAACAAATCTCTAACACTCGAGAAACAGACAAAGTATTAACAATACTTATTCATCAACAAGATACCTTTGATCTTTGAGTGAGCACCTCACAACATTATCTGTACGACTACTATGCTACAGACTCAACTATATCTCTCAAAATTCTACAACATCAGTGATTCATCACCAAAGAACTCCAAAACCACTAATAAATCATACGTTGAGCCTACTGGGAGACATCCACCAGCAACTCACAAAAAAAACTCTTCATGAACTCTCTTAGCTCATGTACACTCTCAATAAAGAATAAGCACATCAGGCCTAGTCTCAAACTACTAAACCAAAACTCAAGCATTCCTTTAATGCTTAATACTCTATCACACTCTAACTATATAACTATACTCAACACTTTACTAAACACTCTCTATAATCTCCATCATGTACCTCATAACTGAATACGCACCTCTTCAGCGAATACATATTCATCTCTATATACCTGCAACATTTCTCAACATATGCTGCACTCTCAAACACCTCAAAAAATATATCATCATTCAAAATCCATAAACATATCCTTGTCGTCATCAAAAATTATCATTTAACACATCTTTGTCGTCATCAAAAATTATCATTTACCACATCTTTGTCGTCATCAAAATTATCATTTAACACATGCAACATCTAAATCAACAAACATATTAAGCTCTATTACTACTAAAACAAAATTACTTTAAACAAACCAAAAATTTCACTAACTTTAATCTTGTCCTACTTAAGAGTTTAAAACATGGACCAAAAAGAATTACTACTGACATCAACTATAATTAGAAATACTTAAGGATCAGAAACATTCTTAACATCTTCATTTTCACCTTCATCTGTCGCAGAATTATCGATACTAAACATTTTCTTAGACTTAAATTTGAAGATACGGATAAATGAAAAAGGGGGAATTTGAATACGAAATTATTTTCTACTTTACTTCATGATAACTATTAATAAATGTTCTGGTACACGCTCACTCCATCCACAATCAAACTGTCGATACAAACCAAAACGCTTCACAACGCACAAACCTGCCAGTATGACAAGCTCCTCTATGAGCCCCACCCAGACCCACAAACAAAATTGCTAGAATGACAAACTCTTCTCTGAGTCTCATCTAGACTGACAAACTAAATAAGCAAAACGAATCACATCATAACCGACTTCAAATAATCTCAAGTGACGATGCCAAAACTGCTAAAGCGACAAACCCACCACGACCCTCGCACAGACCGACATAACGCTGAACGACCAACCCCTCCGGAGTCTCGTCCAGACTAACATAACGCCACACGATGAACCACAACAAGTCTCGCACAGATCTAACTTAACTCAACATACTACGTTGTAACGCGACCATAAAAATTGCTACTCAAAACCAATCAAACTAAACCAAAACGTGCTCATGCACAAGAGCAATCTTCAAAACTATATTTCAACAGTAAAAACTAGTGTACCATTAATCGACCAACAAACATAACTAATAAGACTAAAAGATGAACCTACTTTCGATGTAATACATCCAAAATGAAATAAACTCGTAACATCCATATCAAATAACTTTATCATTTTATTTTCCTTTTATCTGAAACTGGTCTTGAATTTTCAATGCCTCTAATGTTCAATTCATATTCTAACTCATTTTTAAGTAAATGTACGATGCTATAAGTTTCTGCCATAATTAAATATCTGAATACCTCTAACGTAACTCAATTATAAAATTTTTGAAGATGAAATCTCAAACAAACGAATGTCCTAACTATATAAAGAAGAACTCACTATAAACTGTAACAAACTTTAACAAAAATGAAACTAAAAGAAGACGTTACTAATATCAAAGCAAACCTCAGTCGGTGAATATAAGTGTGATGAAAATAACTACTAAATGTTCCAGCCTCTAAGTGAAATTATTCGAGCCTCTAACTGAAATTCGAGCCTCTAAATGAAATTCCAGCCCCACGTTGCGAGCGCAAGTGTAATAGTATTAGTTTTAGTTTTAAAAAACGGGGGTAATTAAAACTTTTGTAACTTTATTACCCTTTATCCTCGTGACTATCAGCTATATACTAAAACTCTCTATTTTTAATCTGATGTCACTAGGTCGAGATTTTCTTCTTTAGACTCCAAGCCCAGGGTAGTGTCAGATGGAAAACGGCTTTAGACAAAGAAAACTCTTAGGGGTTAAACGGCTAGTAGAGTGTTAGCTCTGGGTAGATCATGAGCATGGGTCATGGGTGGATAATCGACCAAAAATATTTTTAATAGGCGCCACCGTATTTTTTAATACAAGTGCCAACAAAATTTAACTGTGTTTGTATAAGGGGAATGCGGAAACCTTATCTTAACACCACTATCATAGCCATAAAATTTGAATTTCACTCTTTATCACACACTTACCAAAACCTCAACCACCAGATGTCAAACAGTTGTCTCAGCCTTACCTGTGAACAAACAAAACACCACATGGACACTATTTGTGTCTTCAAAAGCATATGCCAAAATAGAATAAATGAATTTAAACATCTGTGAAATACTAAAGGATTCATTTTCATTATTCTGTCTTTTTACTTAATGAGGGTTTGCTCTAGTTTTCTTTTTCTTAATTTAAATGTAGAATAATAAAACTTCATTCAAATGAAACAAAATGAATTCTATTCATATGTAGAAATCGGATATATATACATGTGACTGCAATATATATGCTTACTATCTTGTCATTAATTTTTTTATAAAAGAATTTTAGTGAAGTTTAACCTTCTAAATAAATATTTATAAATTAATCATTTCTATAAAATTTTAGTTTAAGCAAACATATCATAATTTATTTGTTCATATCACAAGATTTTATTTTTACTATAATCATTGAAGCGCTTCCTTGACCATTTACAACAAAGATTGATCATCAGAAAAATAACGATCATAAAATGCAACTATTCAAATTTAACTGTTGTCTACACAAAGAAATATACACGAATATCAGCACCAATAAAAGCTTTTACATGACCTTAATTGTTTTTAAGCAAAATGTGAAAATTAAATCAAGACTGCATCTGGCGTCTAGATTAGGAAACAGAATCTATACTATTTTTTATCTGACACAAGTTGTCATTCTAAATATCTTGACACACATTGAATGCGTGTACAAATAACTGACAAACTAAATATCTATTCGGTGTGTTATTAACTTTAAAAAAATACTTTAAATTTGTGTTATTCTAATAATCAACGTAGGAGATCTTATAATAATTTATAATACTTCCAAAGTTACGGAAAGTTTCAAACACTTACGTGTATCCAAATAAATTGCAGGTGCAAAATCATGACGTCAGCTGTTGTATTTTTCCAGCGTATTAATCATCTGTAAGTTTGAAGTACCAAGATTCTTTGTTGAATAAACCATTTCTATACGGCGTATTAAATAGATAGAACGAAACCATAACTGCCTGCTTTAAATTACTGCGACGAAAATTTATTATAATTTAACATTGAAAATTGTTGTTGTAGATATGTCCATTAGATATTGCACTAAAGTGAAATATATTAGTTTAATTTATAATATTAATCTATACCAACTGTCTTAAATGATGTATATTATTGTTCCATGTTCTCAACTCAAGTTTTTCTTTCTGACTCTATTAGACGCCTCGTGTTTTAGTCGAGCCATCTTGACTTTTATCTCTAGTCTACAAAAAGCGACTTGATTCTTCGACGTTGGAAACAAAAGTGCTCATAATTAACTGGACTACGCTTGGCAACAAGCCACAGAATATAAATTTCCTAGATTCTATGTGTTATTGGGAATATTATACTTTACTTTTTATTGGCTGAATATTTACGAATTAAATGCTTTAAAATTTATCTGTTTTATTATTAATTTATTAGGCTTGGTGCAACAAGAAAAAAAATACGTTACAATTTAATGGTGGAATTGTTGTTTTTCTTAACGTTAATAATACTTACATTAATCGTACTACCCCAATGGCTTAATATACTCTTATACTACCCCCTTATCATAGCAATATATATATATATATATATATATATATATATATATACAGATTATATATTAAAATGGCGCACGGCGATTTCTCGTTAAAGTCATCTTACTGTGGCTCATTCAGAGTTAACTCGTCCCACATGTTCTCGATGTTCCATCGTTGTACATACCAAAGTCTGCATGAATATGGTCTTCATGTTCTTCTGGATCGGGTACACTTGCTGTTATGCACGTATTATAAAGTGTGCATAAATTTGTGGCGTAACGGGAGCTACAGGGGATTGGTTCTAAATATATGCATTGTGACAGCTACCAGAAAATCTTGCATTAACATTAATAATTTTAAGATTATGATCGCATATCTAAAAACAATTTGATACAACATGTTTTCTTGGGAATAATGAGTAATAGTCTACAAGTTGAACATTTTAAGAGTGATAAGTTTTTCGATTGACATATGCGTGCTCATGATATTCTGGACTCGGTGATGATTCGATGGCAACATATGTGCAATCAATAACTCCTATGATTCCAGGAAACTGATACTTTTCGTAATACCTACAAGTAATAGCAGTAGGTATTAATTCAATTTGTTACTGCGGGTTGAACTGACTTTGTTTTACCGTTGATAAATTTTATAGAACTTAGAACTTTTAGCGCATAGTTCCAAAACACACTTGCTCTGATGTAGTAGTAACTGCACATCTCAGTGATATACCATGCATAGGCGTATCAGATGTTCTATTTACACTGTCAAACAACTTATCCTCAAAGAAAAAAATCTTACGGTATCCTCAGTTTCCTTTGGGCAAGGTACTCCTAAAAATAACAATTACTACCACTACATCACAACTATATACAAAAGTTAAAGAAGCAAGCAAAACAACCTTGCAGCAAACGTATTTCATAACATACATTGGTTTGAATTATAAGCACTCGTAATTTCTTTTATGAAAACTGTACCCTGACAGATGCTTTTACTTACATACTTTCACAAGCGTTTGTAAACAAGATTATACCTTTCTATTTAGGTCTTTAGCAGCAAAAGATACCTTAATTTTTTTCATTTTTCGCTCGTAAACATGTGCATCAGTAAGTTCATAAAAAGTTTTGTAGTCACTGAAATTCGACATCATACTTCAAAAGGTTTTTCCGGATTCCTTTTAACGTATAAGAACGATCAAATAGAGAAATAACTTCTATACCATCCACCAAAGATTCAAAATTCCTGTTGCCCATTTTTTCCTTGTATTGTGTTTAGCGAAGAAGTTCACTTATAGCTGACGTGTTATTTGAACTTTTGTCATAGGCAATAGCCACAAGATTCAGTCCAATTAACCGTGCTGACCGTACAACATCTTTTATTATTTTCAAAAGTTGAGCTCGGTTGGCTCCACATTTAACAAAATAATAACCAAGCGGTTGCTTCCATTTATTTCTAATGCCTCTTGCCATAAGCACTAAGATGAGGCAAAAGTGCAATTTCATCAAACATTATAATACAATATCTGTCTTCGCTAGTCAGGTTTGCTATTGTGCTCTTTAAACTATTCATCAGCACTGTATTAATACCACAACTAGAAGGTAATTTTGATAGAAGTTTTGACAGCGTTTGTTTGGAGGGTAAAGCAAACACACTCTTTAAAAGTTTGTAGCATCTACGTTGTGGATTTATTTTCTGTAATCACAACTGTGACATTGTAAAATTAAATGTTTTTTTATTAACTGTGCTTTGCAGATACGTTGGAGAACACATAAATGCTTCAAATTATTTCAACCGTGATTTGTTTTCTGCGCATTCTTTATCCATTTGCAATGAAATTTTTCGCAAGTTTCTGGCAATAGAGTACATTTTGTAAGACTTTGAACCAAGACCTCAAGACCTACTTAGCGAAACATTTTATAAAAGTGGCAGTCTTTTGCGCAAATCTATAACAAAGCCATACACATATTAGTTGTTGAATTAAAGAATTGAATTACAATAAGCAATACAAAATGTTAGTACAAATTACAGGAAACTTCTTTATAACAAATACAACGGGGCTTTAAGAAATAATTCTTCATAGCAGAAGTTCGCTTTGAATGTATAGCTAGTTACATAAATCCGAGGTAACCAAAGAAGCACAAAGATATGAAATACGTATAAAACTACTTGGCAACCGCCATTACGCAATACTTTTTTGGTGTGTAGAATAGTATGTATGCATCGACCTATATTGGCCGTTGATAAAATTATAACCCTTAGTTAACACCAGCATCTACAATAACTTTGTAATTGGTGGAGACCTAATACAAGCTGGAAGTAATTTAGCTTCTTCTAAGAAGTATACCGTGTTTGTATCGATTATCATAAATAGTAGTAGAAAAATTGCCTTACCTCGATATAAGAATGTGCATTTCAGTCGTTAAAATAGGAGTAGCAACAGGTAGTATTGTACAAGTTGTAAATGCCACTACCAGAGCTTGTCCATTATGAACAACTTTCTGATCTAAAACTAATAAAAAAAGTTTAAATATGAGCAATATCAAACAAAACTACATTACTATTAGTAAATACGATTGGATTTCTTGTTATAACACATTTATTCAGGTAGTATGAGTGCTTCTGTTGGGGAGTTCATTTGTTTATATTTTCCAAAATTATTCGCCAACTGTTTGTGTATAGCACTATCGCAAGGAGTTTACAATACACACTACCAAAAGTACAACACACTAATAGTACAAGACTTCTTTAAGACGTCTGTTTTATATCTTCTATTGGTTTAAATGACTTATTTCTTGAAAGGACGTGTTAAAGACATCTCACATAAGCAGCTCCTAAGACATCAGTGTTAGTGGATATTAAAAACGTCAATATAATAATATAATTCATATTTTTCACTAAATTGCGTAATTTATATTCTAAAATTACAAAATAAGTGATTTTTTTCTTTGTAACAAAATAGCTATAATATTATTTTGATATGCCGCCATTTGCTTATGCATCGCAATATCTGAACGCCTGTTGACCATTATACACATATTTGGAACTACCTCGAGTGAACTTCAAATGCAAGCGCAGTACAACAACCTGTTCCTTTATTAATTTATGAGCCTGTGAATAAGTAACGTTATGACATGGACGTGTAGATTCTAGCGGAAAAAGTAGAGTCTTTATCATTCAGCAAGAAGAAAGAAAATGAAATTTCGAATTTTTATAAAAAAATTTTTATCCTTATTGAAGTGTATCAGTAGAAGAAGCAGACAGAAAAACGGTAGAAGCCTTTTGGAATGTTGTGCTATAAATGTATGATAATGATAGCATAGACAGACAAAGTTAATAATAAGGAGGTCATACAAATAGTAGGAGAATAAAGATATCAGTAGAAAACAAAAAAAATAGGAGAAATAGAAGGACAGCATACGTTATAAAGCATTTCTAGGGAATAGTGCGGAACATATTACAAGCAGACATAGGAAAGGAAGAGGTAGAGGTAGACCTAGATCAGATTATTGCACGCAGATAGTGAAAGATGCAGACTATGAAAAATTCAGGGAAATGTGTAGGTTAGCTCAGAATAGGAAACAATGAGGGTACGCGTGTAACCAGTTCCAGGACTGAAGACCTAATAATGATGATGAAGTGTATATTGGATCAATATAATTTTGTATATCATAGTTATTGCTAATACATGTAAGTGTATGCCTTATCTGTGTGTCACGGCGAATATCTCGGCTATTGTAAGAATTTCAAGGAAATGTTATATACAAAAGTTATGTAACTTTTTATTTGCAATAATATGTCAAAATAAAAAAAAACAAAGGCTCATAAAATTTTTAATGGAACATAGCCATGTCATTGCATATTCTGAAACTGTCTAATTTTCTTATCAACAATATATCACTTAATAATATTTATCTAATCAATTAAACGCAGAAATCGATTATTAAATAGCGTGCCTAATTGAAATAGGCATTCAAAACAGCTGAAAGAGAAACAATTGCTAACTTTTTTTTGACTGTTGCTGTATAATCGAGAAGTCGATAATTGCGTATTTCTAATTATCATTTGTGGAAGCAGTATATTATCGCCCTGCATAACTTTTGAACATTTGGACATTGTAGCTAGAAACTATACTACAGTGCGTTCATTAAGTCGCGCACATCCAAATAAACGAATGGAATCGGAGAGCTAGACCTTGTTTTCTTCAGTGATGAGGCTTGGATCCACCTTAGTGGATATGTGAATAACCAAAACACAAGAATCTGGTCAACTGAAAATTCCATGTTTTTCATGAAAATCCATTGCACTGTCTGAAAATTGGAGTGTGGTGTGCCGTATCACGTCGCCGAATAGTGGGGCCAACTTTCTTTGAAACTACAGTGAACAGATGTCTTATAGAAATATTTTTAAGATCTGTTTTAGGTCTCTTTGGACCATCAAACCACCTATAAAAATGTCATAAGGGTGTCTGGATTTTTAACATCCGGCTTATGTAACATATCTTTAAAGCCTAAATGGATGTATGAGAGACGTTTTGAAAGTCTGAAGCAGACGTATTTAGAACTCTAAAAGATGCTTCCATGCTTGTTAAGCAATCAATTTAGAAATTATTTAAGAATATCCGCTTGCAGACAATTAATCGAATGGAATGTAAAGAATACATACCAATATCTTGTATACGCATTTTAGTGGTTTGTTGAATATAGGGACGTTCTAGTTCTATTTTATCCCACGTTAAAATAGAATTCTGTTCATTTGGGAGTGCACTAAATCCTATCAAAGAATTTGATTACACCACTTATGAGAAATTTGTTGAGCTTACATGGAACGCAATCGTTGGTAATGTACGATCCTTAAGGGTTTTCTTACTGACACCACACAATGTGCTATAAGAACTAAAATGATTATGACACACGATAATTCTTACATATAGTTTGTGGATCCTTATCCATAATCCTATCATTGCAAATGCGTTCTGTCCATATGTTATAAACCTCAAAACAATTCATGGCATCAATTTCAATACGATGTTTATTATCAGCAAATAATTAAAAACTAATTTTGGCTCATCTTAATTTTGACGCAGCCTAACAAACTTAAAATTATCGGTACATGCGTAGTTACTATTTTAATACTAAAGATATGTAAATTTCTACAAATTTGTCAAGTCTCAAAATAATTTAGAAGTTTTATAAAGAATGATTTCATAAGTAGGGGTTCGTCTAAGAGGAACAGCGATACATAGTTTGAAATTAAAATATAAAAGTTCAACAAGATCAAATTAAAAATGTCATTCAAGTCCCCAAGACGGGTTATTAGTTTATCTATGGGTTACGACACACCACTACCCTACGTGTATAGATGCCACATATAATTAACTTAAAACTACTTAGTAATAGATGTGCAACAAATAATACAATAGTTATGCACTCCTATCATATAAAACACATAAACATATAAACGTAATTATGTATGAAGATGCAACTCAACGATAAACAAATCCGATCGTCAGTGTTTCCAATTGAAACAAGTGCTTGTTCAACACCCTCTAGAATGTTATTAGTGTACTTAGTTTAAGTTAAAGTACCTCAATCTATTCCTAGTGTTTGATACAAAAGCGTAATTGTATTTGGTTGTCAACAACCTTTGCTTTCTGAAAATATATGCTCGCTTTATTTAAAAGTAGAAATATCTGTTTATATAGAAGAGATTTTCTACATATATGATTCGCGAAGGTAATTTGATTTGAATTTGCCAGTTTCCTTTATCTATTTATACATTACAAAGACTCTAGAAGTGTTATTTGAATGTGGCATTCTAGTATTTCAACTGATTATCATATCGTTTCCTAAACTGGGTTCACTTTGATCACGCTTTTCGTCCGGACATGTATCTTGTGCGTGACTGATTCTATTATTTCAAGAACGATGCACACCTTTCGCGAGAAGCTTCTATTCTCGGTGCATCGGTAAGTTTCTTATGTGGTTATTAATGACTAGAAGGAACGTCTTCCTAGCTCCTTTGCGTAGGCCCTCTGTTGTAGTTATGGTTGCAATATCAACAAATCTGGCTAGCGTTGTGACGTTTTATCAGTGAGCGAGTTCAAGATGTTTACTTGTTTCACATCAACTGATTTAGATGCAAAATAAGTATTTTGGCACATGGAAGTATGCTACCACGTTTTTTGCATACGAAGGGATTATTGTTTGCTAGCTCTGATGTTGGTGCATAACCAATTGTACAATGTTTAACTTAAAATGCTTGTGTAGAAGAAGGCATAAGCATTACCTTTTTGTTCATTACCAATCCTTCTTTTAAATGTTACAATACGAAATGCACACTTCGTATCTTAATTATTAAATTGTCCGCAAAATATCTTTTTTTAAATAGAAATAGTTCTGACTCTGTTGTCAATGAAAATTTTATGTCGATGTTCTTTCGTTGTCTATTTGATCCGCCTCACCTTCCGCGTTTGTAGTTTGCACGGCACCTTTAAGTTTGTTTTATTATTTATGTCATCATGATTTGTGCGGGCTCTTACTTTGTTGTACTTTTTGTTTCTGTCTAAGCAGTGCGTTTTACGGTTACAGATTTGGCAAACCAAAAGTGTTGCCCTTGTTTTTTTAGTTAACTTTTCGCCTCGATTTATTTCGGTGCTCAACGTTTTGTTCCGATACTTTCCACGTTAAACCCGTTTTAAGTTTGCGTTTATTTTAAGTGTAGGATTTTGCAAAGGATCTCTTTTTCCTTTTATTATTTTTCCGCGGATTATCAGACTTGTGTTTTCGCTGGTAATCTTAATTATAGTCAAAACCGCAGGCGCCCAACTACTATTTACTTTCTTTCGTTAATTTTAATACGCTCTTAAGATTTAATCCATTTGTTACGTCAATACTGAATTTAATAGTTTTGTTTTTAAATATAATGTAGGTGTATTATAATTTATTGTACTGTTCCTGGTGGGTTAGTTCTCTTTTTGTTTCTTTTTGTCACGATGGTTACATAGGCATTGGATGTAAATGGACTACAAAAACCGGACTGCAGTATGAACCATCTTCTCGTGGGTTTGACCTGGATATTAAGGTAGAGGGGTTGCGCAAAGCCACCCGAAACGCTATTATAGTATATCATCGCCTTTGAAAACGATTATGAGGCTATTAATCGCACACTTACGGAACTTGGGTCATCCTCTGACGAATTCGCTGGGGATATCACTGATAATAAGTTTAAACGTTCACGGTCCTTATGGGAATATACTCGCCGACGATGTGAATTAATGGCGTCTCTAAGTTTGATGAGGAAACTCTTATAAAAAATAAGTTACTATTTGCTCTACAAACCATCCGTTCAGATATTGAGATGACTGTTAAAAAAACTAAAGCGTGTCACCTTTTCTGATTTTTTTTCAACAGCTTACTTCTAGCCCACAAACCTTTAATGAATCCTCTACAACTATCGAGGAAGTCCCTTGTTTTTCTTCGGATTCCGAACAAAAAATAGACACTTCCGTTGTTATCAATCCTATGTTCAGTTTAACCGACAACGACCGCTGTGAATGCGGTAAGGCCGCTGAAAGCGCAGAGCACGTGCTCTTCGAGGGTTAGCTGATAGCAAATTAGCTATCCTAGGTCTAGCATGGCCAAAGAGCCTAGAGGAAGTTGGGGAAGTGGCTAACCACAAAGCGTTTTGGATAGCCTTTAAAGAGTTCGCGGGAAGGGTCGCGAGATTAGACGGCGATAACCGCGCGTAAATCAGAATGGGTGGGGGGGGAGGATTGGAAATTTTAGATTTTGACCTGGCGTTAAATAATATGAGTTTGGTAACCAAATCCTGTATTTAAATAATTTAGAAAAAAGGAAAAAAGATATATAAAAACAAAAACTAAAAAAAAAATTAAAAAAAAATTTATAAAAGTTCATATGCACGACTACCCCTACACCACTAATACAATCACTATAACAACTATCTAACCTTATACGCGCGGAAATCGGGAATAAATAAAAAACTTAAAACATAATCGGGGCAAATAAATAAATAAGAACATATAAATCAAAAACCCTCATTAAATTAGATCAATGAAATAAACAAAGGAATAAAATAATAAATAAAATAGAGTGAAACCGCGCATCCCTCCAGGACTTAAAAGTGAAGTGATAGTGATCGTGACCCCCCAGGACAATTAGTGCATACCCACTGGAACTTTAGCGGTGCATATTCATTTCCCCCTAGCAGTAAGTTTAAATGTATGCAGACGACCAGATCTTAACGAGGTAAGAACAAAATTGTGGCGGTTGTGCTCGCATAAGCATTGATGTATGATAATTAATAAATTTGAAATAATTTAACGAGCACGTTTTGTGTGTAATGGCGCTAGCCGGTATAATGCTTACGCGAGTTCACCTGATAGTTTGGGTTATTGTTTTTGCAATTTTATGCACTGCTCAACGCTTAATGCTTATAGATGTTTATTTATATATTTACATAAATATTTATATTTATTTTTATATTTATATTTTTGCCTACTTTTATTGTTTGTGGCTTGATATTATTTGTTTGACGTACTGCCGCCATTTTTGGTGGCAGCTTATGTATAGGAAGGAAGATTGTTTGAAAAGATTGTAATTACAATATAAATCAGTTAGGGAATGATAGGGAAACCTAGGGATGGACTTACGCTAACAAATTGCTTAGACCAGGGAGACAAATTTGTGAATTTATAGAGCAGGTAAAATAGCTTGATTCACTATTAATATATTTGGCGTATTCTTAGAAAATTTGTTTCCATTTTAAATTAGCTAGCTAGATTTGGATAGTTTTAAGTCGACCCTTCGGGTTGCACCGGTAAGCAGAGCTGGCAGCTGTTATCCGGCAATACGGATCCCTCCCCATTCATTTTGTTTGTGTCTTGTTAATCGGGCACACTCCAAATCAACGCTAGGTATACCATCAATTAAGCCCTATTTTTAGTTTTTGTTTCAATTGTTAGATTTTTATTTAGGATGCGTTAATTTTGAAGTTAGAATAATCAGGAGCACGTTTATATTTTCGCGTTTAAACCCAATGTAGTACCTTCGGGTGGAGCATTGGGAACGTGGCCGCAAGCATAGCGGCACTTAATTAAATTATAATGTTATCAATCCTATGGCTTCTACTAAATGGTACCCGATTACTAAATTAAATATCTCATTCTCAGGTAAAGGATATCTACATGGATTTTTGATACGTATAAATGAATTCAGCATTTCGAGTAATATTTCGACTCAACAACTTTTTCCTGAACTACTTACAGGAAAGGCTCTACTAATCTTTCAAGCGCATCAAAGTTTTCATACGTATTGGAGAGACGTTGTCGATTTACTAAAGGCCGAATTTGTGCATGCTGATCATAACAAACGCCTACTGGACGAAATAAATTAGCGAACTATGGGTCCTACTGAAACCATTGGCTTATACGTAGCGACAATGCAAAGATTATTCTTACGACTGTTTGTCCCCTTATCGGAACCGCAACAATTGGAATTTCTGCGAAGCAATTTCACCTTGTATTCTGTAGATACTTCAGACTACCGTCTTCTAGTACTACCCCTAATTTGTTTGCGCATTCTTTAGCGTACATGCTTTCTGTGGTTACGATTACCAATCCTGCGGTTACTTTTACTAATTCTATCTCAACCAAACCCGCTTCTCGGACCAATTTACTTTCTGTTGCTGCTTACCTTTCAGTTACCCCAAAGCCCCTACTACTAATAGGAACCAAATTCCTTCTGTTTGTAGTTATACGTTCTTTCTTTACCTCATCCCTGTCGTCCTACCACCAACAACAGCGTACCCTTTTTAGCCATATGAAATTCGAATTACAGTATTGATTTCTATGGCTATCGCCCCTACTCACCGAACTCCCCAAATAGGAGGAAAATTTCTTCTGTCCTTAGCTATTGGAATGATGATCGAACGTGTCATACGTATCCACTTTCACCGCAGACTGTGCCTCCTTTAGGAATAGAGACAATAGTTCAAACTAGTAACTTACGGGTAGCAACTCAAGAATCGGTTTCTGAGCCTTAAATGATTCTATCAAAGGAATTTTTGTCGTGTCCGCAGTAACAGATGCGGCCAAAGTGACGATAACATATAATACTGAAAGCGAACCCGTATTTATAATGCCTGTTGCTGTTGTTGTGGAAGTTTTATCTGCGCATGTTTCTTTATCTGCGGTTGTCGAGGAAGTAAATGCTATTACAGCTGGTGTTTTACCTGATTCTGTTTCTTTATCTGCTGTTGTCGAGAAAGCAATTCCTATTGTGTCTGAAGTTCTACCTGATTCTGTTTCTTTACATAATGTTGACGAAGTTCCACCTGCTTCTGTTCTTTTATTTAACGTGACTGAATTTTGTCTGATTCTGCTCCCTTTTCTAACATTAACTCTTTTACAACCAATATCAAAAACAAACGGGCTTCTTCCAAAACGTGTAACGAGTCTTCTAAACTACCACAATCACTACTACCCCTACCATCGTAACCGCCTTCTCAACCGTTTGTTACAACTACTATACCCCTTGTTATTTCTGTTTCCAGGAAAATTTCCCAATTAATACCCCCCCTTTCCGTAACTCGACCCACTAAACCCAATAACAAAAGAAATAAGATGAAGGAAATAAATGTAAAAGGTGCCTTACGCAAAGATACTGACCTAGATGCATTTTATGACAATCCTAAAGTTCCTGATATTGCTTTGCTTTTTTCTGGCGATGCAAGCGTCATAAACCACATTTTTGACACTCTCCTTTCAATTTCTTATGATGACTCCGCTTTGTTCTGCTATTTTCTTTCGGTTCTTATACTTGTTGCTTAGTGTTGTTGTTTTTGGTTTTTCCCCCCGTTCCTTTCGTTCCACATTTCTCTTTTTTTTTCTTGTGGCGGTCTTACTTTCTGTCAGTTTATGTGCTAACGTGGTTTGATATTCGATCTTCTTCCTGTGGTATGTGCTTTATGAAAATTTCTTTTTTTTCTTCGAAATCTACGACTTAGTCGACTCTTCGGTGTATTAGCGCTCTTTCTTTCATTTTTTTGGTTTATTATTATTTATTTATTTATTATTATTATTCTACGACGATTTCCTGTTACAACAGCGGGACGTATTTATATATTTTTTCTCCAGCTCCCTTTTCGTTCCGTTACGTACTTGATGCTAGACAATATTGTTTTGTTTCGGTTGCTGCTAGTTTTTTATCTCGACTACTTTCCTTACTTTTGGTTTACTGCAGAAACTAACTTCTTTCCTTGAGTTTCTTTCTTAGAGATATCCGTCCTGTGGCTATTTTGCAGTGTTAGGTCTTTTCACCTTTGTCTTCGGTGATTGCTTCCCTATAGCTATTTTTTCTATGTAACTTTACATGTCTTGATTTGTCCCGGTATACTGTATTTTCAAACTGGACAAAAATTTATCTTTGTTTTCTTGGGGTTTCTCAAGAATTTTTTTCTCGATCATCCTTTTAGTATATAGTGGTTCTTCAAGCCGGATAAAAATTTTTCCTTTCTTTTTTTGTTTTCTGAAAGAAATGTCTTAGAGATTTGTTCTGTTGGCATGTTGATGGATTCGTTGCTTCTGTTGCCTACCCCGACCTTTTAATTTTGCTGGGGGAAGTTGTTACGTTCAATTTTACATTCCTAAATATTTTTATTTGATTTACGATATTCTCAAATATTCCCGCACTTTCTCTTCAATATTTTATATAACTACCTGTTATAGAAGACGCCCCTAATCATTCATTATAATTTGATAACTCGATTTGTTACTATAAAAACTCATTCTAATTCAATTGAAACAAGTGCTTGTTCACACCCTGTAGAATGTTATTAGTGTATTTAGTTTAAGTCAAAGTATTTCAATCTATCTCTAGTGTTTGATATAACAACGCAAATGTATTCGGTTATCCATAATCTTTGCTTTCTGAAAATATATGCTCGCTTTATTTAATAGTAGAAATTCAGTTTATATAGAAGATATTTTCTACATATATGATTCGCGAAGACGATTGGATTTGAATTTGCCGGTTTCATTTATCTATTTATGCATTACAAAGACTCTAGAAGTGTTATTTGCATGTGGTATATTAATATTTTAATCGATTATCAAATTGTTTCTGAAACTTAGTTCACTTTGAACATACCTTAGACCTAACATGTACCTTCTGTGTAACTGATTCTATTATTTCAAGGATGATACACACCTTTTGCGAGAAGTTACTATCCTCGCTGCATCGGGAATTTTTATACGTGGTTATTAGTGACTAGAAGGAATTTCTTCTTAGCTCTTTTGCGTAAGCTTGCTGTTGCAGTTATGGTTACAACATCAATAAATCTTGCTACTGTTGTAACGTTTTATCAGTGAGCGAGTTCAAAATGTGCAGCTGTTTCACATCAACTGATTTAGATGCAAGGTAACTATGTCGGTACATAGAGGTATGTTACCAGTTTTTTTTGCATACGAAGGGATTATTGTTTGTCAGCATTTGATGTTGGTGCGTAACCAATAAACCTCAAATAAACTCAAGTCACATTACTCCAACGGGCGAAGAAATTTTAAATTGTTTGTGTAGAAGAAAGCATAAGCATTGCATTTTTTGTTCATTACCAATCTTTTTCTTACATGTTACAATACGAAATGCTCATTTCGTATCTCAGTTATTAAATTGTTTGTAGAATATAACTCTTTTAATTATAAATAGAATTTTTTTTGTTTTTATTGTCAATAAAATTCGATGGCGTTACCCTTTCTTTGTCTATGTTAACTAACCCACTCTCTGCTTTTCTAGTTAGCACAGCAGCTTTTAAATTTCTTTTATTTTTTTATACGTTATCGTGATTTGTGCGAGTCTTTACTTTGCTGTCCTTTCTGTTTCTGTCTAATCTGTGCGTTTTACGTTACAGATTAAATCTTTAGGTGTCCAGAACTAAGCTTTTTATGGTAGTAAAAGCAGATTGTTTAAAAAGAATAAGAATAATTTTTTAAAGTGCGTAGAAATTATTTCTAGATTTGACAACTATGTTAGAAAATACCTAATAGTGCCAAACAGAAACCAATAAAAGTATTTCATTACCAGGGCGTTAAAGTTAAAAAAAATAACCAATGTGATGCAACAATAGTAAGTCTAAAACATTAGATCTGGTTAGAGAGGCTAGATACCCTTCAATAATTTTAGATTGTGTACTGGACGCGTCATCAAGAACAACTTTCTGTTTGTGGTGGATAAACTATTGATACGAATATCGCAAAAATATAGAGAACATCTTTCATATTTTTCCCTTATAGAAGACACGGCAGGAAAAAGTTAAAAAAAAATTAATTTTTTTTTGTCGGGTTTAGAAAAGGAAGTTTTAGATATCAATGCTTTGCGAGTCAGAGCTATGACGAAAGGACAATCCATGTTCAGGAGAATTAGTTTTATATTTGAATCCCATAGTTTTTCTTGCTCCATCTTGCAACCATAGGTTAAATCTATGAGTAGATAGCAGAATCAAATAGTTTACACATAAGGTTTTTCACTAATTAGAGAAATTGCATATTTCTCATTTTCTACTAAACGTTTGTCAGTTTAAAAAAATACTTTAACTTTGGAAACGCTATCCGATAGAAAATGGTCCAGTAGAATCAATGCTATAACATCTTTAACGTGCCACGTGAATAGTCTATGATGCTATCATTAAAAGTAGAAGGAATGTTTAATTATAATACGATGAATATGACCACTAGCTAGAAAAATTGAAGAATTTTGAGTTCATCCGCATGCTTACGCTTTAGTGTAATATTTAAGTAATGCCAATTTTGTAAATAAAATTATGCACAATCGAAATTTTGACGCTTCACAATGTTGTACATTTTAAAGTTTGAACAATATTTTGAAAACTTGTAATGATAATGGATTTGAGGATTTATTAATCACTGAAAAGGAAATAGTAAATAGTGTAAACGTTGAAAATAACTTTGAAAAGCAACGGGACTAAAATCACGTAGAATAAAAAGGTAATTTAATTACGAGTGTGTTACTGAACCCATCAAAAATTAAACTAAGAAGTTCAAGGTTAATTGTTTTTTTAATATTTTGATGAAATCATAACAGCAGTTAATGAAGGATTTATACTCTTAATATACTAACAATAATTTTTAATTTTTACGGAGCGTTGATAAATTTAAGGTTTATCTGAAACAAACAACAGAATTATTTCAAAAAATGGAAGCCTTGCTAACTGATACAAATATTAATAAAAGGGATATAATTGCAGTAGAATTTGTAAAAGAATTGTAATTCTTACAATGTATTGAAGGGAATACTTTTACACTGCCCATAGAAATTTTGAATTATGTGACAATGACAAATTTGGCTATTTCGAATGGACCTGCACCTTGCCGAAGTTCTAGATTACTAGAACAGGTGAACTGGCTTGCGTGTTCTAATGAGCTAAAGAGCCAAACTACAGGTCCAACCAAAGTAGTAAGGTCGTTAGTGAGGAACCAGACTAAGACAGGTCCCCGAAAGAGGGCAGTGGCTCTTTCGGTACTTAGATTGGCAGAGACCATAGGGGTCAATATGGCAGTCTAAGACACACTACCACGATGTGGAAGGCAACGGGAAACCACCACATTACCTCCCAAGTACACAGCGTACCTAAATTATTATAAAATGATGGCATTCTCTGGGGTAAAAGATTTCGGAGTTAAAATAGTCTCCCATTCGGATCTCCGGGAGGGGACTACTTCGGAGGGTGCGATCGGAAAGTTAAAAATAAGAGTCGAAAACATTTTGCGAGCCGGAGCGTGGAATGTTAGAAGTATGAAACAAGTAGGTAGGCTAGAGAACTTAAAAATCGAAAGGAATAGGTTATCACTACACATAGTAGGGATCAGCGAAGTTCGGTGGCCAGAGGCAGAATTCAGAGTAATTCATACAGGAGCAGAGGAAGGAAATTTAAGCGTGGGGTTAGTTATGCGGAAAAAGATAGGATACTGTGTAGAAAATTACTTACAAAAGAACGAAAGAGTACTCATGGTTAGAGTAAAATCTAAACCAGTAAACACGGTAATAATACAATGCCCACCTCTAGCTACAGTGACAAAAAGGTAGAAGCGATCTACAAAGATATCGAAGACATATTAAGATACGTAAAAGGACACGAAAATTTAATAATTACGGGGGATTTTAATGCAGTAGTAGGTGAGGGTAGGGAAGGAGCGATAGTAGGTTTATTTGGTTTAGGCACGCGAAACGACAGGGGGAAATAGACTGGTAGAATTTTGCGAGAAGAACAATTTAATCATCACAAACACATTATTTCAACATCATGCTAGAAGACTATATACGTGGAAGATGTCAGGAGATATAGGAAGATATCAAATAGATTACATTCTTGTTAGACAACGGTTTAGAAATCAAGTAAAAAACTGTAGAAGCTACCCAGAAGCAGATATAGACACTGACCACAACATCGTAATTATGAAGGACGCACTTAAATTTAAAAATTTGAAGAAAAAAAACGAAAAAAGGCACTTGCACTTATAAAACTAAAAGATAAAGATATTCAAGAAAGATTCGAAAAAAGTCAAATGAATTGCTCAAAGATATCGCGAAAATATTTGACACTAAGGAAGTAGAAACAGGATGGAATAACATTAAATCCAGCTTAGACATAGCGGTCAGAGATATTCTGGGGTATACACAAAAAGAAAATAAGAAACCATGGATAACAAAGGATATCCTGAATTTAATAGAAGAAAGAACAAAATACAAAAATAAATCGGATGAAACAGGCAAACAGAGATACAAAACCACAAAATGGGAAATTATTCGCAAATGCAGGAAAGCTGAAGAACACTGGATTGATGAAAAGTGCAAAGAGGTACTAACTAAGATGGAAATAGGAAAGACAGATGAAGCATACAAACTAATTACAATGAATTTTAGGGATATAAAACCATATAGCAAAAATATAAGGGACGCGGGAAGAAACGTCATTATCGAAAATGTAGAGAAAGTGGGTAGATGGCAAGAATATATAGGGAATTTATATGCAGGAGAGGAACTAACTGCATTAGAACAGGAATCAGACATTGAAATGATGACTTGGGATATCCTATACTTAGAGGTGGGTTTGAATTAGCATTCAGAGATGTGAAAAATGGTAAGGCGCCGGGTACAGATAAGGTGCAAGCAGAAACTCTAAATGCCGCTGGACAAGCAGTAACATAATGTCTCTTCCAACTTGTGAGCTATATGTACGAGACAGGCGAGATACCCAAAGATTTCAAACGTAACATCATAGTAACTATACCAAAAAAGAAAGGCGCGGATAGATGTGAAAATTTTCGAACAATAAGTTTGACAGCACACGTGTCAGAAATATTAACTAGAATTGTACAAAGACGAATGGAAAAACGGGCTGAAGAAATACTATGAGAAGACCAATTTGGGTTCAGGCGAAACAGGGGAACACGGGAGGCTATTTTAGCTCTGAGAGTGATAATAGAGAAAACAATAGAAAAGGGGGAAAGCGTGTATATAGGATTTGTAGATCTAGAAAATGCATTCGATAATGTAAAATGGAAAAAAATGTTCGAAATACTCAAAAAGATTGGAATGACTTATAGGGATAGACGAATAGTACATAACTTATACAAAGAGCAAACAGGAGTAATAGAACTAGAGCAGGAACGTAGAGAAGTAAACATTTGGAAAGTGGTGAGACAGGGGTGCGCCCTATCTCCATTAATTTTTAACTTGTACATTGAAGAGGCAATGAATACTGTCAAATGCAACAACACATTTGGAATTACTATGCAGGGACAAAAAATTGATATGCTTAGATTTGCAGATGATATAGCGGTATTAGCGTCTAGCAAGGAAGAGTTAGAAGTTGCTCTTAATAAAATGGAAACAGTTCTAACAGAGGGATACAGTATGAAAATTAACAAAACTAAAACTAAAGTACTAGTATGCAAAGGAGGTGAAAATAAATCAAAAACAAGAATACAAATATGTAACAAGAACTTACAAGAGGTAAAGGATTTCTGCTACTTAGCAAGCCAAATAACGCAGGATAGGAAAATCATAAAAGATATAAAACAAAGATTAGCACAAGGTCGTGCTACATTTAACAAGAAAAAGCAACTACTGTGTTCAAAGACAACAAACATAGAAACAAGGAAAAGATTGCTTAAAACATATGTGTGGAGCACAGCACTGTACGGCTGCGAAGCCTGGACAGTAGGAGAAGCGGACAAGGAAAAGGTACAAGCCTTTGACATGTGGTGCTACAGACGTATGATGAAGATTTCATGGACAGACAAAGTTAAGAACGAATGGGTACTAAAAATCGTAGGGGAAGAAAAAAATATGTGGAAAACGGTAAAAAATAGAAGAGATAGAATAATAGGCCACATGCTATGGCATGAGGGAATAGTGCGGAATATGTTAGAAGCAGAGATGGGAAAAAAGAGAAAAAGAGGTAGACCTAGGTTAGACTACTGCACACAGATAGTAAAAAATGTAGGCTGTAGGAGTTTCAGGGAATATGTAGGCTAGCTCAGAATAGAAATCAAAGGAAGTACGAATCTAACCAGTCCCAAGATGGATAAATTAATGACGAAGGAAAAACTAATTAAACAGGATGATTATTATAAGCAACTACAAGAATTGGTTGGACAATATTCTCAAATAATGTTAATCGTGTGAAAGGATTTACTGGAAAATTATTATTTTGGCAAATGTCTAAGTGATGGAGGATCTTGGCAGCCACAGGCTGCTTAATCCCCTTCACTGAATCTCGATGAAACAGGGCATAAAATTAAAAAAACAATAGAAAGGGAACCGAGCTGTATACATGCTGCGTGACAATTTCAGGGAACTGTATAGGCCAGCTCAGAATATAAATAAGTGCAGGTACGTGTTCAATCAGTTTTGAGACGGAAAACCTAATGACGGAAAAATAAGCGCAGGTAAATCTGATGATTATTATAAACAACTACAAGTGTTGTTTGTCAAATATCTGCAACTAATGTTGACTGTGCGAAAAGATATATTGGAAAAAATATTAAATTGGTAAATGTTTAGGTGCTGGGAGAACTTGGCAGGCACAGACTGCTTACCCCCCTTCACAACCACTGAATGTCGGAGAAGGGTATATAATTGTAAAAGAATAGAAGGGGACCGAACTGCATCTAACAGGTAAGAACAGCGCCTACGATGAAAGACAACAAACATAGAACAAGAGGAAGATTGATGAAAGTATATGTGTGGAGCACAGCACAGTATTCCTGTGAAATACGGGCAGTCTGAAAAGCAGACAGAAAAATGGTGGCAGCCTTTTGAAATGCTGTGCTTCAGATGTATGAGGATGACAGCATGGACAGACAAAGTTAATAACAAATAGGTTATAGAAATAGTAGGGAAACAAGAATATTATCTGGGGAAAGATAGAAGAAATAAAAGGGTAGAATACGTTTTAAGGCATTTTTGAGGAATAGTATGGGATATATTACAAGCAGAGATAGGAAAAAAGAGGTAGATGTAGACCGAGATCAGATAGTGATAGAAGCAGACTGTGTAAATTTCAGGGAAATGTGTAGGTTAGTAAGGAATAGGAAACAATGAGGGTACGCGTCTAACCAGTTCCAGGACTGAAGACCTAATGATGACGATGACAAATTTGAGTAATTCTTTTCCAAGTGCATGATTTCTGTAGTTTGTTACCAATGTCGGTTGCGGTTGCAAGGGCGGAACATTTACTTCTTAAATTGAAAATAAATAAAAATTATTTAAGATCGACCCTAGAGCAAGATCGAGTTGTAATACCCATGGTATTTATTGAATTTGGGCCACTAAGAGAATTAGATATTGGTAATTCAACAATGTATTTTTATTTTTTTGTGTTACATTGTAAGTGGTTTGTTCAATGTAATCTTCAATATTATTACTGTTTGCTTATCAAATTTTCTAGTGTAAAACTAACAATAATAATTAAAAATAGAGTAGAAGCTTTGACTGAGAATTATTTAGGCGAAGACCAATAGGGTTTTCGTAAAGACAGGGGGACTAGAGGACCCTAATAATTAGGGTAGTTATTGAAAAAAGATTGTTACAAAAAAATTAAAAGACTCATTTCGCGTTTGTAGATTTAGAAAAAACATTTGATAGGGTTAATTGGATTCTTATATTCAGGGTTTTGCGAAGAATAGGAATCTCTCATAGGGATAAAAAAATTATTTACAGTCTATATAAAAACCGAAGCGTAGTAAATAGATTTGATGAAATAGAAAAAGAAGCTAAGATTAGAAATGGTGTTCAACAGGGCTGTATACTATCTCCCTTGATTTTTAATGTTAATTTTGAAAAAGCTTTAAACTTAGCTAGAGAGAGAAAAAAATAGACACTAGTGTACAGGGACCGAAAATAAACATGTTTCGTTTTGCAGATGATGTAACTACTATAGCAGTCTAGAAAAGAGTTAGGAAAGTTTTAAAATATTTTAGATGAGATACTGCAGAGTAACTATAGTATGAGAGTTAACTCGGGAAAGACAAAGGTAATGACAAGTGAGTTACAGCCTAGTTCTAAACCAAAATTAAAAATAGGTAATACCGAGTTAGAGAAGGTAGATGAATTTTGCTATTTAGGTAGTATAATTACAAAGGACGGACGAAGCAGAAGGGATATAGTAGCTAGAATAGTTCAAACTAAAATGTTTTTAAAAAAGAAAGACTCACAAATAACTAATAGTATTAGTTTAGATAATAGAAAAAGTTTCTTAAAGTCGTACGGATGGAGCGTTCTATTATACGGTAGTGAGACTTGGACAATTAAAGAGGTAGATAAGAAAAAGATAGGAGCTTTTGAAACTTGGTGTTATAGGAGAATGTTAAAGATTAGTTGGACAGAGAGTAACAAATAAGGAAGTTTATAGAATGATAGATGAGGAACCCTGTATGTGGAAACAATTAAAGGTCAGTAGAGATATAATGATAGGGCACCAGTTAAGACCTAAAGGACTATTTAGCAAGGTCTTAGATTATAAACTACCAAATAAAAATAGAATAGGAAGACCTATACAAAGCTATATTAGTCAAATTATTAGAGATTTAAGTTGTGAAAGGTATGTAGACCTTTTTAGACTATCTCAGAATAGAAAAAATGCGTCAAACCGATTTTAAGTAAGTTCGAAAACAAACAACAACAGTGTAAAACTGGCTTTAAGTTTTATATAGTATCTTAAATAAACATAAAGAAATGCCTGTATTATTTTTTTTTACTAATTGTGTATCGTTACATATTACATAATAAAAATTTGAGCGTGAGAGACAAATTTGCACAAAGACAACCGTAATTGCTTGGCGCAGGTCTGGGTAAATGTATAGTTAACCAAAATCTAAGTCACATCCTTTTGCCTTAGGAAACTCTTCATTGTTGAAGTCGGACGACAATATAGATAAATAACGACACTAGAACAAAATAAACGTTTTAATATTATTTACATATCCTAAAATGTAAAGCGTTTGAGACTATATTATATATCTAAATTCCATTGTCGGTTTCTCTTTGAAGCGAATTCAATTATCAAAGCGAATTATTTCATATTGTCTTTTAGCATAGAAGATTTGAATCTATCTGGATATAGAGGAAATACAACCACCAACGGATCACCGTGTGTCAAATTTTTCAGCAACAATATTGTCAATTTTAAACAATTTGAACAACAGTGCTTCAGAAAGTGTTGATCTTCTGCCATAGTGGTACCTGATAAACATTGTAAGAAAGGTATAGGTAGGGTCAGTTCAAACGTTTGTTAAACAGACAAAGAAGACCAGCTTTTGTAGCTGATTATGGTGGTGAACGCAAAAAAATAATTGAAAATCGCTTTTTCGAAATATTGATCAAAACTTTTATTTTTTTAAATGGGACACCCTGTATATTTTTATTTTAAATGAAAGAGAAATAAATTCTCAACAAAAACTGTTATACACTCATATCAAAATCCTTAAGATAAAGTAAGTATTTACAAGTTTGTAATTTAATAAGGTAGCCAGGATTTTCTGAGCAGGCTTCATGTGTTTGACAAGCTTCTCTCATTTCTTGTGTTTACTTGTAATAGCCAACTTTAGGACGTGTTAATGACTGTTAAAATGCCTTTCACTTATAAAGAAAAATGTGATACGTTGGAAACCTTTATAATAAATAGAAAAAATAGCACCAGAGCATTAGAATGCTATCTGGTAAATTTTCCTAGTCGAAACGCTCCAGACCAAAGATGATTTTTAATTTTGTACAGAAAATTTAGAAACAATGAAAATTTGTTTAGGAGGAAGGGACTAGGAAGAGCTTTATAAATAATGAAAACGTTAAAATAAATTTATAAGCTTATTTTAAAGCATATCCTAATGATTCTATTAGAGATTCGGTAAGAGATAGTAACCTGCCTATCTTTGATAGTCATTTACAGAATATTAAGGAAACAAATTTATTCCTTATAAATATCGTCCTGTGCAACTTTAGTACTTGGAGATGCGGATAGACAATTTATTTTTGTCGTTGGCTAGTTGCTTTATGTTGAGTAAATCCTGGCTTGTAAAAAATATAATTTGGAGCGACAAATCAGATTTTTCAAACTCTCGAATGTTTAACAGTAAAAACATGTATTACTGGTCTAGCGAAAATCTACTGTTAACTTTCCCATCCCATCTACAAATAAAATTCAGTTTAAATGCATGGTGTGGTTTGATCGGTAGTGAGGTCGTTTTATTACAGATCGCTTACTGGAGCAAGAAATATGAACTTTATGATAGACGTTTTGGAAGAATACCTAGAAGATGTTAATGTAGAAGATCGTCAAACCATTTGCTTCCAGCAAGATGGGGACACTGATCATAATTGTCGCAAAGTTGGCGTAATGATGCAAAGACTTTTTAGAAACTGCTGGATGGAAACAAATGGTCCTATAAAGTGGCCACCTCGTTCACCAGACTTGTCGCCTTTAGATTTTTTTCTTTTTGGGCAACGTAAAAAATAACGTTTATGAAAGAAGCTATCTCAATGTAGCAAAATTAGAAATCAGAATTCGTTTATCTATTAATTCAATTGACGGTAGAAGTATTTCAAATACTACTTGAGGTGTTTATAAAAGAATCTTAATGTGCATTCAACAAAACTGAGTTATTTTTAAATATTTCATGTAATTTTACAGTATTAAATAAACGGTTTACTAAAAAGTCGCACTACCTAGATTAAATTATAAACTTGTAGATATTTACTTTATCTTAAAGGTTTTGATATAAGAGTGTATTCGAATTTATTTCTCTTTCATTTAAAATAAAATATACCGGGTAGCCCCATTTAAAAAATAAGTGTTTTGATCAATATTTGGAAAAAGCGATTTTCAATAATTTCTTGCGTTGACCACCGTAACCAACTGTAAAAATTGAACTTCTTTGCCAAGTTAACCAACTTCATAGTTCATAGAATAACAAAGATAGCAATTGTGCCGAATTAATTTGAAACAGACTGTATATCTACCAGAATTCAAATAAAATTCCACCTAAACTTAAACTCTATTAAGAATAAATTCTTGAATTATAAATACACGTGCATTAACCTTAAAAAAAACAAACCTATCTTCCAAGGTTGATCTATACGAAATTTTATATCCCAATGCTAGAAATGATCGTTATAACAATACATTGAAAAACAACGTAACACAAATTCTTTCGTTAACCATTCTAATGTTCATTAAAAATACTCAACTTTTAGTCTTTTACTAACAATAATTTAATTAATTAAGCTTACTTTTAAAATCAACTCCGTCGCTAATTTTAGTTCAACAAAATAATTACTTTCATGATTTGTTATTTTCCAACTACAGAAGAGCGAACCATTTACACCTAAAGTCGATATTCACACATACATACTTATAAATTATCATATAAAACCTTATTTTACTCACGGTTTGTAGAAATTTAAGAATGTTTAGTAGCGTCAATTTTTCTTTCATCAAATACTTAGGTTATCCAACAAACAGTAGCTCCCCTAACACAAAACAAAATCCGACCAGTTGCAAAGCAAACTTTCGAGTTTGTTAATCATGTTTACCTCGGTCGTCACGACGTTAAATCCTACCATTATCATTGCAAGTGTAATTCAATCTTATGTTGCACACATCGTATTTTTCTATGGTAATCTATATTCACATCTTGAAGCTGTATTACGTTCTACTTCTCTGTTTGAAGTTAACTTTTCTACTTGTCAAGATTAGTTGCTACCTCACACTCTCTTCTACAAAATCCTATTAATTGCGGTCAGCATATGTTAATACAAAGTAACAATTTTAATCTATGCTTATGTATAAGCTTATTGTACTACAACTGTCTTTCTTAAATTATCTTTCTTTGGGAAACACCATCGTAGCGTTTTGTAACATTTAAAGCTGATTGCATTTGCGGTTTTATAATAAGTCATCGGCCTGAATTATTACGTTTACAATGTATTTAAATGAAATAATTTTATTTTTTGTTAGCTGAATTAACTTTATAAAAACAAAATTTGAAATATCATGCTTAATTTAGATTAATTATTCATAAAATCTATTACACACGGGTGCGTTCATATTTAATCTTTCCATCCAAATTTCCTAACTTTTCCTTTTCCATTTAATTTATATCTAATGTAACGCACCATGTTACAGATATTAAACTGTGAAACATCAGCCTTAGAAATTAAACTATGTATGCAGGTATTAGTGTTACTTATTAACATCTATATAATTTCTAGAATCTAGACAAATCGATTCTGAAAATACTATTACCATATATAATGTTCTTGTAATAGTTATTAAATTACAATATCGTTTACTGTACAGAACGCTATTACAGATAATACATATACCGGAAATAACATTACTTTTGTGGAAATCGTCATATCAAGAAATTAGATTTAAGGTATTTCGAATTAATAGTGCATTGGCATAAAGCAATACTTGGCTACCATATGAAACGTTTTCAATGAGTGTCTTCATGGAAAGTTAAATAGTGCTAATTTAGTATAAAATTGGTATTCGCAATTAATTTCAACCATTTCTTTGAAAATTATTTAAGGAAGCTATTTTCTCGCTACTAACTCGCATTTTTGGGTTTAGCCGAAACAGGGGAACACGGGATGCTATTTTAACTCTGAGGGTAATAATGGAGAAGACAATATGAAAAGGATAAAGCGTGTATATAGGGTTTGTAGATCGGGAAAAAGTATTCGAGAATGTAAAATGGAAAAAATGTTTGAAATACTCAAAAAGATTGGAATGAGTTTTAGGGATAGACGGATGATACATAGCTTAAGCAAAGAGCAAACAGAGGTAATAGAATTGGAGCAGGAATCTATAGAAGTAAGTATTAGGAAAGGGGTGAGACAAAAATGTGCCGTATCTCTGGCAATTTTTAACTTGTACATCGAAGAGGCCATGAATACTTTCAAACGCAATAAACCATTGGTTTTGTAAAATTCTCAACTAATGTTGATTGTGCGACAAGATTTGTTGGAAAACTATTAATACGGCAAATGTTTAAGTGTTGGGGGATCTAGGTAGCTACAGGTTGCTTAATCCCCTTCACATACAACTGAATATTGGTGAAATAGGGTATATAGCTAGAAAACAATAGAAGTGGAGCAGAGCTGTATTTAGGCTGTGGAAATTGCAGTTAAATGTGTACGTTAGCTTAGAATAGAAATCAATGTAGGTACGCGTCCAACCAGTACCAAGACAGAAAACCTATTGACGAAAAAAATTGTTGTACTTAAACCTGACGATTATTATAAAAAAGACAGGTGTTGGTTTTGCAATATTTTCAACTAATGTTGATTGTGCGAAGGAATTTATTGAAAAACTCTTAATTCGGCAAATGCCTAATTTTTGGGGACTTAACCATCTTCACATAATACTGAATATCGTGAAATATGATCTATATTCAGAAAACAATAGAAGAGGAACCGGGCTCTATCTAACAAAAAAGAGCAGCTGCTATGTTCGAAGACAACAAACATAGAAACAAGAAAAAAGTTGTTGAAAGCATAGTGTGGAGCACGGTACTGTACAGCTATGAAATAGAGACAGTAGAAGAAGCAGACAGGAAAAAGGTAAAAGCATTTTGTAATGTGGTGCTTTAGATGTATGATAATGATAGCATGGACTGACAAACTTAATAACAAAGAGGTTCTAGAAATAGCAGAGGAAGAGAGATATGTGTGGAAAACCAAAAAATAGGAGAAGTAGAAGGACAGGGCACGTTCTAAGGCATTGGGAGAATAGTGCGGAATATATTACAGGCAGAGATGCGAAAAAAGAGAGTTAGAGGTAGACCTAGATCAGACTATTACATGCAGATAGTGAAAGATGTAGGCTGTGGGAATTTCAGAGAAATGTGTAGGTTAACTCAGAATAGGAAACAATGGAGGTGCGCGTATTACCAGTTCCAAGATTAAAAACCCAATAATTGCTGTTATTATAATCTCTAAACTTAAGAAGTGCTATATTTTAACCAAATGTACCAGATATACCCACTAATATTAAAATTAGGAGTGTAATCGGTAGGTCAGAAAAAGTCAACTGCAGAAATGTGATGTGAATATGTAAGCATTCTCAAAATAATGGAACATATGAAAGACAAAACACGATTGGAAGTTTAGCAACAGCAGAGCGACTAGTTGCACTATTACCAGCTACTCTTTCTGCTACTTATTCAGCTTTTTTCTTGCTTCTATCCCAGTCCGCCTTCCCGTAGCACGCGGTCTATACTTAATGCTTTATATAAAGAACAGATTGTTGTAGATTTACCAAAACTTATGACCGGGCTGAAACTGAAAACTGAAAATTGTTAACAGCAAATGTAAAACTAGGGGTAACAAGATACGAATTTCTGTCATTTTTGTACCGTCTTTACAAGCAATCTGCATCTTTGCAAGAAAGGAGGCATAATTATTAAACTTTAATACAATTTTAATTGAATTCTGGTAGATATACAGCCTGTTTCAAATTAATTCGGCACCATTGCTAACCTTGTAATTATATGAGCTATGAGGTTGGTTAAATTGGCAAAGAAGTTCAATTTTACAGTTGATTACGGTGGTCAAAGTAAAAAATTATTGAAAATCGATTTTTCGAAATATTGATCAAAACCCTTATTTTTTAAATGTGGCACTCGGTATATTTTTATTTTAAATCCTCCGTTCTCCATCATCTTCGAATCCCTTCCGTTCTTCATCATCCTCCAATCTTCTCCGTCCTATCATCCCCCAACCTCCTCCGTCCTCCATCATCCTCCAACCTCCTCCGTCTTCCATCATTCTCCAACATACTCCGTCCTACATCATCCTCCAGTCTCCTCCGTCTTTCATCATCCTCCAACCCCCTACGTCCTCCATTATCCTCCCACCGTCTTCCTCTGGCTCGCCCATCTCCGTCCTCCGCCAGCCTCCTCCGTCATTCACAGCCGTCACTTTGACATTTTTTACACGACTTTGACACTCCGCCATTTTTTCTAAGATTACGATTTTTGACTTACTTTGTATATACCCTTTTTGCTCCAAACGGTATTTATTATTATATAAATAGTATTCAATGGTCGAGAATTAATAAATTTGCATAATATTCGACATGAATGTGATGCTGACAAAAATCCTCATTTAACTCAATAAATATCCTTTCAAAACGATGGTCAGTTAATATTTGGGCTAGATTGCTAAACAACACAGTTATTTATTGGTCCGCACATTTTGTCAAATCGTCTAACATCAGCATTATACTATGAATTTTTAGATAAAACCTTATTAGATAACATTCCTTTTATTAATAGTCAGCATTGTTGGTATCAACATGATGGTGCTCCAGTACATTATGGTCTACAGATCAGGGATTGTTTACATACCAACTTCCCTGGCCGATGGATTGGAAGAGGTTAACCAATAACTTTACCACCTTGATCACCCTACGTAATCCGTTAAATTTCCTTTTCTGGGGATATCTTAAAGGAAATGTGTTTATTTAGAATCAGTTGTTGCACAGGTAAATGTGATTGATCGTATTGGTGCAGCTGTAGCTTAATAAACAACAAAATGTTACAGGAAGTAAGTGCTTTTCTGTTAAACTGTACTAGAAAATGCATTGAAGTGGAAGGTGGCTTATTTGAACATCTAATGTAACATTTAATCTATTTATTATCGATAAAACTTGATTTTGTAAAACATGCATTTTTAATACTTTGTTGGTCACTAACTCTGTCAGGAAGGACAATCTGAAGTTTTGTCACTTTTTATTATCGTTTTCCTTTAGATTTCTGAATATATCCACAAGTGAACAAGCACTACTTTTATAACGCCCTGTGTATAACGTTGATAAACTGCTCATTTTCAAATATAAATATATATATATATATATATATATATATATATATAACTGTGTTAATAGGGTCATTTAGGGGTAGTTAGGACCAAGAGTATAGCGCACTCCACATAAAATACATAAGGGCTCAGACAACCACACAGTTCTCTGAAGAAAACAAGAAATACGATTATTAGACTGGAAAGTAAATGACAACGCCCTGTATACAAATAATAATCGTAATTAATTTAGCTAATGAAAAATACTTTGAAGATTTATTTGAATAAAACAAATCCGCAAGTCGTTAAATAACATAAATGCAAGCTGAAACGCGACACGCGTGGATAACGCATCAAGAATCCTAATTAATACAAGCAGGTTTAATAATGCGTAGGATAGAAATCGTAGATGATTTAATCCATACATTGTATTTCGTCTACGTGACTAGAAAATTAAAATCGACACCTGATTTATTGAAAACAAACAAAGCATGTTTATTAAAAATCAAAGTTCACCAAATTTATTTAAACAAACAACGATTTACTTATCTAAAAGTATAAAAATCCAAGCGAATCAATGCTATTAACTTGAAATCGTACGTGACAAAAGAAACGCGTTGATGTTAATATACAACCATAGCACCATGGAATATCCGAAAACCTAGTTTATACAAACAGCTAACTTTGCGCTTGTCTATAGATAGTCGGTGCATTTAAATATGACCGGATTTGTAAACAAATCAGTTGACCATAAAGTATAGTAAAGTTCACGTCTCTGAAGACCAAAAATATACACGTTAAGTAAGTTATTGTGAAGTGTGAAATAATTTCGCTGAATATGGAAAATTAATGGTTTGTCGTTTACCCTTAATAGAAAAACGTAAGTAACAGAGTTGTTTAATATAAATTCTAATTTTAACCTTTATAAAAAGGACTCTAAAGAACCTTTAAAGAACCTCTAAAAAACCCTAAAGAAGCTCCAAACAATTACGGGAGACAAATTTAAATGATTACGGGAGTCCAATCTATATAAATATGGGAACAAGTTTAACTCAATGCTGAAGCAATTATTAATAAAACAAAAGAGTTGATTTATACTGAAGGAGTTTAATGCAGTACGCTAGTATTATTGTAGGTTGTTATATCTTTAGTGAAAATTGTTGTTGGATAAGTGTAGTTGATTGTTAATCAAAATGTATTAATTGTTTTATAATATTCTCCAATAGTAAGTTATTTTTAGTTATGTAAATTAAAAACATTCATAAAATTTGAAGAAAATCAAAAATATCTCAGAAAGTAATGGAATTAGGTATAGGGAATGCTTAACAAAAATGAAAGGACACTTAATGAACTATCCATTGTAGCAATAAAATTGGTAGGGTGCCATTTAAAAAAAATTTTAAAAATTGCATTTTCCGAACCCTGACACACCCTGTATACTGGGAAAAAATTTCAAAAAAGTGATATTTACAAATATACTATGGTATATGGTAAAATTTTCTGCATCTCGAAAATTAACATAAGTTGTGTATTAGTGCAGTGGCAATGTATCTAATCGGGGTCATTTTTTCTAAAAATAGTTGAATATTTCAAAAACTAAAAGGAATAGACAGATACAATTTGATATCAAATTAAAGCTCTTTTCAAGGACTTTTTAAAAATGTAATAATATATAGGGTGTTCCATTTAAAAAAATACAAGTTTAATATGCCCTGGAATTATGAAACACCCTGTATGCTTCCAAATATTTTTAAAATGTGCACTTTTGGCATGCCTAATATGCCTCCAAATTTGGTTTACGTAGCTTTTATAATAACGGAGTTTTCGACCGTTGCCACACTAAAAACTCACCCTGTATATATATATATATATATATATATATATATATATATATATGTTGACGTGAAAATGAGGTCAGGTGAGGTAATTGAAACCCAAAATTTATAAATAAAGTCACCCAAAAAGAAAAAAACTGGCAAAAATTAAATTTGTGGAACCCTGTATAATATAAGCGTATTTCATTATCGTTAAAATACAAAGTCATACACTGTACTCGCGTCACATAAAGAAGCCCTTATTTAATTAAATCTTGTGCCAGAATGTGAAAAAAGGTTGTGAAACGAATAAAAGATTTATTCCCTGTGAGTGAATAATTCTTCTATACTTAATAAAAACGAGTTTTCATTCTATAAGTGTAAATACACAAGCCATTCATTTTCATGGCATGAAATAATATCGATTAAATTCATCCGAGTTAATAAAAAGCATATTTTCGTGTGTAGATTAGAAGTATTCATTCCTGTTAAAGATACCTTAAAACGCTTTTTAAATGCTAAGTTTATTAGTATACAAATCAATTATTACAAAAAAATAATTGGGAGTTTCAATTATTTATGTAATTAATTAGCCGCGCATAAAGATGCATTAGAACACGGTTCATTTACCATAAAGCAAATATTTTTGCATTTAGAATTGTTAAGAATACAAATCCATACCGATCTTATTGCATTTGCAAATTATAAAATAATTATGTTCTAGAATTTTCAAATGCGTCATCAACTACTAAGAAATGTTGTATAAACAACCAATTATAGATTAACGGCGTATTAAAATGCAATAAAATAAAACCGCGATAGATAAAATCTAATTTATAGCTTTCCGGGTTTCAATATGAAGGTACGAGACGCTACCATTAACTTTGGGCGTTAGACAAAAATAAACGGCACGTTTCACGATTAACATACATTATAGCTTGATATTAATTAGATCGTTAAAACCGTGAAATTCTTCTAAATTCTTACATCTATGGTGACTAATGTTTCCAAACGGATCAGGAAGAATCTCGACGTATAGAGTTAATTTTTGTATTAATAAATAACTCTTATCGATTTTTATTGCCTGTTTAACGATAACGCGAGTCTCTTGAATAGTGTTTATTGATTTAATGACGGATAAAAATATTTCTCAGTAAAGATGACGTATTCGAAAATTCTTTATTATTCATCAACGTTCTGGATTAATATTTATTTTAAAATTCAAAATATGTGTTAAAATGTTATATCAACACAGAACATTCATTTAGTGTTTCAATTAATAAAGGTAATAAATTGATATTATTCTTACACGGATTAATTGGCTATTTGTATTTACAGTACGCTTTAGAATGCTTGATTTGCATAAGGTATAAAGTTTATATCTTTTAAAGATTGAAATTCAGTTTTTACTAAGTATAGAAGAAATTTATTTGTACACACGGCTGTATTGTTGATTTAAAATTGGGGCTATTAAACACACGGAAAGTGTGTTTTTATGAAATAAATGGTTTAAATCTAAGTTATTTATAGTACTTCTGATAAGCTTCGGTTTCTCATTAAGTATAGTTTCATTACACACACGGAAAAATATACTTCGCCTTGCTTTCTTAATAATTGATTTTATTTACACACACTGCTTGTTTTTATACAGGGTAGAACAATAAATATTCAAAGATATCAATGTTTTAGTTTACTTTTATTTGGATTGGCTTTATTTATAGAATTTGCGTTTCAATGACCTCTCGTGATCTCCTTGTCACCTCAAAATATATATACACACACGCACGAACGCACGCACGCACGCACGCTCGCTCGCACGCACGCACGCACGCAAACGCGCGCACGCCGCACGCACGCACGCACGCACGCACGTACGCACGCACACACGCACATTGTTATTTTTCATTCCATACAACAAAATCCACAAACTTTACAGCAAATTATTATTATTTATTATATTACTTATATTATTATATTATATTATATTATTATACTTCTACTAAAAATCGTATAATTAAAGAACTACAATTTCCTTAAAATCAATGTTTGATGGATTGGATTTTGTTTAATATTAAACGTGAATTTCTAGAACTTCGGTTAAACTATCTCACGAAATTTGATTGCTGAAGCAACACATTTTTTCCAACGAATTTAATGTTTAGCAATAAACTTAAGAGTAAAAGAAGTAAGCATCCCTGGTTGCTGCTGCAATTCCAGGCCAGACAAAATAATTTATTACAAAATCGAAACACAATGAGTGTGTCAAACAATTTTTAATTGAAAAGTAATATGGTCTACTAAAGGTTGCACCAAATTTAATCACGGTTGAAAAATCCTTATGAAATATTTTCATAATATTTCTAAAATTGCTATTTTACATATCCGACAACCTATTTTTAACTTGACAAACTGCAAGGTTACTATAAATGGAATTGAAAATTTTTAGTTTAAGGAAATATGTTGTTACCTATTAATTTATTTAAATTCATATTCTAAAAGACATTGATTTATTAAAGAAACCTAACGACATTTATAACTTACAGTTCTGAATACACACTACAAGTATCGATAAACGAAATGCCATACCATACTCAGTACTCTAATTTTAAGATGCTGTTACGCAGAACAGTATGTTACGTTCGATTTCACCCTGCCGAACGGTTTATGTATATTTTAATGTTTCGTTTCAATATTCCGTAACTACCCGTTATAAGAAACGCCGCTAACTGTACCTGCTAATTAAACCTATCAATCTACTCCTTTAAAGCACGTTCTAAAACGCAGGGAATAAATGTTCATTAAACTTCCTGTATGATTTAATTTCTACAATTATTATCTTTTGAATATAAACATTGCTCTTGTAATAGAACAACAGTTTATTTATCAAAAACGTGGCTCTCAGAGATATTATTCTAGCAAATATATTCGATTATTTACAATTGGTGAATTCTAAAGCATGCATTTGTTCTATTTTTAAACAGGAAAACGAGTTTGAATAACATAAGGTTCCTTCAAAAGTACTTAATAAGAGCAATTGTAGTCAAATATGCCGGCTTGGTTATCTATCAATGACGTTTGAAAGTGTTTTAACACATGTTAAAAATTTGAGAATTACTTATCTTCTCGAGGCTCGGAATTTCATTTATTTTCAATCCTGCTCTCGTCGGTACAATACATACCCTTTACACGGGTAACACCGTTCTTGTCTTTAGGAGTAATGCACCCATTTTTCGATTTCGCAAACAAAAGAAATATTGCTGGATGCATTGGTAAGTTCTGGAGCATTGATTCATACTAGCGAGTTTTTCTTTTTAGTTCTTCGGTATAGTCTGATTTGTCCTTAGTCACAGGCCCCTTTGGATCTTCACCGTAAACACTACAAAGCTGATTATTGTCGACCGAAATAATTCCGACAAAGGAATTTTCGTTGTGTCTGACACGATAAATGTAACTAAAATGATGCAACGTGTAATGCTGAAAGAAAATTGCTGTGAAGATTTTGCTCGTTCCTATTCGTATTTCTGCTGTTGGCGAGAAAGCCAACCCGATTGCAGCTGATGTTCTACCTGTGTCTATGTCTTAGTCCATTACTGTTGGAAAAGAAGCAAATTCTAACGTGGTTAAAAGTCTCTTTCAGGTTTTTCTCTTATTGTAATTGTACTCATTAAGTTTAGCCATTACCGCTTATGTTTCTTATACAACCTGTTTCAGACACACTACTACTACGTATGCTGACGGCCGGAGTGCACTCTGACGGTCATCTGCTGGTGATTAGAAGGTCGGGTAAGTAATGTATTTTACAATTACTCATAAATGGTTCTAATTCCCTTTTTTATTGTGCGTAATACTGACAAAGAATTCCTTCGGGATAATTTGCCCTATATAAATTAATATTTTCGTTGTGGATTGAATTTAATTTTCATTATTTTATTTGTTTATACCACCTGTTTCTCTTATACAAAAAATAGCTTGTGGATAAAATTTATACCATAATGTCGCCTGCTTTTCTTAAATAAAAAAATTTAGTACAACTGGACTCACCCCACCAGGGGCGGACTGTCCTACCGTAATACCGGGGTAAATCCCGGTGGGCCGAAGAGAAAATAATGATTAAAATAATATGAATAATTTCATGAACCCAGCCAAAGAGTTTTCATATACTCAACCAGTGCTTTAGTGAAACGCCGATCATTTCAGTTGCGTCTCTACAATGAAAAAAGAAAAACAGCAGAAGTCCATTTAGTCTTACTGTTTTAATGTAATTTAAAGGCGGGCAGTCTAATAAATAAGTCAGAGGATTGGTCTGCGTAATTGAGAAAAGAAAAGAGAACCTGATTTGTAAAAGGCAGATAAATGTGGCGTTATTCGACACCAACCTGTTTCCAATATATCTATTTTCACATTATTTTGCATATCAGTTAGGCAGTAAGTGCTAAAAGCGTTTCCGCTACTTAGTACATTCCGTTAATAACGTTGTTTTGTTTGCTCTTTCTTACATATTTACTTTCAATTACAATGTTACAAACTATAAATATGGTAAAAGGAATACAATTTTAAAAAGATTCCAAAGTTTTTAATGGGGTGCAAAGAAGATTTATAGTTAATTGTTCTTTTTCCGAGAAAAGGCTGTAGTACTTGTACCTTGGGTATGTCAGACATTTTACAAGGAATTCTATACAATATGGTCAATATCTAGTTTAATTTGTGCGGTGCAGGTGCCTCTGATTCTGTGATTATGTCGCCGTCTCATCGAGAACTGTTTCTAGCATTTTTTATTTACAGATTACTGGAATTAAAACTACCGTTGTTCACAAAATCCTAAGAGATCCATCTGTTATCTTGCTTTTACGCTTTTTTGAGTTTTTTGGTTGAGTATTCAGTCCCTTTTCGGAATGTATGTATAAACATAAATGTTTTGTTTTAAGATAGTTAATTTTTAGATTTTGTGCATATAAAAGTTGGCGACCATTCTGAATACACTAGTTTATAAAATGTAAAAGTACTCATAATTATAGTTTATATCGCTATTAGTTTAAACAATTCAATAGACAATAACTGTATAAATATGGAGCCTCATACAAAATCTAAAGGGGGTGCGGTGCGGAGAATCTTTGCGAAAAAAAAGCAAATTATTGGCGGAAAAATTAAAAAAATACGTGAAACTTACAAAGTATTTTCAACAAACGACCGAACAGGCAAGCTTGGCAGAGATAAAGACGTCTACTTTCATGCAATCATTACAACCATCGACCTACACTTCCTTGCAATTTGCAGAAGAACCACAAACATTATCATTGGAAGTTAAAGATACAGTACCAGTTAAACGTTCAATTTCGTCAACAATCATGGTAGCAGAAAACGACTCAAATGAGGATAAAGCAGCCACTGAATCTTCGTTAGATATATTTGTTAGGCCTTTCATGTCCGATATGTCCCTATTTTTCAAATTTCATACCAAGCAACCTTCTTCATTCAGTAATTTATCTTTTGCTACAGTCGTGTATTCGTTATACTACGCAATTGTTATGCTCGCGATATAACTCCCGCCAATTGTAACTTATACGGCACACCTTTTAAAAGTGATGCAACCGCTTTTTAAGTCAATTTGCAAGCACAATTTAAATCAAAATAAATTACTTACATTCTCAGGGTCCCACGATGTTTGCGGGCTGAGTACATTTCACGCCTCGTTAAATCAGATTTTTCTCCGTTCTTCTTGTGTCTTCTACGCTCATAGAGGATGAAGGAACACCAGGTAATAGGTGCAATAGGAGGTAAAGATAGAAGAAACCTGCATGCTTAAAAAGAAAAGACACACCACACCAAGATAGATGCTGCTTGCTCGAAGGCTCGTACCTTAATGGCGTCTTCTAACACCACGCGGGCACTCCGCCATTCACTCTGCGCAGGCGCGATTCGGAGACGACGGAAATTGACATTTTTAATTTAAAAAATACGCGGAAATTACCTTATAAATTATAACTAAAACTATAACATACTGCATGCCATTTTGGCATGTAACACTTTTTCCAAGAAAATATTTCATAAGGAAAAGGGGCAAAGCTGTTGTTGGCTCAGATATAATAAATTAAATAATAGATTGTATTGCTTTGTTTGCCTAGGGTTTGCAAAAATAAACGAAAGTGATTCGTTTATCGAAGGAACGAACGATTGGAAGCATATTCATCAAAGAATTAAGGAACACGAAGGTAGTAAAATGCATAATGGGCATTGTGCAAAAGCTTATCTTTTACACTTGCACGAAAAAAATATTAACATCCTGTTGTTTTCAAGTCAAAAAACTATTAGAAAAGACCAAGTTTGAAGCGACAAATTCTTGAAAGAGTTGTAAAAGTAGTAAAACTTACAGGAAAACGTAGTTTAATTTCAGAGGCACTAAATTTGAGGCTGCATACTCACTAGATGATCCCACACTTGACCATGGCAATTTCTTAGAGCTTATTTTGTTAATAAGCAAGTATGACGTTCTTTTGAAAGAACATTTAAACATTATAATAAATAAAAGCAAGATTGCTCATGAACAACAGTCTGGTGTAAGTAAAAAGCGAGAGGAAGTTTATTAATTTTGCTATCAAAAAATACGGCAGTTGTAGTAATACAGTCTATTGCGTCATTGATTAAAAAAGAACTTTCCAACCAAATCCAAAACGCGGGTATGTAATCAGTACAACTTGATACAACCCAGAATGTTTCAGTAAAGAATCAACGCAGCGTTGTTATAAGATAAGTTTTTGAAGACAAAATCAATGAAAAACTTATTGCTGTAATAAGCTGCGAAAGTTCTATTGGTGAAAGTTTCTTAAAGATTTTAAAAAATGCATTACTTGTAAATAATTTAAATATTCAGGAGAGCATAGCAAATGCTACTCATGGTGCGGCGCCTATGTCGGGTCAGTTTAATGGTATTTCTGCTTGGTTAAGTGGTACTTTACATTAACAAATTCACATATGGTGTTACAGCGTTATCCTCAATTTAGTACTGTGTGACTCCACAAAGATCCAATTGCAGCTGTCTTCATTAAATGCGTTAGCTGTGCTTTTTAAAAATCTTATAAACGGATAAATATTTGGTTTGATGTTGAAAAAAGGAAAAAATTACAAACTATAAACGAAGCAAGATGGTGTGCTAATGAAGTGACTTTCCGGAGAATATTTGGTTCATTTGAAAAGTATAGTAATTCCGATTCGCTATTTGTTGATATAGTTATGCTTCCACAATTATAAATAAAAAGGAAATGAATTTTGAAGTTCAGGCCAAAGCGCAAAATTTTAGAGATTCTCTCTGAAAATACGAAACAATATTGGTGGCACATATTTACTTAAGAATTTTTAGTCACACCATTATCAAGTTATTTACAAACAAGGGGACTAGATACATAAATGTCATCAATTTGTGTTAGAAACTTTAAAACAATTAAAGAGTATACAAAGATATACCGGCGTAATAACAACAGCTTCAAAGTCCTTTATAAAGCAGGTTTCCAATGAGTTGCAACAGAGAGATATACATGACATTAAAATTAAAAATGCGTTTTTAATTAAAAGAATTCGTTTTAAGAAATGAATGGCTTCAGAGACAACAAGAGATACCCCGATTACTAATTCAAATGACAATTTTACAATAACTGTCTATAACGTGATTTTGTGAGGTACCTAGATTTGAAAAGAGTAGTCAACTATATATAGATTTAAGTTTTCTGTCACCTGTCAACTTTAAACAAATTACTGAAAATGGAACTCCTGAAAACGCGCTCCAATGCTTAAGCAAAATATTAAATAAGTTTGATGAGCGAGCTACCAAACATCATTTATCTGAAGAGATTATTGATTTTGCTAGTAAATGGGACAGGTTAAAAAATTCAGTCATCAGTCCTAAAAATGGTTAGACGCGTACCACCATTGTTTCCTATTCTGAACTAACCTACATATTTCCCTGAAATTTGCACAGTCTGCATTTATTACTATATGCTCTAGGTCCACATCTACCTCCTTTTTCCTATCTCTGCTTGTGATATATTCCGTACTATTCCCCAAAAATGCCTTAGAACGTCTTCTGGACTTCTATTTCTCCTATTTTTTTTAACAGATATCTTTCTTTCCCTACTATTTCTATAACCTATTTGTTATTAACTTTGTTTGTCCATACTATCATCCTCATACATCTGAAGCACAACATTCCAAAAAACTACTACTGTTTTTCTGTCTGCTTTTTCTACCGCCCGTATTTTATAGGCATACTGTGCTGTGCTCCACACATATGCTGTCAACAATTTTCTTCTTGTTTCTATGTTTGTTGTCTTTCATCATATGCGCTGTTGCTTCTTGTTATATGCAGTTCGGTCCCCTTTTATTGTTTTGCAATTATGTACTCTATTTCTCTGACATTCAGAGGTTATAAAGGGGGCGGCTTCGTGGCGTAGTTGGTATGCGTGTGACTACTACGCCCAAGATCCCGGGTTCGAATCCCGACACGGTTCACTTGAAAAATGTTAGGCGAGCATTTTTCACAAAAATACGCCTTCGTTCGGATGAGAGATAAAATGGCGGTCCCGTGTGTGAGTGTTGTCACACTTGTTAAAGATCCCTACCTTGCTTGCAACAGCAAGGGTTCGCCAAATTCAAAATTTTGTAGGTAAAAAAAGAACTCGCTTCCTGGCCATTGTAGTACCTTCGGGTGGACCATTGGAAAATCACATGTAGGGTTGTGAAGTGGGTAAGCAGCCTGTGGCTGCCAAGTTCCCCCAGCACTTGAACATTTGCCGATTTAATATTTTTTTCAATATATCTTTTCGCACAGTCAATATTAGTTGCAGATATTTCACAATCATCAAATTTATCTGCGCTTATTTTTTCGTCATTAGGTTTTCCGTCTCAAAACTGGTTGGACACGTACCTGCATTTATTTGTATTCTGATGTAGCCTATACAGTTCCCTGAAATTCTAACACAGCCTGTATAAGCTCGGTTTCCTTTCAATTGTTCTCTAATTTTATGCCCTATCACCGAGATTCAGTGAAGGGAGTTAAGCAGCCTGTGGCTGCCAAGATCCCCCAAAACTTAGATATTTGCCGAATTAATAGTTTACCAGTAAATCATTTGACACAATTAACATTAATTAAGAATATTGCTTAACCAATACCTGTAGTTGCTTATGATAATCATCACGTTTAAATACAGTTACTTTTTTCGACAATAGTTTATCCATCTTGGGACTGGTTGGATGCATACCTCCATTGACTTCTATTCTGAGCTAGCGTATACATTCCTTGAAATTCCTACAGCCTACATCTTTTAAATATTTCCTCAATTCTTAGTATGTGGCCTATCATCCAATCTCTCCTATTTTTTAAGGTTTTCCACATATTTCTTTCTTCCCCTACCATTTCTAGTACCTCTTCGTTCTTAACTTTGTCTGTCCATGATATCTTCATCATACGTCTGTAGCACCACATTTCAAAGACTTCTACCTTTTTCTTGTCCGCTTCTCCTACTGTCCAGGCTTCACAGCCGTACAGTGCTGTGCTCCACACATATGTTTTAAGCAATCTTTTCCTTGTAGTTGCTTTTTCTTGTTAAATGTAGTACGACCTTGCGCTAATCTTTGTTTTATATCTTTTGTGCTTTTCCCATCTTGCGTTATTTGGCTTCCTAGGTAGCAGAAATCCTTAACCTCTTGTAAGTTCGTGTTACATACTTGTATTCTTGTTTTTGATTTATTTTCCCCACCTTTGCATACTAGAACTTTAGTTTTAGTTTTGTTAATTTTCATACCGTATCTCTCTGTTAGAACCGTTTCCATTTCATTAAGAGCAGCTTCTAACTCTTCCTTGCTAGACGCTAATATCGCTATATTATCTGCAAATCTAAGCATATCAATTTTTTGTCCTTGCATAGTAATTCCAAATGTCTTCCTGCATATGACAGTATTCCTTGCCTCTTCAATCTACAAGTTAAAAATTAATGGGGATAGGGCACATCCCTGACTCACCCCTTTCCTAATGTATACTCCTCTATGTTCCTGCTCTATTTCTATTACTGCTGTTTGCTCTTTGTATAAGCTATGTACTATTCGTCTATCCCTATAACTCATTCCAATTTTTTTGAGTATTTCGAACATTTCTTTTTCCATTTTACATTATCGAATGCTTTTTCTAGATCTACAAATCCTATATACACGCTTTCCCCTTTTTCTATTGATTTCTCCATTATCACTCTTAGAGCCAAAATAGCTTCCCGTGTTCCCCTGTTTCGCCTAAACGCAAATTGGTCTTCTCCTAGTATTTCTTCAGTTCGTTTTTCCATTCGTCCTTGTACAATTCTAGTTAATATTTTTGACACGTGTGCTGTCAAACTTATTGTACGAAAATTTTCACATCTATCCGCGCCTTTCTTTTTTGGTATAGTTACTATGATGTTACGTTTGAAATCTTTGGGTATCTCGCTTGTCTCAGTAGTTGAAGAATATTCATTACTTGAAAGGAACATGGAGTTTGAATAATCTGAGAAAGAAGACGGACAAAAAGAAAAAAGTAAGTGTAAACTAAAATGTGTAAAAATTGTATAAATTGTGTTATTTGCTGTTACCAGTTACTATACAAATTTAATTTATTAAGTGAATCGTACCGTGTGTTGGCATAGGCGTATAAGTATTAATTGACTATTTCAGTTATCCAAGTTTCGTGTGAAAGATCTTTCTCTAAATTAAAATTTATCAAAAATCGACTGAGAATTACATTATCAAATGTCAATGTAGAATCATTTATACTAATGGCATGTGATAGAAACGTTTTAAATTGTATCGACTGTGATTGTATTATTGACAAGGTGGCCGAAACAAGTAGTTTATTAAGGAAGGAACTTTTAGTTTGATTTGCTACAATTACTTACCTATGTATATCCACTTTATTTCGTGTAAATATCATAAAAATTTAGTTGAATGTTTCTACGTTACCGATATTGTTTGTATGCTTAATACACTATGTATCCTTTATTTGTAATTACGCTCTATTTAAAAACAAAAAATTGAGCAGGCCGGTTGATTTATTAATTTCCCGGTAGCATAAATGCTCCCAGTCCGCCCCTGCACCCCACTCTCCGCGTTGGCAGCTAGCCCGGTTTATCTAAATTTCGTTACTGGTTTTTTTTATATACGTTTCCCCTCTTTTCAACGTAACAAGTAGTTTAACGTCCATCGCGATTAAGTATTATAGTTGAAATTACACGTGAGTAATTACACTAATAACAAAATAGCATAGAACTAATCTGTTTATTTATAACGATATCTAAACACACCTTGCAACTTAAATATTAGAGTTACAACATGTTGTTACGAAAAAAGCATTTAATGTGATCAGGAAATGACAAAAAGTAATTTCAGGTATTTAAAGTTGCTAATTTTAGTATCTATACTGATAAGGTCATAATATTTACACCTGTATTTTGAAGTAATAATATAAAAGAACTGTAAACATTCTCAGTTTAGTTTTATCTACAATCCTGTCAGATCAGGTTTTCAGCATAAGAATTTGGAGTGACTCAGCATTATTGATAATGCTAGAATTCCAATTTTAGTAAATAATATACAACTTTATTAATTCAAATGATATTACTCGTCATTTTATAGAAATTACCGCAAGTAACAAATGAGCGAGGTATGTTACCGTGGAATTCCAGTATGAACGGATTTGCATATTTACAATGAAACATTAAGTGCGAACAGAATTTCCAAACAATTTAAAGAAAATATTAAATATTCTTTCCCATAACTATATCATTTAATTTTATATAAAAAATGGGATTTCTCTTAAGAATTCAGACAAAAGCACAGCTAGAATTGCAATAAACTTAATGACAAAGCTAATATTAAATTTAGGCCCAAATCTAGGTTTAGGCACGATAGATACGTGCCTATGGTCTCTAATTTGTAAGGAACAGGTAATCACTGAAAATAAACATAAGGTGTTATTTAAAATATTGTCGGATTCTAAAGGTGTGAAAGTGGTGTTTATTTAACAGCGTAAGCTTAAAGTTTTATTAAAACCCGTTCAGATGTAAAACCGCTATGCAATAATATCAATTAGAAGTCTTAATTCTTGAGAAATAAACTTGCAGGTGCATTAGCATCCCCGCAGGCTGTGATTTAATTATTGTTATACAAAAACCTATATTTTATCGTTAGTGAAGAATCTGTAGAAGAGTGGAAGGTGTTGGCAATGCCGCTAAGACAAAACCAGCAAATTCAGTAGTATTTATGATGTACATGTACGTTTGGAATTATTGCGAGAAATAACAGTGGACAGACAGATTTGAGACGGAAATACTTTTAACAATTTAATTTTAGTACTTTCAAAATTTAAACGCATCTTACATAACTTTGCTGTTGTTCGTGCTCTAGTGAGGTAAAACGAATACAATTGACCGGTACCTAAGACTCAATAGTTAATGTTTCCTGTTTGTTATTTAAAAGCAAAATTAAAACTCTTATTGTCTTATTCTCAAAACTAAATATTAATTAATATAAGTACCCGCACAGTAACTTGCGAGAATGCAGACCCTTCTTGCTGTTATAACTACAACGTGTCACACACTGTTGTGATTAATGGGTAACGTTGTTGTTTTTAAAGATGGATTATAACAATTTTACGGTTTGTTCGACTTTGAAAGCAAGAGCGTCAGTGAATTTTCACCATCTATCTTTCACCTAACTGCCAAGAAAAATTTTGTATCTCTCCGGCGCTGTATCACTGCACTTGATGTACACTAACAGTTACTAAACTGCTCTCTTGAAAACACCCCTTAGTAAGAATTAAAACTTTATATTAAGAATTATTCTGCTCTTTTTTGAGCAAAGTCGACCACAACCTTCGCTACCAAGGACAACACGAAGAAGGTAGCTGCCGTCACAATCACGGATATCGAGATCAACATGGTGATCGAATCCGTCAGCAAACGTAAACCCAGGGACGATCCATTCTCAGCCTCTGAGGTAAAAGTTAAAAGAAAAGGTACTAGTAAAATTTTTCTAAGTGCACGAACCCACAACAGAACCGAAGCGCTATCCGATCATCAAAGAGTTACATGGACTGACGACAGAAGAAACTTATAGAACGAAAACCGTACCGACGACAAGAACTTGAATACATGTACAATACAACAGCCTACGACAAATTACGCCGCCCTGCCGCCTCTATTCTTACAAATACGCTTTAGAAAACACCTGCTGCCCTCTCCAACAGTACAAGAAACCGCCGAATTATAGACAGACATTCTAACTTCGTATACAACACGCCAGAACCCTTGCACGGTTACTAAAAAAGGCCATCGACATTAGAGAATTAGGTTCAGGTGCTCGTATCCACGCTATCGCCGCCACCAAATTTCGGCTTATTCAGGACTATCTGAAGGAAAAACAGTCGGATTCCACACCTACGGACTAAAAATGGAACACGAACTGAAGGTCACCGTCAAAATTCCGGAAGTCTGCATCACCGTAGACGACATCAAGGTCGAACTAACCTACCGTGGGTACTCCGTCACTAACGTGAACAAGCTACAAGGATGAAGTAAACACTACAGCAATAAATTTTTGATTATCCTACAGAACCTCAAATTTTTGAGGAACATTTACAACTTCCGAGAAGTCCTGTGCTGCCACGGCATTTAAATCAGATGTGGGGATTCCTCAAAACTTTGTGTGTCAACGCTATAAACATTCCAGCCTCCACTGCAGCTTCAAACCAAGGTGCGTGAAATGCAGTGCATCAAGAAGCCAGAAGATACTTTAACTTGCACCAACTGCCACGGTCCTCCACCCTTCTAATTTTCGAAGATGCGCGGTATACCAAGACCTTTTTCAAAGGAAATAGGGTAAACAGAAACAGAAACCGACACTAACACCTATACTACATAAAAACAAATCCGACGAGGATGAAGAGGGCCTTGCCAAAGCTTCTTACAGATGCAAGCTCACAACCAAACAGCAAAGATCCCATGGCACAGAAATTAAACCAACACATTTAACCATCATTGTACATGCCGATATTCATAGGACAAAGGTACACAACCTTTTTTCTGACAAAACACCAGTACCATCAACCCCTACATTTGATTTTTCAATACTCCACCCGAAGATACTACATTGACCAGAAAACGAGCTTTTACCTAAAAATTTTGAATTTTGCCGAACTTTTGCTGTCCCAAACAAGGTAAGGATCTTTAACGAGCATGATAGCACTCACACACGGGACCTACATTTTACCTCTATCCGAACAAAAGCATATTTTTGTGAAAAATGCTCGCCTAACATTTTTCAATCGGTTTGGGTCCGAATCCAATCCGGGCCTTGGGTTCAGTAGTCATACCTGAAATTGTCTAATCGGTGGAGACGCCTCATACACCATCAACCACGCCAGAAGATTAGAAAACCAAAAGTCAAAGACAACCATAGCACACTGAAACCAACCTACGCACATCCGCCTTCTACCACGAAACCATTTGTTGCACCACAACTGCGGTGCCAACAGAAACCACAACAGGTAACCCGGACAGTCACACTACCAAAATATCCACACTACTACATAAACTACTGGATTGCTTCGGCACTTAGAGATCTTCTCACCTCATAATGGATAACACAAGCCATACTCACCTAAGAATCCTATCCTGGAGTGTCAACGGCATCCGAAAAAACTATGGAACTAAGTCACTTCCTAAAAGAATTTGAGATTGACGTAGCACTTCTAGGCAAAACTAAACTAAACAACAACATGTCTCTGAAGGCCCTACATTTGTCTCTCCAATGCTTCACCCGAAGGTACTACATCGGTCATAAAGCGTGTTTTTTTACGGGGAATTGTTGAATCCTGCCAAATTCTTGCTATTTTAAGTAACGTATGGATCTTTAACGTGTGTGACAACACTCACACACACGAACTACATTTTACCTCTCGTCCAACTGAAGGCATATTTTTGTCAAAAAAACTCGTCTAACACTTTTCAAGCGGTCCGTGTCGGGAATCGAGCCTGGAACCTTTTCCCACATTTCTTCTGGGGTTGTTGTTTTGGCTCTAATTAGCCCTATTAAAATTCCTGTCGTTGGAACGTTCAGGTTCTATGCTTCTTTAGTACATTACAAATTTATCCGTTGGTTCCTAGTCCTCCTCTCTGTTCTTCTCGGTTAACCTATTTCGTCATATTTTGTAAGTATTCTAAAAATACTTACCGGTCTACAATGTTTTGCAAGGCTATGCATTGTCTAACCTCCGCCTCAAAATATCCTGATAGATATTTAATTATTTGTTTGTCTTTCAATGGAGGATCGAGTTGTTTTGCTGCACTGAATTCCTTGATGGCATATAATTGCCTTGTCATGCCTGAATTTTTATATAATTAGGTTATCCCTTACTCTAAATTGTTGGTTGTCTCTCAGAAATATTTTAAAAATTTAACCTTAAAATCCTGAAATGTTCTTAATTCACTTTCTATTAAACTAAAACAAATCTCGGCACTTTCTTTCACCATCGATCTGACTATACTTAATTTTGTTTGTAAATCCAAATTATTCACTAAAGTCCTGACATTACTTAAAAATATTTTTGGGATTTAATTTATTATCTCCATAAAATTTAGAATACTGTTCTTACAGGATATTACTTCGACTCCACCTTAAGAATTCCCCAACACATATTTTTCACTCTATCCTCTAAATTTTCTTAAATTGTTTCCTAAATCGGTTTTGAAATTTCCTTAGTCATTTTTAAATGCTTTAAATCCCGCTTGGCAAATTTCTTTAAATTCATTCATTTTTTAAACTAAGTTCTTAATTTTCCATTCACTTCCTTGTCAAATGCTCTATAATTTGACTTAATTTTCACGATTTTTTCTTTAACATCATTCATGTCCTTCAAAATCTGTATCACTATCCCTCTAATTTCGAACTTTATTTCCTCTATGGTTTATTCCTCTCTTTTAAACCTAACGTTCATTTATCACTCACTTCTTTAAATTTTCTTTCCTTTTTTTCGCTTTCTAATATTCAATTGTTCCCAATTTTGGTAGATTCTCTCCAGATTCCGCTTGTATCTCCTAGGTATTCCCCTCAGGTTTCTCATTCATTCTCTTGGTACATTTTTCAGTCATTTCCTCGATATTTTTCTCATTTTACTTACTCATTTCCTTGATGTTTTTCTCATTGTTTCACTCATATCCTTCATGTTTTCATACTATCATTTTTTCCTTTTATGTCTTGCATATTTTTATTTAGGCTCGATAGAAGAGACATCGTTCTCGATTCCTGAGTATCTCCTACACTCAGTTCGGTCTTTATCTCCGGCTTCTCCCTTTTCAAAACTTCCAAATAAACCCTATATTGAGATCCTATCTCCACACCTTCTGCTCTCAATACCTGCTAAGTTTCTTTCAATCTACCATTTATTCTGGAAACAACTCTGGTAAACTTTACATAAAAATTTCCTACAAAATCCAGCACGACACAAAACTCTAATTTTCAAGCGACTTGGCCGAGCACCAGGTTGGGACGCTAATAAAAGTTGCTGAGATTTGAAGATACTCTACGTTGGACGTTAGTAAAAGTTGCTGTGGATTCTAGATGATTCAGTAAAAGTATTGTCCTAAGTATTTTGCTAGATCAATTCAAAATAAAACCACTAGCATCAGACATCAAACTTATAAGGACACGAAATATTCTTTAACAAACAATCTTTCAAATAACACTGACCCCATCAACAACAGCTTTTTCTAACAAACAATATCCTACATCTAGAAAAAACAATTTTCTTTTATTAAAAACTTTAAAGATAGTGTCTTAAACCGCCACAACAGTTTCGTCTTACGAAGAAAATTTTAAATCCAACATCAAAAAAAGATTATAACTACTGTCTGATCACTTGCTTACACTAAAAGTAGAGTCCGGAATCTTTCTTTTCCAACTAGTATTATCATTCATAAATTATTTCCTATTTAAATCTTATTCTGTACAAAATTTTATAAAATAAGTCGAATATTTTGAAGAGCCTTTTTTAAAAATCGGATTTAAGCGTATTTGATGGGCTGTGTTTAATGATTCTTTATATAATGGCAAAACCTACCGAAGTCAGCCACCCTCAAATCAAATTATCCACTTGTACAACTCTCACACAAAGACTTGTCTACAAAATCTTATATAACTTAATCTAACTAACTAATAGAAATGCTCTTATTAAAATTATTAAACAATGTGATCATTTATTTTACTGTGCTGGTCGTCTTTTTCCATATCGTTGAATTTTTTTCATTAAATACCATTAAACATCAAAATTGCATTCCAGTTTCATTTACAAAGAGTGTCCAAATTGTTTAAAGTTTATGATTAATTTACCATTAAATACCATTCCAGTTTCATACATGCTTTCATTCAAATTAAAACTTTATCTGCAGTAGTACATTATTGTTCTTTTTTCCATTTTTGAAATTATTTTAATGTACTTCAAAATCTTCTGTATACTTAAATACTTTTCCGTCGCTATAAAATTTCACTATCAAAACTTTACTACGTGATATATTAGTTCGACAGGATTGTGACATTTAAAATAAATATTGAACAACTGCCCTCTGTATTTGAGTTTGATTAGGTTTTTTAGGATCAAGCCCTGCAACGTTAGACATCCAGAAGCTTTAAATCCACTCTGGTTGCTACTCCTACGTTTTGATTGGTGGAAAATATAGGCTGTTCTCCTACATAAGCGTCTAGAATAGTTCTGAATGGTGCAACCATCACGGAATGTAGCATTTGTATTGATCTGAGTTATTCCTAATTAATATTGTTTACTTCAGCACGTTATCTTTAATCGCTTGATTTATGGCAGTCGTTAATTGTTTTATCTTACATTATAGCTTATAATGTGGACGATGTTATCTACCTATTCTATTAATGAAATTTTCTCGATGTTCAATGCATACGCTTATCATCTAAATACCAAGTATATTTGTTATTAAGAAAAAACGTAATTGAATATTATATACGCGCTTTCGTCAAAATATGGCCGTATGGAATTAAATATTGTTCCCTACATAAATTAAGCGTTATAATCATTTGAAAACACGATCACAATGATTACGCACTACGCTGATGCCAACTATTAAATATACATATTAGATAATTGCACAAGGTAAGTTGATTAATACTAAAGTATTAGTTAATAAGATAAAATAATAACTTAGACTTTTATGCAGAGCCCATATAATCATTTTAAATCGAGCAAGGAAAGATGAAAAAAATAAGGCCACGGACAGGATTCCAACCTGTATCTTAGACTTTTGCGGCGCAAATACGCTACCGGGACAGGCGACGACAACTGGAAAATTAGCAAATCCAAATCTTGTACAGAACCATATATAAACCTACCTTTCAATTACCTTTGGCATTTTTATCAATCATATCTGACAATGCCAAGATTTTTGACTTATGTCAGACATAGATAGGAAGTGGCGCTCAAAAATACGGCTGATGCAAACTGTTAAACATGCATGTTGAATAATTGCACGAGGCAAGTTAATTAATATTAAAATATTAGTCGAAAATATGAAATAATGACTTAAACTTTTATGCAAAACCTAAACGATCATTTCAAATTGAGCTATTTAATTTTTTAATTTGCAGTTGCCGCGAAAGCCTAAGATATAGGTTCGAATCATACCCGGAACCTTATTTTCATCTTTCAATTAACTATTTACAAGTGTGCGCGTGAGCGTGCGTGCACGCGTGCGTGTACGTGTGCGTGTGCGTGTACGTATGCACGTGCGTGTGCTTGTGCGCGTACGCGCGCAGATGCGTGAGCATGTGCGTGTGAGTGCTCGTGTGCGTGTGGGTGTGCGTGTGCGTGTGCGCATCTGTGTACGCGTGCGCGTGCGCGTGCGAATGCGCGTGCAAGTGCGCGTGCGTGTACGCGTGCGCGCCTGCGCGTGCGCCTGCGAGTGGGCATGCTAGTACGCGTACGTGCGTGCGTGCATACGTGCGTGCGTGCGTGCGTGCATGCGTGAATGCCTGCACAGTCGATGTGATGCGATTAAAACGTAAAACCATTTAGTCCATTTTTATTCACATTTCATTTCATTGTCTAAGCTAACAACTGTTTGCCGTTTTACCGCTAAATACTATTTATTAGATAAGAATACCTTGCAATAAGTATGAAAGTGAACTCAATAAATGATCTACTACCAGAAGTATAAACAAACACGAGTGTCCTTTCCTAAGTTATAGTGAATTCACAAAGATGCGAACTTGTACATCAATATTAAGTTTTTATAAAACGCCTATTAGGTTTTTACACTTTTATGTACATTTTTACAAATTTTACCAATACATTGCTTCTCCCTATAATAACTATAAAATTTACATTCTTTAGTAGCAAAGGATAATAGAAAACCCTTGTAGTATTCGCTTACCTTCCATTACTTGAGCGCCATGGCCGTTCTAGAGAAATTTTAGATAATGGCAAAATAAACACGAGAGTGTTATTATTCAAAGTGATATTCGAATATTAGCAGAGCGTTCTTTTATCGAATTATCCGGGACCCCCCCTTCAAGACATTAAAAATAAATCATAAATATTGGCGTTTGGTTATGGCTTAAATAGAGTACCATTCCGTCGTTAAATTAGTAGTTTTTTTATCGTGTTATTGTTTTGTGTCCAACAATTTAGATTATGTAAGTTGCAGTTAATTTTAATTCATTTTGTAGATGTAACACTTTAATAAAATAATTTTTATTTTTGCCAATAAACAAATCGTGTTGATTTTATTTGGTTGTTTGAATTTTTACATAACATTTATATCAAATCTTAACTTTTCGGTTTCGCTGCATGTTTGTTCAACATTTTCTGAATTTTTATTGTATGTTTAAAGTGCATTTTAAAATGTTTTTATAGTTGCATCAACTTGCTGGCACTAAAATTATCACTGGAAGCAGCCGCTTTCATTGTATTTCAGACTTCTTTATCAATAAGTACGAAACTATTTTACTTTCCCCTCCGGGCGACGTACTCTACTCATCTTTACTGCAAATCTATTTACTACCCGTGTGACCGCATTATTCCATTGCCCGAACCCCGGTTGACTGGTGAGACGCTATAGCAATCGCACGGTGTATGCCGTATATAGCTCATTTAGTGTTAGTCGTCGCATCGTTTGATGGGATTGTGCCTTTTACTAGTGTGAAACCGTAAAGTGATAACCGTTGAGTTAAACAGTCAAATCAACATGCGTCTTGGGACACAATTATTTTTGGCTGTTTCAAGGTCATGTTTGACGTATAAATGTTAACCTTTGCACTTTTCACAAATAATTTCCTCTTCCATATTGCTAATTAACAAAACTTATTATCTACTCATTCTAATAATTCTATGCAAAGTTAAAACAAATAAAAATGAAATTCAAAACCTATATGGCGCGGTGCGGTGATGTTTTATAATTATAATATTTATGCGAAAAGTATAGGTTTTATTTTATGTGCAGATCTATAAAATATAAGTGAAAGAGCCGTTTTAGCAGTTAGATTCCGTTACCGTTCAAATTAAAAGATACTATTATAGATAGTTCAGTTTTAACGGATAATTTATAAATATGAGTTTAAACTGAAACGTCAAAGTTGACCTTGAAACAGCCAAAAATAATTGTGTCTCGAGACACGTGCCAAATCATGGACAGATTTCTTGTCAAGAAACCTAGACTGAATAATTACAAGCAACGCAAATCTTCAATTATTGTAAGTATAAAATTAAAATATTTTATAATACATATTAACCTAATGAAAGCACGTGCAGTTTATGCTTTTACCCATTGGCAGGCGCGCCTATGTTTTAAACACTAACGGTCGCGCATTGCACAGGGTGTAACCAAATAAATAATGATATTTTCCATCAATAAAGTTGCCACTACATACATATTTAATATATTTGAACGTATATGTACTGTTTATTTTAATGATTTAATGTTTTGAAATTTGCACTTGTTTGGTTGCAGATTGCAGAGAACCAGCCTCACTAGGAGCATAAACAAGAACTTTCTATTCCTTCAACTTCAACCACGAAAGCAGAGACAAGTTCTTGCATAGAAACTGAAGAAAGAAGTCCAGACGAAAACCATGTGTACGCAACAAACGATATTGGAAATTTCGTCGGAAAATCTAATATTTCTTATGCAGATAAAGGAAGTGTTTTTACGAAGAAAAGATCCGTTACCTTCACATAAATGTCATGTTTGAGTAATTGGTTCCAAGAAACGAACATTTCAAGTAAAGTGGCTTCAGCGGTTTCCTTAGGCTGGCATATTCTGACAAACTAAATGGTGTGTTCTGTAGTGTAATCAGAGTTTATTGTGACATATTAAATTGATGCCTTAGTATTCCATGTAGCTAATAAAAATTAAAATTCACATAAAACTCATTAAACCTATATTCGTTTTTCTTACATTCTTATTCCACCTTATAGTATATGGAGTTGGCATATGTGCCTCCCTCTCTTTCCAAAGTAAATCTTGGCGACGCCACTGTCGATGGATGAACATTATGTTAATAAAACTGATGATATTTTCGAGCCAACTATTAAAATAGTATTACGAAAGAAATACGCAAAAACAGAGTATTTTATTAATATTCTAGCAGCATCACAAGTAAAAACCGTAAATCCATTTTACCTATTATAAATTTTTCAGGTAATAACATTAACATACCTGAAAATCACTTATCAGTGAGAACTTTGTTACCCGCATTTGGTTAAGAACAACTTTGAATTTACTGCAATTTTGAAAATGAGTGCCGCCAACCATTCGTTATTCCTTATCAAAGATATTAATATTGGTCCAAAGACTTATAAACAAACTATCAGAATCTGCAATAGGTATACTCAAACGATGTTCTAATTCATGCCGAAATAGTAGACAACGCCAAGACGGATTTGACAGCTATTTTAAAATTGTGTAACGAAAACTCTATTTACAATAACGACAGTTCTTTATCTTCAATCTGAGTATACGAGCCTTTCCAACAACTCGCAGCTACAATAAAATTTCTAAAAGTTCTCCCAACGCTCAGAACTAATCGCTAACAGTAGAAGTACTATCTTCTTAACACTAAACTAGGATGCTATCCCCTTAATCACTGATTATTAAAGTACTACAATTATCTATACAAGCACTTATTAATTTAGAATAATTTCTATAATCCCTACGGTAATTTATATCAACAGAGAGTCATTTATATCGATAGTAATTTATGTCACATATGTAACAACTTATTTCATATCACAACTATTAGCTTTTTAAACTACAACATATCGTAGTCAAAGCTTCAACCAGAAACCAACTTCAATTAGAACTAAATTTTAGAGCTGACTTCCAATATCAATAACTGTAATTTATATACATTTCTAATTGCTCTACATTATTCTAAAACAACCCAGAATATGCACGTGACATTCTCCAGATTTCCCATTGTAATTTAAATAACCCTTAAATGTAAAAACCTGGTACCTGTCAATCAAGTTCACCTAAAGGAGTAGGTAAGCTACCTTCGTTCTAGCCTAAAAAACCGGTTTTTTCCATGTTAAATCGCATAAGAAAATCTAAGGTCCGTTCTGGTCATTTTTGTACCAAGCATTGAAATCCCCATAAGGAGGAATTGTGGGTCAATTCAGGTTACTTTCAACTGCTTGGATTCGGCTACACAAACAAAATATTGTTATACTTTGTAAAAATTGTATTCTATTAATTTATTAAACTGTAAATCGGATAAAATAAATTATTAAAATTTTGTGTGCTTAATTTTTGTGTTACTACTGCTACAAGTTTGGTTAAAGGACTGTAGATATTAAAAAGGAGAGGTAATTAGAAATCGCTACAGGTAAGAAATCTTAAAATTGGGGTAGCTCCCTTGGGGGTGATGCTATCTGAAAAATCTTAAGAGATTTGGGTAGCAGAGAAAATTCTAATATTAATTGATACCAAACAAGATAGGTTTATCTCGAAAGATGAAAAATGGTTAGTCGAAGAAAACTTTTTGGTCGAGATGTGTGAGGAAATGTGGATGCTGGAGGAAATGTGGCGGGAGAACTGTCCAAAATACCCTACTTAAAGGAAGTTGCGCCGCAGGGTTTATCAGTCGTCTATATTTGAAGATATCACGCCACGGTGGGATCACCGATTATCTCTTGTGTACAGATGCTTCGTTTACGTTCTATTGTATTTATTCTGGTTGAAGGCAGATCGATCGTTGCTACAATTATTTCGTGAAGAAGGAATAACTCTCAATTTGTTAAAGTAGTCCCTTTTAGAGGTTGTCTATTTCTTATTTACGGTTTAAAATCTCTCCAGAAATGTTAGGCCAGGTTCCGAAAAATGTATGTCCTGAGTTAATAGTTTAATTTCAAATACATTCCTTTAGTTTTTACTGTTTAATTCAATAATAAAAATTTTATGGGTAGCTATTACTTTTTACTTTGCTTTTCACAGAGTTAAATTATGCGCACGTAATGTCTAATCAATAATTTTGTGTCAATGCTATCATTTATGGAGTGTTATTTATTGAGCTCGAAGTACATGCGTACAATATAAAGGAATTCAGTGTACTAAGATGCATTCATATTATTTGTTACCATCATAAGCATTCTCACTTATCATTAACAGAAATAACTAAAGATTCTACAAGCGTTTCAACGATATTATCTAGTTTTCGAAATATATTCAATACATTCTTTAATGCCGTTTGGAATAACATTCTCACAGAACTTAATTTAAAATCCTTTTTATTACAGGTCAATTCTGATTGTACTTGAACCCATTCTAACTCGCTTAGACTAAGCTCGTAGTTCTACGGCGGACGAAGAAGAAGATTAATTCGTTAGTTACATACCTCTTATATTGAAGCTTAACGGTATTAACTATGACGATCAACTTTCTTACAACTTTTTCAGACGTATGCATATGCCTTATTGCTCTGTAGCAATTTAGCGCTATAATTTTTTTGTTAATAAATAATGCACAACTCTTTACCTCTTTAATTTGAACGTAATCGCGCAATAAATTCAGTTTCACTTGTACCATCGTTTAAATCAATATTAGAACGGAACATTATTTTCATAAGTGTGAATTATTTCAATGCATATGCAATTAATGAAGTCATCAATTATGACATTGGCATTCTGCTAAAGACAATGTCATGTTATACTAATATTAGTTGCAGGACTTATAAAGTGAACTTTGTACAAAATTTTTTAGAATAACAGTTTCAGGGAATAATTCATCGGTAACAAAAATTTTTTCACATAAAAGTACTTAATATTTTATGATACCAATACAAAAAGTTAATCCCAACGTCAATATATTCCACTGGGAGCTTATTCTTATTATAGCTAAATTACAGTTACAGGCAAATGTACTTTAATTTACCGGGTTACTATACAGAGGGCATAGCAGTATTACACAAATTATACCATGACAAATAAACAAACAGCTCAATGAATCAATCAAACTTACCTGGAGTAATTTAGGTAGTTAAGGTAGATAGAGTTAATTACTGCACTCGTAATACAGCCATTTCTGCACGGCAAATGCTATGTATTAGTCCTTTCGCAAGTACATTCTGGTCCTATGAGGGTTGATGGCCTATTTAACAGCAGATTGCAGTAAAGTTTGTTGTTGATAACTACAACATTTAAAACAAAAAAAACATAAGATATTAAAATAGAAGGAAGGTAGAAATTTTGCAGGTAACTTCACTGCATTCCTGCACTAACTGCCACTACGTTTGTTCGTTAAAAAGAGCTTAAGATAATCTGCCGATTATGATGCTTGTTTTACAACTACTTGTAAAAACAATGACGCACATTACCTCAAAGCATGAGAAAACGTCAATCCGGAAAAATATATATAATAAATTATAAGTTGTGTCCCTAGCAGCACATAAGAATTCAAAACAGCATTCTTATGTGTCATAACCTACGTATATTAGCTAAATTATGATAGAAAATTTAATTCAAATTTAAGATTGAAAATCCCCTATATTTAATTAAAATAAAGCTTGTGACGCCAAAAAAGCGTAACGATCTATTGCCTCGCATCAATTGTGAACATACAATTTGAAACTCCTTAGGCTTCTTTGTAATAAAATTAAATAAAGATATTGAACTACCTACATAGGTACAACTCCAAGAACAAAAGTGGAAGTACTGTGTGTTAGTAAAAACATAAGCAGTATTTTAGAAGTAAAACAAATAGAAAAACTAAATATTAATAGTAGTTATTATAAATATGGTAAAGTTGTAAATATTACAAATTAATTAGCTGATATTGCTTTGCGCTCCAACAAAATCACTGCTGTTGCTTAATATTATTATACCACTACTCGTTTAAAGAACACTGAAATCCTCAAATGCTCGTTATAAGGAAGACTCCAAAACATAAGGTAGACAACTACATCAAAATGCTTTTGTAAGACAAACCAGTAATTGCAAACAGTTAAGGAGATTGATTTGCATACATTTCAACAATTAACTGTTTATACTGTTATGTTTGCCAGTTATTTTTTTAGTAAAAAAAACAACTAACAAAAGAAAGTACAGATTGTTAAATATTTACAGCTGGTTGTCCGAGCATGAAAATTCTAAAGACCAGAAACAGCAATGCGCACGTTTGCTGCTTGGTCGTCTAGTATGAATTGTATTGATTCTGATATACAAGAAAAATTAAAAATAGGAATATTTTGTTGGAGTAAAATTTTCAGGTAAAGACCACATGACCACATAAACGTACCAATAAAGGTAAAGACCGTAGGGAAAATCATAAAACTATGTATTGTTCAATTGCTGTGGTTTCTACACCTACAGTCAAGCACGTAAATCAGTTAACTTATATTATACGCTATGTAAATTAGAGAAGTATAAAAGAAATAATTATCGATTTTATTTCAATTACGTAACATACTGGTGCTAGTTTAGGGGCAGTGGTTCTTAAATTTCTAAGCGACTTTAATATTAATATTAAAAATTGCAAGGGGAAAAACTATGATAATGTTTCAAATGTATCAGGCAAATACAAAAATTTACCAAGCAATGTTACACGTTACGGTTCAAAGGTTATAGCCATCCTTCTAATTTAATTGGACGCTAGTTAGGTTTTGGGGCTCTGGGAGCGACTTTTTAAAAAGCTTTTCCAAAAAACTTTTTCTAACAAATTTATTTTATACTGAATTGCAATGATTAAATTTACAAGTACGTTATGTTCATTATCGTTGGAAATCGAAATTATTCTAGCTTGACTTTCACTAATTAAATAAATTAAAATTATGGTGAGTAGCTGAACTGACAACAATATTAAAGTTGAGAAGCTTTAGATTGACTGGCCATCTTAGGCTCTCGCGGGTATTTATGCTATCCCTGCCTCTCACATTGCTTGTGGGAACTGCAGAGCTAATGTCTGCTTATTTCTGTATTTAATACAATGTAACAATCTTAATTCTAATAATTGCTGTTTTATAACCTACTTTGACCTGCACCTGCAGTATCACGTTACGTCTGGAATACAACGTCTGTTTCTGATCTCATGTCTGGCTTGCTGAACTTTCATTAACCTTTTTATTATGTCCTTCAATATTACATTGTTGCATTCAACTTAAGTTTTAATAATTATTAATGGTTCCATTAATTACATATATATTCTAATTTGGGGGATTTGTAACTCGCTTCACAGCAGAAAGTTATACGGAAGCACATCATACTTTGATGATTTGCAGAATATATACATGTTGTTTTCTAGCTCTATACATGGATATATTATACTAGAAAGTTGTTTTAAGAAATCTGATCAAATAACAGTTACATGAATTTGTAAATTACGGTAATTTTCGAGCACTGGCGTTAAATATAGTATCGTTAAATGCTGGAATCATTGGCATTAAAAAGAAATAAAATTTTTTTAATTTGTTTTGTTGGCCATTTGAAACTGAATATTAGAACGCAACCTTCTGCAGTAAAAAATAATTCTTGTGCGTATCAATTTATAGGTACAAAACCGATTCGGTTGTTAATAAAATGTTATATTTAATTTTGCAAAGTATGAGAAAAACTGTCGAAAAGATTGTTATTGAATATAACAACGAAAATGAGAAACAAAGAAAACAAAAGTAATTTTCGAAGAAAGAGGTAATGGAATTCACTTCTCAAATAAATACATTTTTCGTAATTTGTGACGCTTAGGTAAAACAAAATACAAAGATTTTGATAACAAGGACAAGCAAATTTAGAAATTTTAAAAGATTATTACCGTGACGATATTAACGTACAAAAGATTTATACTGAATGGGCACAATTTCTATACTTAATTTGGGACTGAAATTTATAAGGGTCCAAAAAAATGCATTGTTCTATGAATTTACATGCAAGTGCGGACGGTCATTTTCTGCTGTTAGAAAAGTTAAAAATCATTTATGTGATTTGATAATTAGTTCTTCGTTATTACTATCTGCAGCATACAGCTATGCTGCAATTTCTGAATCAATATGAATTTCTGAAGACATTTGATCATTCACCTACATGTTCTGAGAAGTTTAATAGGAAAAATGTAACATCGCCAATTCAATTTTATCTTCAAACATTTCCACTATTGTAAAACTTAATGCTCATGACAAACATGTTTTTATTTAATTAGTCACGCTTATGACTCAAGTTTTGTTCTAAAAAAACACAACGTATATTAATAAATATTTGCAAGGAAGTTATTAATTCATAAATACACAAAAATTATATTGGGGTTTTAAACCTTGTTAAATTTAATTCGACAACTGCGCAGATTCAACATTTATTAGAATGACAATTGTTAAAATGAAAACGCAAGAGTTTGCACATTTTTGTATCAATATACGTTAAGAATTATGTTATTTGTAACAAATTAAATATTAATAAGGGAAAAGTCTCTCTTAATTGTAACGCAGCACCTTGTGAAATGTGAATTAGATTCATGTATTATAATTTTCGAGGTTTATTTTTGTTTTTATAGGATCAACTATTTATAATGAATATAAGTAATTACGAGTACTAATACGAGTTCCTAAACAGTTTTAACACAAATTTAATTGGCTCTAAATGACACTTGAATTCAAATATGGATTTTACGACAGTCGCGTTCACAAATAAAATAATAATGTTCCAAGATATATTTTGATTGAAGAATTTCTTTAGAGTCAAATTCGATAGTTTTGAATACATAGTAGGGTATCAAAATTGCTCTGTTTGTTGTGTTTATATCAAAATGATTACAGTTTTCTAATTGCTGATGCTTTCTCTTAACGTATCAATATCACAATCGACTTGTATTTTTAATTCGTTAACAGTGACATATGGTGCGTTTTCACGTAAGTACATTTACATACAAGCGTTTCAGTATCTTGATACATTTCTGCCATAAATTTTTGGGATATTGCTGTAAAGCTTCGTGCCACGTACGACTAGTTTGTCGTTGTCAACGCCATCTCTTCCGATATACCAGTTATAAAAACCTGTTGCATGTGCCCAAATCAACTCTATTGCATTAAATTGACAATGATATGATGGTAGGCACAGCACTCTGTCGTAATGACTTCATAGAACGCTTTTGTGGCTTGTGAGATTTAACCATACTTAATTATTCACTTTTAAGCATCCGCATAGTATCCTGAACGTTGTGTGTAATAAACTACCGAATTATATCAGTCTTAGCCGCAGATGCTGTTGGTACTTTGTTGAGTAATGTTGGATGCATTATCTAATATGATTAATGATGGTTTCTCTAAATTATTCATTAGCGTCTCTACAACTCACTGTAAAAACGTATTACCATTCATTTCACCATGATATTCGCTAAGATTTAATTTGGAAGCAACTAACAAAAAAGCTTATATAAAATTTGGGATTGGATGCTCTAAATTAAAATCAAATCTGTTCATTAAATAATAATACGAGATGTGCAAGTAACGATTTTGAATGTATCAATAGTGTAGTGTTTAAGGTATCCGCTTAGCATGTGGACAGCGCGGGTTCAAATTCCACTTGGGCCAATTTTTTCTCTAACAACTTGTGGTAAAATGTATATACAGGATGAAGCAAAAGTGAATATATATATATATATATATATATATATATATATATAGAGTAAGTCAAAAAATCGTGACTTTAAAAAAATTACGGATTGACGTAAGATAAATGGCGGATGACAGATGTGACGTAAGAAAAATGATAAATGACATGTGATGTAAGAAAAAATGGTGTATGACAGATGTGACTTAAGAAAAATGGTATTATCGTTAATGAGCTCTCCCATTACAAAGCGATTAGTGTTAACGAGTTTTCCCATTAAAAAGCGATTAGTGTGAATGAATTTTCCATTAGAAACGATTAGTACTAATGGGTTTTTAGTGAGAAAATCCATTAAAAAATGATTAGTGCTAATGGATTTTTAATAAGAAAACCCATTAACTACGATTAGTGCTAATGGGTTTTTATTATAATTGTTCGTTTGAATGTATACGTGTATACTAAATTCAAATAATAGTCACGTGATGGTTTCGACTATATGTATGCAATCATTTTTATTAAATGAAATATATAGATTTTTACGTTCTTGTATTTATATTAAACACAAAAAGATAATTGTTTTATTTGCAAAATTCAAGCCGTAAAAATTTACGGTTAATCAGCTCCCTGATGTTATGTTTTTGTCATTTTAACCATTTTTGCATATTCTTATTCCCATAATGTAGTTTTATAGGTCAGAAACTAGGTTGTAGGTTACAAATGCAATTCACGCCAGCTCCAAATATTTCTTGATATCCAATAAACAACTGTTTTATAGATCGGTTTAAATACTATCTCTGCCAAGTAGATGAGTAACGACCCACGTAATACATTCACTATGATGCTTCACTTGCACAATAGCATGCCTACCAACAAAACACTCGTAATAAAACTGACATGAATTAATATAGTACTGCAGTCCTCAGTTACGATAGATTTAACAAATTTATGTTTCCAGATCCAGATCCAGATATACAATCTACAGCTGAACTAGAAATAAATAACACGGTGCCATTCTAGATACTTTATTAATTAGAACAACAGAAAATATAATCAATCTAGATTGGTACAATAAAACAGTAAACTCTAATCGATATATCAACTTTTATTTGCATTAACTATTTAGTATGAAAATTAACTTTATTTTGGAAATGAGACACCGCTTAGAGAAAATTTCTCATCTATCTTTACATTAAAAGAATTTAAATTTGTTTTCTAAAATAAAAAGCTTTACATAGTAAAACATATTCGAAACAAAATAAAAATAACAACCAAAATAGTATTTATAAATCACCATCATACATAGAACGCTTAACACCAAAATCAGTTAAAGTTTTTAAAAAAGAAAATATTAAAATTGCAATACAAACTATAATTGCAATAAAAAACCTATTTTTTAAACTAAAAGATAAAACTCCAATCTTAAATCACCGAAATACTATATATAAACTTAATTGTTTAAATTGCAATGTGTTGTTTACGAGTCATACATCTCGAAATCTAAAACAACAAGTCACACTACATAAAAGTGACATTAAAGTAAAACCTAAAACATCTGCTCTATTCACACATGGTTTTACTAGAGACCCTAGTATAAATTTCAATAATGCTAAAATCTACAAAACGAGTTTTTAAAGAAATGTGCCACATATATAAATGTCCAAAAAGCATAAATAAAAAGACTGATTTATGCAATCTTAGTTGAATATACATCTACTTACTAAATTTTAAGTCTTCCAATAACATAAATCATAAAACTTATTTCTTAATGTCTACACCACTACACAAACATTATAGCCTTGAAACAATTTTATATTTTAAATGTCTTTACATTTTGAATTCGAATTTATACCATATACATACACTTTTGATTTATATTTTGTTTGTCATTTAGTTATTATTATTAATTAAAAATTCTTAAATTCATACATTACAATTTCTTTTCGTTATGTCATTTTCATAAAATCTCAACTATAGAAGCAGACATTTAGTTAAAGGTTATGTTTGTAACAGGTTTACTCTTAGAAATCTGTGAGCAAGAATTAAATAAACACGAAAATTCAGATCTAATCAAAAGAGTTACACTTAATTAAAAGACCTATAACCCATCAGCTAACCCTAGACATTTCCCTCAAATTTCCAGTCCGATCTTTCATTATCTGCGTGCAATAGTCTGATCTAGGCCTACTTCTACCTTTTTTTTCCTATCTTTGCTTGTAATATAGCCCGCAATATTTCCCAAAAATGCCTTAAAACGTTCACTGTCCTTCTATGTCTCCTTTTTTTTTTGTTTTCTACAGATACCTATATTTCCTTATTGCCACTATTTCATAGACGTACTGTACTGTGCTCCACACATATGCTTTCAACAATTTTCTCCTTGTTTATATGTTTGTTGTCTTCGAACATACCCGATGTTCTTTCTTGTTAGATACAGTTCGGTCATCCTTCCATTGTTTGCAAATTAGTATCCTATTTCCCCGATGTTCAGTAGTATGTGAAGGCGGCGGCTTCGTGGCGTAGTGGTATGTGTGTGACTACTACACCTAAGGTCCCGGGTTCGAATCCCGACACGGTCCGCTTGGAAAACGTTAGGCGAGCAATTTTCACAAAAATACACCCTCGTTCGGATAAGAGGTAAAATGGAGGTCCTGTGTGTGAGTGTTGTCACGCACGTTAAAGATCCCTACCTTACTTGGAACGGCAAGAGTTCGGCAAAATTCCAAATTTTCCAGGTAAAAAAAATTCGCTTCCTGGCCAATGTAGTACCTTCGGGTAGAGCATTGGAAAATTATATGCAAAGGTATGTGAAGGGAGCGGCTCCGTGGCGTAGTGGTATGTGTGTGACTACTACGCCCAAGGTCCCGGGTTCGAATCCCGACACGGTCCGCTTGAAAAATGTTAGGCGAGCATTTTTCACAAAAATACACCCTCGTTCGGATGAGAGATAAAATGGAGGTCCCGTGCGTGAGTGTTGTCACGCACGTTAAAGATCCCTTCTTTGCTTGGTACAGCAAGGGTTCGGTAAAATTCAAAATTTTCAGGTAAAAAAAACTCGCTTCCTGACCAATGTAGTATCTTCGGGTGGAGCATTGGAAAATCAAATGTACGGTATGTAAAGAGGCTTGAGCTGCCTACGGCTACTAATATCATCCAACACTTGAACATTTGCCGAATTAATAGTTTTCGCACCATCAACGTTGGTTGAAAATATTTCAAAACCAACACTTGTCGTTGTTTACAATAATCATCAGATTTAAGTGCAATTATTTTTATCGTTATTAGGATTTCCGTTTTGAAACTTGTTGGACGTATACCTTTACTTATTTCTATTCTGAGCTAGCCTACACCGTTCCCTGAAATTTCCACAGCCTCGATACAGCTCAGTTCCCCTTCAGTTGTTTCCTAATTAAATGCCTTACTTTACCGAGATTCAGTGATATATGAAAAGGGTTAAGCAGCCTGTGGCTACTAAGGATCACCCAACACTTAGACATTTGCCGAATTTATAGTTTTTTAGTAAGTCCTTTCGCATAATTAACATCAGTTGAGAATATTGGCAAACCAACACGTGATTGATGATAATGATCATCAAGATTAAGAACAGTTATTTTTTTCGTCATTAGGATTTCGATCTTGGATCTGCTTGGAAGTGTAGCTCCATTGACTTCAACTCTGAGCTAGCCTGCACATTTCACGGAAATTCCCAAAGATCTTTCACTATCTGTGTGCAATAGTCTAACCTAGGTCTACCTCTACCTTTCTTTTTTTCGATGGTTCTAAAATATTCCGCACTACTCCCTCATGCCTTAGTATGTGGCCTATCATTCTATCTCTCCTATTTTTTACTTTTTTCTACATATTCCTCTCTTCACCTACCATTTCTGCCACCTTTTTGTTTTTAGCTTTGTCTGTCCATGATATCTTTATCATACGTCTGTAGCACCACATTTCAAAGGCTTCTATCTTTTTCCTGTCTGCTTCTCTTACTGTTCAGGTTTCACAGCCGTACAGTGCTGTGCTCCATACATATGTATTAAGCAATCTTTTCCTTGTTTTTATGTTTGCTGTCTTTGTACAAAGTAGATGTTTTTTTTGGTTAAATGTAGCACGATCTTGTGCTAATCTTTGTTTTACATCTTTTGCGCTCTTCCCATCTTGCGTTATTTGGCTACCTAAGTAGCAGAAAGTCTTAACCTTTTGTAAGTTCTTGCTATCTATTTGTATTCTAGTTTTTGATTTACTCTCCCTCTCCTTTGAATACCAGTACTTTAGTTATTTATTTGTTAATTTTCATACCGTATCTTTCTGTTAAAACTGTTTCCATTTCATTAAGAGCAGCTTCCAACCCTTCCTTGCTAGATGCTAATACCACTCTATCATTTGCAAATCTAAGCATATCAATCTTTTGTCCCTACATAATAAATCTAAATGTCTTTCTACATTTGACAGTATTCATTGCCTCTTCGATATACAAGTTGAAGATTAACGGGGATAAGGCACATCCCTGTCTCACTTCTTTCTTAATATCTACTTCTCTACGTTCCTGCTCTAATTCTGTTACCACTGTTTCCTATTTGTATAAGCTATGTACTATCCGCCTATCCCTAAAACTCATTCCAATCTTTTTGAGTATTTTGTAAATTTTTTTCGATTCCACATTGTTGAATGCTTTTTCCGGATCTATAAACCTTCTATCATTTCTTTCCCTTTTTTCTATTGTATTCTCTATTATAAATCTCAGAGCTGAAATAGCCTCCTGTGTTCTCCTGTTTCGCTAAACCCAAATTGATCTTCTTTTAGTATTTTTTCAGCACTTTTTTCCGTTCGCCTTTGTACAATACTAGTTAATAGTTTTACACGTGTGCTGCAAAACTTATTGTTCGAAAATTTTCACATATATTCGCGCCCCTTTTTTTTGATTATGATGTTACGTTTGAAATCTATAGGTAACTCGTCTGTCTCATACATATAGCTTACCAGTTGGAAGAGACTTTGTGTCACTGCTTGTCCAGCGGTTTATAAAGTTTCTGCTTGCACCTTATCTGTATCCGGCGCCTTACTATCTTTCAGAGCCTTTAATGCTAATTCAAACTCATTTCTAAGTATAGGATATTTCAAATCATCATTGTTAATGTCTGATTCCTATTCTAATGCGGTTAGTTCTTATCCCGCAAATAAATTCTTTATATATTCTTGCCATCTAACCACTTTTTCTACATTTTCTAAATGACGTTTCCTAACGCGTCCCTTATATTCTTGCTATATGGTTTTATATCCTTAAAATTCATTCTAATTAGTTTGTATGCATTTTCTGTCTTTCCTGTTTCCTTCTTAGTTAGTACCACTTTTCACAATCCATTGTTATTTAGCTTTCCTGCATTTGCGAATAATTTTCCATTTTATGACTTTATACCTCTGTTTTCCTGTTTCGTCTGATCTATTTTTGTATTTACGTCTTTCTTATATTAAATTTAGGATATCCTTTGTTAGCCATGGTTTCTTATTTTCTTTTTGTGTATACCCCAGTATATCTCTGGCCGCCATGACTAAGCTGGATTTAATGTTATTCCATCCTTATTCCATCCTTAGTATAAGAAATTTTCCCGATATCTTTCAGCAATTCTTTTCACTTTTTTCAACTCTTTCGTGGATATCTTTATCTTTAACTTCTCAAGATCAAAGTGCCTTTTTTCGTCCTTTTTTTCAAATTTTTTAATTTAAGAGCGGCCTTTATAATTACGATGTTGTGATCAGTGTGTATATCTGCTTCTGGATAGCTTCTGCAGTCTTTTACCGGATATCTAAACCGTTGCCTAACAAGAATGTAATCTATTTGATATCGTCCTATATCTCCTGGCATCTTCCACGTGTACCATCTTCTAGCATAATGTTAAAATAATGTGGTTGTAATGACTAAATTGTTCTTGACGCAAAATTCTACCAAATAAACCTACTACCACTCCTTCCATACCCTCAACCTACCTCCGTAATTATTAAATTTTCATGTTTTTTACGTATCTTAGTATGTCTTCGATATCTTTGTAGATCGCTTCTACCTCTTCGTCACTGTGGCTAGAGGTGTGCATATATACTTGTATTATTACTGTATTCACTGGTTTAGATTCTAATTCTAACCATAAGCACTCTTTCGTTCTTTTGTAAGTAATTTTCTACACAGTGTCCCTTCTTTTTCACATAACTATCCCCACACCCAAATTTACTTCCTCTGATCCTGTATGAATTACCTTAAAGTCTCCACTCCAAAAGTCCCACGCCTCTGGCCACCGAACTTCGCTGATCCCTACTATGTCTAGTGCTAACCTATCCATTTCAATTTTCAAGTTTTTAGCTTACCTATTTGTTTCATACTTCTGACATTCTACGCTCCGACTCGCAAAATGTTCCCTGCTCTTCCTTTAAACTTTCCGATCACATTCTCCGAAGTAGTTCCCTTCCGGAGATCCGAATGGAGGATTATTTTAACTCCGTTATCCTTTACCCCAGAGAATGCCATCATGTTCATTACAATGAACTGTGTACTGTGTACTTAGAAAGTAATGTGGTGATTTTCTCTTGCCTTCCATATCGCAGTAGTGTCTTAAAATGCCATACCGACCCCTATGGTCTCTGCCAATCTAAGTACCAAAAGAGTTGCTGCCCTCTTTGGAGGACCTGTTTTAGTCTGATTCCTCAATAAAGACCCCACCAAATTGGTAAAACCTTTGGTTCGGCTCTTTAGCTAATTGGAACGCGAAAGCCATTCCACGCATTCTAGTAATCTAGAACTTCTTCAAGATGCAAGTCCATTCGGAATGGATATAAATCATGCATACTTAAAGCATCACCGAAACTGTCATTAACTTTATCGTTGTGCGTAAGGTTGAGTATAACGCAATAGTGTTCAATATCGCTATACAGTTAAAGCAAGTTACAGTCCAGCATCAAAGAAAGTAAGTGATTATGTTTATTCTTGATTTATTTCATCCTTTACTACTATCGTCCAGTTACAGTAAACACGTTTAAATTATACTATTATTATTCAAAAAGTAAATTTAAAAATTGTTATATTGCTAAATTTTTATAAATTATTCCATTATTTATCTGTTCCAAATAAAACAAATTCGTATTTGTAACTACATCTATTTATAAATATTTCGTTCTTGACAGAAATGTCTGAATTCAGGTTTAAGTGAAACATTTTAGTTGAATATGATTTCTTGGAGTTCGATATGTATGCAAACACCTCTGAACAAGAATATTTTTCTAGAATAAAGTTACTTTGTAAAATCCATTGTATAGGTAGCTTTTCTACTTTGTCAGAAATGGCATACTTGATCAAGTGATACGGTTTAACGATACTGAAAGCCTAGTTAATTGCCCTTACTATGTTCAAAAACCATTAAGTTTTCAAGCAATAAACTAGCAATTATATGCGTGTCAGTTAGTGATTTTACGAGCACTTTTGAAGTCGGGTGGCAAGCCGAAGCATTTATTGCTTTTAAGTATCGTACGTTGTGAAGTATATATTTCATGGTCAGTGATATTTACAACGAAATCCTGCACCAAATACCAAATGTGTCTTTTCTCTCAGTTTACAATTTACTTATAATAAAAAGGAGATACTGTTTGTATCTTTACGCTTATATTATGATGCCTTTATCATTATTCTCTGTGCTATAAAATTTGAAGAATTAAATAATATTCAGTCCAAAAGCTAGTTTAAAAATGTCAAAATGTCAAAACGCGTCTATACGCGTATAATAGTTTGTTAAAAAAATATAATACTGAAGTGGAAAAAATAAAATACCTTGGAATAATCATTGATAAACATTTAAAATGGGACAAATGTGTGCAATACTTGACACTAAACTTAAGAAAGCTTATCTATAAATTTAACATTTTAAGCCATTAAACGTAATTCAAAATTATATATTAAAAATGGTTTATAACAAGAGTTCTATTTACTCAACTTCACTATTGTACTCTAAGAATATTTTCGACGTATGCTCTTTATACGCCTTATTACTTGTTCATTTATACATAAATCTTCTTATTTCAAAAATTACGTGAACCACAATTATGGTACTAAAAGCAAACTCTATAAACAATTAAATTACCCAATCCTACTACTATTAAATATCCTAGATCTTTCGACTACATAGCACCTAAAATTTATAATATCTTACCAATTACCATACTTCATTAGAATTATTACAAACTTTAAAAAATTTTGTAACACATGCAGCGAATTCAGTTATAATAATAATGATAAATTTATGATGTTATTCTAGATTGTATACTGTAATTAATTTATTAGATACTATTAGACTGATAAGTTTGGTTACAGTTAAAATTAAGTAATTTTTGCACGGATGCGTTTCTTTTTCGTTTCTGCACTCTGTATAGAATAGTGTGATAGCTACATATTTTCGGTTTAATTATAACATCTCTTACATTTCTGAGATTAGTGTATTAGCTTCTATTTAAATTATTGTAACGTAACCATTAGTGTGGTAATGTTATAACTACTTTTAAGTGTCTCTATGTGTATATATGAGCTTATATGTATATAGGTATGTGTGCACATACATGTATATATTCTAGATTAGTTAGCGCATGCATATAGGTGTTCAGTCTAGGTGCTAAACCTTGTTCAGTATGTGTTCATAACTATGTATATATTTCATCATTAGATCTTCAGTCCTGGAACTGGTTCGACGCGTGTCCGCATTGTTTTCTATTCTGAGCTAATCTACTCATTTCCCTCAACTTTCCACAGTCTGCATTAGAGATGGACTCGGGCCCGGGCTTTCGGGCCGGCCCAGCCCGGGTCCGGTCCGATTTCGGAGTCGAATCCGGGCCGGGCCGTTGACTACTTTTTTCGGGCCAGGTCCGGGCCGGGCCTATCTTTTTCGGGCCGGGCCTATCTTTTTCGGGCCGGGCCGGGCCAAACGATTCGGGCCGGCCTGAATTTTTCGGGTTGAAAAACGCATGAGTAGATATTTCACTGTCCTTTCACTTCTATCTCACATTGACTAAGTAAACGTTCTTAATTATATTTTCACGTAGTGTCTTCATGAACCCATTAATAACACAGCTGAAGCTTACAGTATTTTGGCGCTGATTTCAAATATATTAGTGGGGGTTTTCTATCGGGCATAGTTTTTTTGTAATTTCAATTTAAAGAAAATCTTTGTTATACACACATGTAATATTGGTACATTCCTAAAATCTGCTTCGCTTGGATTTTCTGGCGTACTCTGCTGCAGGTATATCGGTTTTAAGATTCCAGCAAAAGTCAGCTAGCATTCAGGGGCTTCATTTTCCTTGGTAACGTGTTTCCATGATGAATATTTCCTGACGGAAGCGTTCACCATGTTCGTCACTCACAGCTCCAAGATTGTTTGGAAAAAAGTCCAGATGTGAATCTAAGAAATGTATCTTTAGTGACATATTACAGCTAAGTGTTTTATAGCTTTTCAGAAGCTCGGTTATCAGTTCTTTGTAGTTATCTGCTTTGTAATTTCCAAGGAAGTTATTAACAACATTTTTAAAAGATTTTCAAGCAGGAAGTTCACAGTCATTCAAACTGCCTTCGAATCCAATATCATTCATTAGTTTTCTTATATCCGGACCAACCAATATACCTTCTTTTATTTTCGCATCACTTAAATTGGGGAACTTCTTTTTTTGGAACTGAAATCCACTTCCCTCCCGATCCATTGCTTTAACAAAAATTTTCATAAGACCTAGCTTAATGTGTAGGGGGGGAAGGTAAACTTTTTCAGGTTTTACTAATGCTGGACTCACAACGTTCTTCTCTCTCCAACAGTCAATGTTTCTCGTTTTGGCCACTGTTTCTTAAGATAATGATTCTTTCTATCTCTGCTGTTCCACTCGCACAAAAGGCAACAAAATTTTGTATAGCCAAGTTGTAAACCACATAACAGTGCTATAACTTTAAGATCCCCACAAACATGCCATGAATGTTTCTCGTACTGAATCATATCTAACACAAGTTTTATACTTTCATATGTCTCCTTAATGTTAGCTGCATGAACCAAAGGGACCGACGGGTATTTATTCCCAACATGAAGAAGAACCGCTTTCAAACTACGTTTTGAAGAGTCTATAGAAAGACGCCATTCGTCAGGATTGTGGGCATGTCAAAAAGCTTCCAGTAAAGATTCCACATCTTTGCAGTAAACTAAGTCCGCACACTGCGAGAAAAAATATTCGAAGTCACACTGTTTGTTACGAAACCACTTATTTTTGTGTTGCGTTGTAAAAGATTCCATCCTTTCAATCGTGATGCTAGTATTTCAGCTCGATTCTTGGATAAATGTAGATCACGAACGAGATCATTTAGTTCAGACTGATTTATTAAGTGCAGTTCAGTATTTGTATTTTCTAAAAAGTCTGGGTCCCTTCTTTCTTCATCATCCGATAAATCTGTACAACCTTCAACAACATCCTCGTCTAATTCCCATGTTTTTGGTGCTACCGGAATTGGAAGTTGTGGACTGTGAGGCATTGGTCTTAAAGCAGAGGGAATATTATGATATTTAACAGTGTGTCTAGTCTTAGCTGTTATTCCTGATATTTTCGTTAAACAAAAATAACAGTCTGTGGAGTGATTCTTAGGTTCTCTCCAAACCATCGGAACTGCAAATGTCATGTGACGGGATCCATTCAACTAACCAGTTAACAACGTTACCCACGAATTACAACAACTATGAGAGGTTCAGGACTTATTCTGATCACCCAATTTACATCCAAAATAGAATTCATACGATTTTGTTATCAATGGAGTTATATTTCTTATCTGAGACTTTAGTGTTACCTTACCACAAATATAGCAGAAACAGTCTGGGTGGTTAATACAACTATGTGGCATTATTATTGAAAATTTCACTGTAATTACACTCACAAACACTTAACACAGATCATTTAAACAGTACAATACGGAAAATTAAATCACAAACTGATAGGAAAAGAATCGGTACTCGACGAATGAGCTGCAATACTCGAGAGCTCACATTAGACTAACTGCAGATATTTGTTAGTTGCGTTTGTTTGATTTATTTCAATATAGACTGAGTCATCAAGTCGTAAAAACTGGACAAAACTAAACACGCATAAAATACGCGCACTTCAGTGTGATTAATTACGCAGGACATAATTGCTAGTTATGTAATTTGGATGAATCATAGTAATGTGTCATTTGTAAATGATTTCATTAATGTGTTGAAATAATAAAATTATATTATGATTTATCCTGGACATTAAGAACAAAAATAAAATGTTTAGTTTGAATAGCAAGATACATATTGAAAAAAAATCAATGTATTATTAAACAAGCATAGTTAGTGCTCATGTTACGTTTGCGGGAAAATGTATAATAATGCCATTATCGAATTTATGCCATAAAAAAAGGATAAAGTAAATAAAATTTTATTGGTATATAAAAGGATCTATGTACTGATTTATACCTTTTGGTAATCATTTTTTAAAAAACTTTTCAACCTTAAACAATTACTTCATTTTACTTCTATTCTATCAGATAATATGTATTTCTAAAGCATAAAGTATCCTCTACATACCACAATTTTTTAAGCAAACATTCGGTATATTATTTGACTTTCAGGTTCCTTAAGTTCTAATAACATTAGGTACCAATTTTCAATCGCTTGAGATATTAACCGATGAAGTTTAGTACCGTTTATACTATGACCTATAAACAAATTATTTAATTTCTAGCATTCAGTAATTCACCAAAAGTGTTAAATCTTGAACTTTGGCACGATTTGTCAGACGGTCAAATAAAAATTTAAAAGAACTAGAACAAAGACAGTCAAATTATAGATCAAAGTTCAATTGCTAAACATTTTCTACTTGTGTTACACATTTCTAGGATTTTTCAAAGAACCAAAAATCAAATGATATTCTACGGTATGTTCCACATGTATCTTGATTGTAACTCAAAATCATTATACTCTTAAATCAAACAAAAGAGTGATAGTTACTTGTTGAACACAACTGAAAAAAATCTTCCCATTCACTGAATGAAAGGGCCGGGTCGTCAGTTTTCATTTCTAGTCGGGCCTCGCGCCGGACCGGTCACTTTTCTGCGTCGGGCCCGAGTTCATCCCTAGTCTGCATCTTTCACTGTCTGCGTGCATTAGTCTGATCTAGGCCTACCTCTACCTCTTCTTTCCTATCCCTGTTTATAATATATCCCGCACTATTCTCCAAAAATGCTGTAGAACATCTTGCCCTCCCATTTCTCCTATTTCTTTCTTGTTTTCTACATATTATTTCAACAATTTTCTCCTTGTTTCTATGTTTGCTGTCTTCGAACATAACCGCTGCTCTTTCTTGTTAGATGCAGTTCGATCCCCCTTCTATTGTTTTACAAATACGTACCCTATTTCCCCAATATTCAGTGGTATGTGAAAGAGGTTAAAGAGTCTGCGCCTCTCAAGATCCCCCAACACTTGAACATTTGCCGAATTAATAGTTTTCCAAAATATCCCCTTTCAAACAAGGTTTTTCATCTTGAAACTAGTTGGACGCGTACCTCCACTTATTTCTATTCTGAGCTAGCCTACACAGTTCTCTGAAATTTCCACAGCCTAGATACAGTTCGGTTCCTCTTCTGTAGTTTTCTAATTATATGTCCTATTTTACTGAAATTCAGTAGTATGTGCAGAGGGTTAAGCAGCCTGTGGCTGCCAAGATCCCTCAACACTTAGACATTTGTCAAATTAATAGTTTTTCAGTAAATTAATTAACATTAGTTGAGAATATTGCAAAACCAATACCTGTAGTTGCTTATAATAAGCATCAGGTTTAAGAACAGTTATTTTTTTCCCCGTCACTAGGATTTTAGGATTTTTCTCTATTGTATTTATATTATATTATATTATTGTTATTATATTATACTATTATTATATTATACTATTATTATATTATACTATTATTATATTATACTATTATTATATTATACTATTATTGTATTATATTATTATTAATTACAAGAAGGCATTAAAAATATTTTCAGTTAACTAAAAGAGCATATTCTCTTGTATATCTATGATATTGTAAAATAACTTTACATTAATTAAGAGTCGCGCGCATTATTCGTATTCATTGTTAAAAAATCTAGTAGCTATGTTTTTGCTGTTAAATAAAAGCAAGTAATATATATATATATATATATATATATATATATATATTGTAGTGGTTTTAAAAGGTTAAATTTAACTATAAACAAAGTAATTTGAAACACCCTGTATAGAGGAAACAACCAGAAATTACGTGCGAAATTTATTTCATTAGTTCACTTTAATGTAACAAGTATTAACAAAAATTTACAATTAATGAATAAAATTTAGTTAGGTTTGCAAAGAAAATATATTGTAGAAGCCAATTTATTTAATTCATTAATTTAATTGAGTTTAATTGAACGGTTATTTACGTATAATATGCATAAAAGCATGAAAAATCAATAATACCAAGGTAAAACGCATTGCTAACACATAAACAGCCGTTGGATATAAAATACGTTGAAAAGCCAACTCGTAGAAATGTTATTTAAAACGTTCGTTAAAATTGAACACCTGCAGGTTTTGTAAATGTCAAGTTCCTCTTAATTTGTATATATAACAAGCAAGTTTCAAAGAATATTGGTAAACAACAGTCGCAAAAGCACGTATTCAGGTCCACATGGAGTGGTAGAACGCGGACAGTAATATCGATTCTCTACCACTCAAACAAGGTTAGAAGGAAACATATGATATGCATAAGCAAGGGATAGCGTTAATATAGGCGGCATTTTTAAGACGTCAATGCATATACTATTGGTCGATATCGTTAGTTGTACAACAGACAAGCACGAGAATATTTGAAGTCGGGTTTTTTGGAAAATATCATAACGACGCGCTAAATTTCGGGGATTTCGAAAACGGTTGAAACAAAATTTTAAGAACGTGTTATTTTAAATTAGATTTTCACGGTAAGAGTGACCGGAGAGGTTACAGTCGCAGCATATAAATACTAGACGAATTAGCACGGCTGGCTCTCTTTTAACTTTGGCTCTTTAGCTTCGTTCTAATAGTATTTACATCGCTTCAAATACGAGTTTGTAAGTATAAATAATTGTAAATTAAATTATACAGTGTTGGCCCCATAATTTGATGCGCGAATAAGTGTCGAGTCTAAATTTATTGAGGTGCAACGTTGATCTTAAATAAGCTCGTGAAGTGACTTGAAGTAATTAAACGTAAATAAAATTGAATTTAACTAAAGTACGCGATTATGAAAGAAGAGTAATTAATTTGGATTTGGAAATGGGATGCACCGTGAAGGCAGCGCAAACAGCACAACTTAAATGGGGTTCTTCTACAAATAGCTAGAGGCGGCCAGCAGAGCAGAGCTAAACTACATTACCGCATCGTCAATGGAGCAGAAATCTTCTAGAAATTCCAGGTAACGCTTTAAAATTGTTGTTGTTATAAACTATGAAACTATGAATATTGTGTGACGTGTGAGAGTGAATTTTGAAGGTATTGTGCATTATTTGCGTATTGAAAATAATACGTATAACTAACTGTATTATGGTATTTAAATAGAAATCTAAAGGTATATAAAGCTTATTAACGTTCCATCAGGAATTTAAAATTTCTATTGTGACGAGTACATGGGGTTTTTGTTTGCAGTCAGCGTATGCAAGGTAAAAAGCATACATTATTCATAATTAACTGGGTTATCATGAGCTCACCATACTCCAGAGTTTACTAATTTAAAATCAATTATACATAAAGAAAGAAAAATAAGATATTATTTAGCGCCCATTTATTCCGAGTACATTCTATGTGTTTGATAATTTAAATTAAAATACAGGACATTACTAAAATAGGATTTATTGAGGTGTAACTTGATCACTGAAATGTGGATTATAATGGATTTTTATTTGTAAATAGTGAAAAATAAATATTGTATGATTGTTGAATTTTGTGGTTTTATTGAGAGTGTGCGTGAACGATGCAGAGCATAATGGTGAATCTAGGTATCCAAGAGGAGGCCCAACTGGGCTAACCTGGGAACTGAAGAAAATTTAAGGTGAAGAAGAGAGAGGAATCTAGGTAAGAAGTTTGCTTTTGATTTTTTTTTTATTTTTGGTGAAATTTTCGATTTTTGTAAAATTAATATAAATTAATTTTCGAATCTACTGAGATCCTGAAAGTCCCACGGCAATATATATATATATATATAATAGAGAAGAATAATCCACATTTGGAATGCAAATGCATGCTTAATATATATTAATAGTTTTTAAGATGAAATGAAAACCCAACTTTGTATGTAAAGTTGAATTACAATTTTAAATCAAACAAATAATTGAAAACCACTAAAACAACGGCTACAGCAGGATTTGAACCTGCGACCTCTGATTTTCCGGATCAGCGCTCTAACCAACTGAGCTATCTAGCCTAATTGTTTAGATGTTGTTATAATTAATACTACTGAAGCTTTCATCTTAAAAACTATTAATATATATTAGGCATGCATTTGCATTCCAAATGTAGATTATTCTTCTCTATTAATAATAATATAATTACATGTTTGTATTATCCGAACGTTGCAAAAATGGGATGAACAAGTTATTAGTACATGAATTATGTATATAACTAGATTCAATTTCTTTAAATGCAAAACGTAATTGAAAATCGGTAACAAGAGCCAAGCTTCAGTAGTATTAATTATAACAACATCTAAACAATTAGGCTAGATAGCGCGGTTGGTTAGAGCGCTGATCCGGAAAATTAGAGGTCGCAGGTTTAAATCCTGCTGTAGCCGTTCTTTTAGTCGTTTTCAATTACTAGTTTGATTTGAAATGGTAATTCAACTTTACATACAAAGTTGGGTTTTCATTTCATCTTAAAAACTATTAATATATATATATATATATATATATATATATTTATATATATATTGCTGTGAACTATGTTGCTATAGAAGATGTGTCCTATGCTGGGATTCAATAAAAGCTGCTTTGAAAACAAAATTGACTGCTGTGAATTATTGACTGAAGATGCCCGTATTATCATACTAACTCATATGGAATGAAACAATGAAATTTTAACACCACAATTTTAATAACATAAAATATTTATAAGCACTCTATTAAATTATAATAATCGCACATTCTCAAATATCTTTCTTCAACACCCATTATCAAAAAAAAATATTACTTACACACTAGCATTAGAACCATAAATGAAGAGTACATCTTAAGCCAGAAACAAACATTTCATAACTATTATAGGGTAATATGGAGCAGTTAAGTCTCTCCCAGACCTTTCTTATGTAAATCACACTATGTACAATTTATTAAAAGTAGGACGGATAATTGCAATACTCTCTTTTACCTCTTAAAAAAAGTGTGGCTGATCAGATACCTTTTGTAATCTTTAATGATGGTCAAACTTATCGAATTCCATCTTAAAACAGGCTTACAATATCCATTTAAATAAAGATATCTATATACCAAACCCTTACGTAATTTAACCTGCTTAAATTAATTATAGTACACAAAATACCTGTATAAAGATCTAAACGATAAAACATTTACGGTGTTGACCATCAAATTATGCAGAAATCATAATTCTTCAAGCCAAGTCATTGATCAAATCTCTATCTTCATTTTGTACCATAATAACTGCATCGGAATATCAATTTTCAAATTCTCAGTTTGTTTCCATTAATGCCTTAATTAACTCCACAAATCTTCTTCCCAGTTATCGTTCATATTTCAACAGAAATTACCTTTGCACGCTAACTTCTGCTGCATACGTTTAAAAAAAGATACTTTTTTAACCAATATTTTAAATGTTGAGCATAACCATGCACGTAATTTAAATTACCACTCATAGTTGATCATTAAACACATTATCGGCAAGTGCCTTTATAAACAGAACAACTATTCGTGAATTACCGATCTTGACTGAATGAATCCTTCTAATTATTTACCGACTTTTATACAAAAAGATTAAGTTCTGGAACCTTCTGCGTTTCTCTAATTGATATGATATAATTTCTAGGAAAATTGTGGCTAATGGCTATCTTGCTTTATCTAAACTGGCTAATTTATGAGGTCATACAAATTTTACTTGATTGGAAGAATGAATGAAAATGGTAGCGGTAATTGTTTATATGATTTATGGCCTTCTCACGTCCTATCTTATCTAAATTATGGTCGTAAAATTTCACCATCTTTGTTACTTGGTGTAGCGTTTTCGGAATGAAGGGATAGACTCGCTCGTATCACTTTATTATTATTTAATAGGTCGTTAAACATCTTATCTTATTGAAAAATCTATGGACGTAAAGCTTTAAACTCACTAATGGGGCTGTTTTCATTCAAGTTGTTTTATAGTAAAAGATAATTAGTTATCATTTGTTTATTGATTTATGGGAATCTGTTATTGCTACCAAATGAAACTTTCAACATTAGAACAATCTAGAAAAATTGTGTAGTTCAAAATTAGATTTTACGTTACTCATTAAATTAGAAGAATATTTCTAGAAAAATAAATGCATGTACATGCTTCTTGTTAAATGTTTGCAAAAATGTGTACAATGAGGAGTACTTTTCTAGAATCACGGTTATTTGCAATTTAGAGTTCGTTTATAGACTTACGGATTTTTCAACCTACATCATATGTATTTAAAACTTGTTTTTTAAATTCGATTTATTATCAAGAAAGGATTTTGTATTTTTAAGGATTTCATTTATGTACCAAAATTAATTATTTTGAGCCTATCATATTACTAAAATATTATACAGGGTGTTTCTTTACAAGGAATAATTCGCTTTTTTACAGATTTTACTGACGTGCTATAGAAATACTATTATAATTAGTCTATCTTACTATTTGAGTATTATACGGGATTGTTTACAGAATATTAAATATTTTAATTTTCTCTGAATTTAGGTTGTTTTATTTACAGAATAGAATTACATAATGTGTGTTGTTGTCTTATTTAATAGTTGTGTAGATAACTGCCGTGCATGTTAGTTAATGTTTATGTATGCATGCGTGTGTGCGCGTGTGTGCATGCGCAAGCGTATGTGTATGGTACGTGCGCATGTGAATATAGAAGGTGGTAAATTTTTGATGCCCAGCATTGCTTTCTTAAAAACTATAAAATATACAGGGTCGGTTATATGGGAAAAAGTTATGTATTTTAATGGTCTACTATGTGCCTTCAAAAATTATTTACTACCTTTAACTGTTCTCAAAGTATAAGATACAATCTGAATATTGGGATTTTTCAAAATTTGTAGCTTTTAAATTATATGAAACTTGGTCTTTTTATTCTATTTCCCTTTGCCAATTTAATGCCAAAGAATTTTTTTAAACCTGTTACAGTTTGAGTAGCGACAGCCAAACTTTTTTCTTTTAGGGGCTATCTTGAATTTCTGTAAATTCTAAGGGTGCAAATAATTCTCTTTTCATCTGTGTAATCGAATAATGTGGCTTTTAAATAAATTTTGCCGAAAATTAAAAAGTATGCATCTGTCCTTAATGCCTCGAAAAGAGCAATTGAAAATCTAATAAATGTTCGAAGCAACTTATCTGGCAGATGTTAGTTTCTTGCTATATTGTGACTCTACGCAAGAAATGGAGATACTTGTAAATAATTTATTTCAACATTGAAAAATTACAAACAAGAAAGAAAACAAGCAAATTAACAAAATTACTGCACAAATTGTTCAAATTGTGTGCCATTTTTCTTATGCGTAGATTAGCCCTTTAATTCAATTTATCGACTGCCTTTTCAACACTTTGCATTGAAATTGAATGGAAGGCGTTCCCGATTTTTTAGCGAAGGTGCTCTACATTTTCAATTGATGTCGAATACACTAGGTTTTTACTGTGCCCCGCTGAAAATAATCTAGCGGCATTAAACGCGAAGAACGTGGTGGCCAATTGATAGGACCATGTGTCCTATTCAGGACTTTGGAAAACGGTCACTCAAATAGTTTCTCACAATTTGGCAGTAATGAGGACCCGCACCATCTTGTCGAAGAACTGCTAGTGGCAACTAATCAAGCATAAGTTCTAAATCGGAATGTAAAAACGTCAAATATGTTGTCCTATTTAGATGGCCAATAAAAAAATGTGCTCCTAAAGTTCTTTTGTTTAAAATACCTGCCCAGATATTCAAAGAATATCGAATTCGCGGTCTGGTTTCACGTATTAAATGAGAATTCTCAGTTACGAATGGCGTTAATTTTTCCTCTTAGATATTCTAGAATTTGTAAATAACCACTTGTCTGTCCATATAATGTTCCTGGAAAAGTTTCATTCTGCTCAAGTTTCTCTTGATACTACCTGTAAAAATATAATTTTCAAACTGGGAAACCGGTGCACAATAAAACAAAAAAATGCTTACTGAGCCTATTTAATCCAATTCTTAATATAAATTAAAAGTTGATGTGTCCACTTAAATTCCTGTTATTTTTGCATCGAATTATGGAACTGGAATTACATAATTTTTTCTTTTGTAGTGATTAATTTCTTATAAAAACAATGGGTATGCTTTTTTCATCGTGTCCCACCCTCGGGGTGCAATGCAACACTCATTGGGGTACAATAAAACAGCTGTTTAGGTAGAACACGCATGTATTTTTGGCATGTATTTTTTTAAGTTTAAAGGATAAATATAACAGATCAGTGAACATTAAGTGAATCAAATATAAGTTCAAATTTCATATATGACTTCTGACGATTTGTTTGTCCAAAGAAAATTGGCTTTAGCAAAATTGCAGTTAAACTAACTAGTAATATGTCTGCGGCTTGTGGATTGTAAAAATGATACAAAAGTGGTACAAAACTGTTTTCTTCGTTACCACATATTCTACCGAAACATAATCGCCTTTTGTTGGTTCGCTCTCTAGTTCTTCAAATTCATCATCGTCACTAAGAATTTCGTCCAAATGCTTATTGGTATCTGATTCTTAAAATTCTATTTCGTCATTTGAGGATTCTTCAAAGTATTGATTATTAACTGAAATAATTGTTTCTTTTTGCTGTGCAAGCTTTGAGATTTTTATTTTCTGCTATAGCATCATTTTCAGAAGCAGAGGTTGCTATTATGCTTTTACCATTTCTGCGACAATTTCTGTCCTTGACTTTTGGATAACCTATGAATTCTGCTGGCTTTGAAAATGGACTTCTTAACTGGGTTGTAGGGCTAAGTGTAAAACTAACTTGATTTACTCCATCATCTATTGAGTTATTTTTTAGTGTAGAATCTAATCGATCTGTGACAGAACTAGGCTTATATCGATGTCACTAAAATATTTTTGTCGTAGAGGAAAATGTTAATTTTCTTTAATGCTGCTGTAATTGTACTTGAAGTGATACCTCTCTGATGAGCATAATTTACACATTCTACGATTTCGTAAATCGAAAGCATTTTGACTGGATTTTTCATCATCCAACTGTCGACTGCCATGTTCTAATAAGTTTTAAATGGTTTGTAAATCCCAACAACAAGAGGAAATGTAACCCCATTGTTTTTTGCTAAATCCAAGGCTTTAATATGGTGACTCTCCTAGTTATCAAAACTAAAAGTGATGGGCGAATTTTGTAGCTCTGAGTATGTTTTATAATTTGCTGAATAACGTCAATAAAAAGTTCTTTAGTCATCCATCCAGATGGGTTAGCTGGATCTACGGTACCAGAAGGTACACCAGAAATCATATGATTTTTAAAATGTACTCTAGGGAATACCATTATGGGTGGAATAGTGTTTCCAATAGCATTGACAATACAAGTTGTGACAAGAACACCCGTGTCTGCACTGGTGCATTTATTTACTTGCTTGTTTACCTTCTCTGGGGGCTTTTGTACCGTAGTTATTGCAGTTTTATCAAGATTGTAAACTCTTGTTCCATCAGCTGAGGTAGGGCCATTCTCATAAACAGTCGCTATATTGTCAAAAAATATTTTAATATTATGTTTATTGAAAGCTGTCGCTCCTAACAAATTACTCCCTACTGGAATATGGATCCTTAGCTTTAGATGTCTCTTTATGAATCCGTACAACCATTCAATACCAGCAATTTCTTCATTTTCCCTTTTTCGAATATTGAACGAAATTGATTAGGCATCTGATAAGCAACTTTCTTAATTTTGGCAGTTGTTATAAATCATTAGAAACTAACTTTCAATTCTTATTAGTTGGTTTAAAAATTCACTTATATACTTCGTATTGTGTGCACGGGATGGCGCCATCATATTCATAAATGATATTATTATACATGTTGCATTGTGCCCCGTGTTCCATTGTGCACCAGTCTCCCCTATCACCGCGATGCAACGTTTGTACTGGCCTACATTTGTAATTGTGGAAGACTCTTTTTTAGAAGTTGTCGCACATATAAATCATGAATACCACACCGTTCGACAATTCTATGACTAGCATTTTCGAGATTAATTGTTATTTGAACTAATACGTGTATAAAATTATAATTAAGTCATCTTTTGAATGGCTCTCTTGGTTTTTTGAAATTGCCGCAATCTACTAAACTGCTTGAAATTCGAGTAAAAGTTGTACAATCAGAATGTCGTCCGTCTGGATACAGTGCAGGATAAATTTCTGCCGCCAGAACAGAGTTTCTGTTACTTCGAATGTGAACATCGTACAAATTCCGCTTTTCTTCATCGTAATACATTTTTTTAAATTTATTAATAAACAGTCAACAAGCACAACAATTTCTCTTATAACAAACTACATTTGTCAGATAAACTCCTTCATTTCTTACTTTCAATTGTTTTCAAAGAATACTAAATTTCACGCCTTACAAAGAGGACATAGAAATAGTAAAATAAATATATTGCCTGAAATAGCCATTAATTTAAAAAATTCATTATTGAATTGTAAAAGAATACTCTTTGGGATTACTATGAATAAAACATTTAAAAAAGCGAAACGTTGACATTTTTAGATTTAAATTTACAGAATATGGCATTCCAGTATTACTGTCAGACGATTAAACTCTTGTAACGGGTTTTGAGGAAACTGCAACCTCTGCATAACAAATAACGGCGCACATTTAGGACAATTTATTTAGCGGTTTTGTTAATTCTCTCGTTTTCGTTGTTGTTTATAATTTTTCAATATTTCCATAAATAATTTGTTAAATGTCTTCACTTTTTACGAAGAACCACAACACAGCAACAAACATCTGCCAGATAGATAGTTTTGAACATTTCTTTAGATTTTAAATTATTCTTTTGAGGTATTAAAGACTGATATGCACTTTTTAATTTTCAGCAAAAATTTTTTTAAAAGTTACACTATTCTATTACAGAAATGAAAAGAAAGTTATTTACACTATCCAAATATACAGAAATCCAAGATGACCGCCACAAAAAAAAGGTTCCACATTTTGAGTAGGGTAAGCTTTATGTTATAATTAGTGAACAGTTAAAGGTAGTGGATACTTTTAGGTGACACATAGTAGAACATTAAAATGCGCAATTTTTTCCATTTAACCGGCCCTGTATCTTTTGTGGACATCAAAAAATACCTGTCCTGTATACGTTTATAAATGAAAACTAAAAGTAAAATAATATACTTAACAATAACTATAATAAAAAACTAAAACAGAAACAGCATACGGCAAGTAAAAGCTATATGCAATTGATGCAGCCTTTTTACGCAGTCATTTTGTCGTCAAATTTCAAAGGATGAGTTAAAGTATTTCGTGATTTACGTTTTACTTAAAGGAAGTGTTTGTTATTAGATAAATTTTGAGGTATTGTTTGAATGACTTTAGGCGTACTCGTTTTCAAATTGTGATTGGTATGTAAATATATCTTTTAGAGGTTTATGAAAAGATTACCAAATATTATTGTTTAATTTTCATTTTCTGTGTTTTGTGATTGCATTATTTTGCTCATATCCAAAATTTATTTTTCTTGTACAAATGGTCATAGATTTTAGTTTTACAGCTGGTCAAGCACATGCTATTTGTTCAAGTTGATTTCGTGCAGGAAACAATTAAGGACATCTTTGCTTCCCGGAGTAGATAATTCCATAAATACGTTCAATGATTCTAAATCCTTGAAGGATGATTTACTTTACGTATTCAATAGATATCTTGATATTTATGGGTATGGGCTCGCTCTAGTTTTAAAATTGTGTATTCATATTTGCTTTCCATATTCGATTGCTATTACCAAAACTGATCTGCATCTGGATGTTACTTTCCAATTCGACAAGTTAAGGTATAATTAGCAATTGCAGTTGTTACGGTAACTTTCGGAAATAGAGAGATTCTGCATGAAATTACAACGACCGTAATTGAAACCGCTAATCTAAACCCCCCTTATGTTATTCTCCCAAACAATCCAAACCTAACAAATATTCAAGTATTAAAAACCGTCCTACATAAAAACAGTTTCTCAATACGTAAAATATATTCAATAGCAATTTATTAATTCTTTACAAACAAACAAGCATTTGCCTCTACTAAACCTTTATAATTCTTTGAAATATTTGCTTTCCAAACGATTTTTAATTATGTCTCTTTCTTGGAAATACGTGCTCGTTATGTTCATTAGTTATTTACCGAAATATTTGTTATTGCAAAACCGAGAAGCTCGCCTTAGCAATTCTTCGAAAAATAATTATAACCGCTGGCCGTTATAGCTGCTGGTCGTTGAAGCTACTTCTAAATAGGTTCTTAGGAAAGATTAAATTCTTAAATGTGTTTGTTATTGGCTTGTATTCTTTGAAATTCCGTGTTCTTGAATTTGCACGTGTTCGTAGCAACGTCCCTTCTTATTAAATTATTCCAAGAATGTTTATAGCGTGGATCGATAATCTTACAAACCTCTGTTCTGCTCGAGAGAGCTAGGCCACTTTACATGCTTTACCGTAGTTTGAATTGTCTATCGCAGGGACATTTTAAGAAGTAGCTTGCTTTCCCCGCAACCAACAAATTCAATGAAATTAATTATAGTATTTTGTTTTCTAAATTCTATGAAGGTTTTGGCGTTGTACATATTTTCTCTTGCCTTATTCTACACGAATATCGGTGGAATGGTTTGATATTTTTCCTTCCATTTTTCGAAGCTGTTTAAATACGAACCCAACTTTGAAAAAGGGTCTCTTAATGATTCGACAGCTCTTCTCTATTCAACGGTTCTAATTCGACTCTTTTTTGAGCTTTGTAAAGTTGCGTTCTTAAAATGTGCTAGTGCGGTACCTTTAAGTTGTTTCAGTCCCCAGCTGCATTTCGTGTGATGGCGCTCGAAGCAAGATAACTCCAGGTACAATATGTTTTTTGTTTACTTTATTTTGTGCTCCTGTTCTGAAAGATAGACATTTGCTTTTGATTACCTCTACAATATATTACAGACCGACGATAACGCACGCTTAATTATGTGTAAATTACTGTAAGAATTTTAATGCCTTTAGAGCGCTTTTCTAAGGTTTGCTTTACTGTTTAAATTAATATGAACGTCAAATAATGACCGTTTTAAAATTTTAAATATACGAGATGCATTTCCTACAACTATTTTACTGACTAATTATTATTTCGATATTTCTTATACATATTTAGGGTTGGAACATATTGTAAATATGCTTGTAATTAGATAGTAAGATTTTGAGCTTGATATTTTTCTATGTAGACTGTATACTGTATACTATGTAAATTTACACTTTATGTACATCACGTTATAACGTACTATTCCGCAACCAGGTATTGTCGACGTTGGTAAATATTTTTTTGGGGGACTATACGTTTTCCTACATGTTCGTAAAATAAATTACTTTGTTACTGAGGTTCATATTCAATTTTCTTTCTAGGTCACCCATCCCACTCTTTGACATTGTAGAGCTATCCCGAACTCTGATTCTTTTGTAGTTCGATTCTGTCCCTGTGTTTGGTTGCGGCATTCGGTGTAGGCAATTTTTCTACTACTTAATGTGCTGTGTTCTTTCTTGTCCGCACAGAATACCGTAATACGTAATATAGTGGTTGGTTGTTTTCGAGATTTCGTTCTGTTGAATTAGAATCTTCGAAGCGTAAAAGTGCTCTCTTTTAATTGCAGTCCTCAACGCGAAAAGTTGTATCATCTGATGGTGTATAGAAAATCACCAAGTATGGTTTTATTTTAATTGTAATTCTCCAAGAGTAATAGTGTCCTCTTTAACTACAATGTTTAACAAATAAAGTTGTGTTTTCCGACGGAAAGTTGAAAACCACTAGAAATGACTTTCGTTCCTTTAATTACAGTCTTCCAAGAGTAAAGAAGCTTGAACTCTTTAATTGCAACCTTCCAAAAGTAAAAGATATGTTATGGGTTACAATGGTAAAATAGAATAATCTGGTAATGAATATCCTTTTGTTGGTGTAGTTGGAATTAGTCAGAAGAAACCCTAAGTATTACTTACATTAATTTTGGTGTTAATCGGGGTGTTTCTGTGTTTCAACGTAACCGTCTATCTTTTGACAATCTACATATTCCTTACATTGAGCTAAATATCGTGCATCCGTTAGGGATACAAATTCATGGTACTGAATTGCAACTATAGTAATCCATTATGGGAAAACGTGATTTGATAATAAAATATCATTCCATAGATGAGTATTCGTTATATTGACAATTTTGTAATCTTTTTATTGTAGTTTGATTGAAATTGTATTGTATTATTTTGAAGTGTTGCAGAATTTGTTTATTCTAATCGTAGCACATAGAAGAGTTCCTTATGCGGGTTTAACTTTTAGGATCACAAACCAATACTATTTATTTGTTTTGATGGACTATTTATGAACAAGACACTATTAATAGATATTTGATGAATTTGTATTGTTGGTTAGTGCAGTCTCGGCCGATGAACCAATTGACGACTAGGAGACTTTGTAAGCCTTTCTGTGGAATATTAGCATCAATTGTAGACAATAATAAATATGTAAGTACGATAAACTTGTTTCTCTGACCTTGCTATTGTTATTAGGGACAGTGCAACGATATAGTGTATTCAATTTTAAATTTCTAATAATAGAACTTTTGAAGATACGGTCATATAAGTAGCAAATAAAATGAATACATAAATTAAATAAACGAGAAAAATAAGTATTGCTAGTTTGATAGTTTTTTTTTTATTTATATAGCTGGTAAGATGACACATAGTGGATTTAAAATTCACATATAAAATAAACTAAATTAATACACTTCGCGTGTGATCACACTTAGCCTTGCAGAGAAAATAAATTAGTTATTGCTTAGAGTAGTAAACGATTTAAGTAATCAATGCAGAAAATCTAAACGTTGTAAAATTTCAATATTTTACAGATTGACAAGCAAAAGGAAAATAGTGCTCCTAATAAGATTATATGAGAAAGTGGGCTTCCTGTAATATTTGGGTGATTGTGAAGTTCTGACCTATTTGGATTTGAAGCAGAAGAATAAATGAATTTTTTTTAAAAGGCGTTTCATTTTTTCTGTAATACATCTCCCCTTAAACGTAGCGTTGAGCAAGGATTGTATGCGGCGTGTGTCATCATCAACGTGATTACTGTTGTGATATGAACTGACTAGTTATTATTCAATAAATGCATTAATACTGGTAGTGTATTTTTCTGTGTGTTTCAGCACCCGCTAGTATTCTTGGTTACCAACATAATTCTAAAAGTACATCACAATAAACTGGCGACGAGATACAGAAAACATTATTTTACATTGTCCATACATACACTGCAACTGCAGAGTGTTTAGTAAATTGTAATTGGCATTAAGTGTTAAATAACCAACACGTGCTAATCATAGCTATAGCAACATCTATTACCGAGAATGTTGCTTGCGTGTGTTTGGCCCAATTAATTCGAACAGGTCAATATATAAACGCAGAATTGAAAATTGTTTTATATCAAATTCGATAAAAAGCGTTGATCGCAGACGGGTTTAAACATTTTAAGTGAAGATGTGCATAAACTGATTGACAATCTGTGTTTACCTGATGAACCAAAAAACAGATCGTATTTAGATTTAGTAAAATTATTGTGGGAGCACTTCAAACCGACCGTATAAGTTTTGGCAGCTCGTCCCAAATTTTATAAGGTTTAAAAACTGGTTAATAAAAGTCCACGGGAATGGGCAGCACAACTTCGCATTTTTTTATTTTTCCGCTACCGAATTAGAAGTGGTATTAAGGGATATTTTTTATCGTGGTGTACGATAAAGGGTGCATTTAAGATCGGTTACTGGAAGGGAAACAATCGCTAACTATCTAAGAAGTAATCAAGATTGCACTCGCGAAAGTAACTGCGAAATCAACGGTAAGCATTAGCGTTAAAGAAGAACCTGAAGTGTATTACTTAAACCCTACACCCAAAACATGGGCTATGCGCTACAGTGCGAGGGTAGTCCCTCACAAATACGGAAAAAATCATCATCGCACACTGAAACTAGGATCTCACAAACAGCTGGTGGTCAACATCAAAGGGAAAATCCCGCTTCCCAAGTTTGCGGTCGACGCAACCACACTACAGATCAGTGCGCTTCTAGGGATTGCTATTGTCGCAATTGTGAATTGAAAGACCATTTGGCCCTTAAATGTAAAAAAGGAAGAGCAAGTCAAATTCTAATTCAAATTCCAAAGCTCAAAATTACTTGGAATCAGAGAAATGCGAATTGTTTATTTTAAATCCGAATTTTGAGCCAATAGTAATTAAATTAAAAGCAGACTGATTTCTTTTAAAGTTTCATTTAGTTACTGGCGCAAGTGCACCAGTCGTATAAGAAAGATGTTATCAATATAATTTTGCAGATAAATAAATTTTTGACCAAACAAATATTTTAGCTTGTACGATGAAAAAATGTAGGATCTTTGGAGGTACATTTTCTGTAACGTTGAATTTAATAATATACAACATCATTTAGAAATATACATTATCAAAGATACTACCGGTCCGCCGCTGCTAAGTTGCGATTCTTTTAATCTGTTTGAATTAAAATATCACATATTAATTTTGCTAACATTTCTGACAGTCTGAAAATAATATTTAAAAAAATACGACTGGGTATTTAATGACACAATAAGCACTTTTTCAAAAGGAGTAATTTGAATTAAATTAAAAGTACCGAATACGGAGATGAAATTATTTAGGGCACACCACTTGCCCTTTGCAATCAAGGAGAACGTGGAGTTAGAGCGATTGCCTTAATTAAATATTATAAAATCTGTTAATTATTGTTACTCGGGAACGCCCATAGTGCAGAACTTTAACAAGATCGTTCTATACGGATTTGCGATAATTATAAAATCACGGTGAACCCATTAATCGAAATCGACCAATATTCTCTACCTAAGATACATGAACTTGTTGCCAAATCAATATATTTGTTTATATTCCAATTTGAAAGCACTAACTACTATATCGACAGACGAGAGTTTATATGAATATAATTGGACACCTGATGGTATAGGTAATGTACTCTTCAACTTCTAGAGAATTATGGATTCTTTACCATCTGATCTTAAAGAGAGTAGTCGTCTTTTGGACGATATCCTGGTAACGGGTAGAAACCTGCATGAACATTTATCTCGTCTAGACAAAATATTAGGTATACTAAAGAAAATAGTTTGAGAATAAGTAAGCCTAAAATAATTCTTTGTGCATAAAATGCACGTTTAGGTTTTGTTATCTTCAAATGCACACCGACCAAAATAAAATTTCTGCCATTTCATATGCGCGCCATTTCAGATTAATTAACTAATGTGGTCAATTTTTGTCCAATTTATCAACCACAGCCCACCACCTTTACAACTTATTAAAAACTAATGTAGAGTGGAATTTGTCACCAGAATGTGAAAAAGCATTAAACAGCAGCTAACCTTGACACCAGTGTTGTCCATTATGACCAAAGCTACCTCTAGAAATGTGTTGCGATGCTTTAGATTACTGAATCGGGGCTGCACTTTTACACGAAATGTTTAATGACACCACATAACCTACAGCGTACACATCTCGCACCTTGTCTAATTTAGAAAAAAATGTTAAACAGAATAAAAAGGGGGAGCTAACTATTATTTTTGGGCTCCGCAGATTTAATCATTATATCTATGGAATGCATTTTATTTTAATGACTGACTATAAAGCATTGACACACACATTCTTAATCCCAAGAAGGAAATTCCTCATTTCTTAACTAATTGTTTAAGACAATAGGTGTCATCTTGTCAAACTGCCAGTAACAATTTGTTAAATCTCGTAACAATCTGGCAGATTGTCTCTTACGTTTGCCTACTAGTAGTACTGAGGATAACAGGAAAAAAGATAGATGTTGATTATATTGGATATTTTTCGAATAATACAGATTTCTCAATCAATTTCAGGTTAATATGGAAAGCAGCTTGAAGGACAAGGTTTTAGCTGGGGTGGAAAATTTTGTGAATAGATGTTGGCCTAATAAATCAAACCAATTAGCAGATTCTGTTAAATCTTACTTTCGAATCAGACATGAATTAAGTTTAGATTCGGAATGTATTTTATGGAATAACCGTCCTGAAAGAGTTACACTTATCTTATTTAGGAATACCAAAAAGCAAAAGCCTTGCCAGATCTTATTCTTGATGGCCGGGTTTAGATCAATAACTTGAAGAAATGGGAGGATCCTGCGTAAAATGGTGCAATACATAAAATCACCTAAAATGACTCGACTTGAACCTTGGCCGATGGCTAACAAAGTTTTACATTACTTACATATAGACCATTTAGGACCATTTATAAATTAAAAATTTTGAGTAAAATGATGCATACTCAAAGTGACTGAAAGTCTTTCCGCTAAATACTAATTCTTCCCAAGCCACCATTGAAGCTCTCGTAACCCTATTTTCCCGATTCTGACTGCCAAAATTAATCGTAGCAGATAATGGAACTACTTTTACGTTGCAGGTTTCAAGAATTTCTGCATAACAACGAAATTTTACAAAAAAGCTCTTCTCCTTCATTCTCCATCTCTCATCTAATGGAGCGGACGAAAATACAGTAAAGACTATTCAAAATGCATTAAAGAAGGCTTTGAACAAAAATATTTGAATAAACTGAATGAAAGTATTGGATAAAATTCTGCTTGACATTCGTGATACGCTCCATGCCACAGTCGGGCGCAAATCATGTTTGGGAGGAAACTACCTACCTGGACGATGCATATTTCTTAGTTAATGTTTTTTCAAGAAAAGCAGATTTTAAAGATCATGTACTTGAACAGCAGGCAAAACAAAAAATATTACAGGGGGCAGAGATCAATTGAATTTAAGCAGGGAGAAATAGATATTGTGCGTAATTACCGTCACAGTAAACAAAAACCACATTGGGTAAACGCGATCATTGTACAAAGAGTTGGCAAGTCCACTTAGCTAGTTGCGGTGCCCGATTTAGAAGATGTAAAATGGAAACGGTATCTTAACCAATTCAAAAAATTTTCCATTCCAGAACCTCTAATTAAGGGGCACTCAAATGATACGGGAACCAAAAATAGAACTGTGGACGTGGCATCTGGTTTCTATGAGGAACTTAATACTACCGTAAGACCTATGAGATTTGTAAAACCAATCGACAGATTGACTTACACTTAGCATGCTTATATAATTATATAAGGGAGGAAGGTGTAATATATGTAATATATAGCGTTGTACGGGGATTGTATTCGGCAATTATCATCATCAAAGCAATTGTTGTATTATGGACCGACTAGTTATTATTCAATAAAGGTTTTAACATTAGTTATGTGTATATCTGTGTGTATCAGCGTCCGCTAGTATTCTGGGTACCGACATCATTTGGTAAGTACATCACAATTTCTTTCACGCTGTACACTTCACTTCAAATCATCATATTATATTCCGTGCAGTTAGCCAAAAAAAAATACTTAGAGCCTAGAAAGTTAAACTTTTTGTCACATAGTGAGGAAAATCTAAAGGTGACACTCGTGGCTGAATAAATGTTCAAGAGCAGAGCAAAGTAACTAATTTTACTTCAAAGCAATGCGAAGCAAACCGCTTTTGCGTAACATTTGTTGATGTAAGTTGAAACCTTAGTCAAAAGGCGTAAACAGGCGTAAATGTCCGCTATAAGAATAATAACTTGATAAAAGGGTCTCTTGGGGAAGTCCTAAATTTGCTTATAAAGTTTTCTTTTGTTTCGTGCAACGAATTAATGTAGGTTGAAATCAAAATTTTTGAAGTATTAAGTAAATAGGGAAAATGATATTAAAACATATTTAGATAATCTTTCAAGAGTTAATTTTAGCATAAGGTGTAAATAAGCCTGCATCGTTTATTTAAATGGAAATAATTAAATAATTTCTCTAAGTTTTGTGTTTGAACAAAATTCGTTAAATCGTGTACCCAAGATGTTCTTAAAGGTATGTAGTCTAAATTGTTGAATTACGATAATGTAAGAAACTGAAAAACTCAAAATGGAAATCAACTTCAAATTTTTTCTAGCGAAGGTAAGAAACATTTGGTATCATAATTATTTAGTGCAACTCTTGCATATTAGCAAATACAGCGCCCAACATATGCGTCAACGATCAACAATACAAATTAACATAAACAATGTTATTAGGAACTTAGGAAATTAATATTAAACTTTCACATTACACCTCACTGCACTCATTTTAGCAATTTAAGAAGCCATTTGGACATCGCGGTCCTTATGGTAAAAATACAATAAGCGAAGACCGTCGTCAGGTTCTTCAAACCACCACTCTTAGGAGGGGGATGCGTATCGAAGAAAGGTTGAGAAACTAAACAGTAGTAGAGACAATGAACGTGAGGCCAAAAGATATAAGTGAATAAAAGAAGAGTTATAGCACACATTTGATTAATTTTAAAGTCTGGGTAATTATGAAATAAGAATTATATTTAAAATTTTCAAAAATCTTAATAAAACAATAACGGAAAATAAACATGCCACAAACAATACAGTGCTTATACAACTTAGCTTTGAAGACTATCTTCTTAGGCGAATTATTTCTTGGAATCCTTAAATTACAATAATCCTATTAGCTGAAATAATAAATAGAAATATTGTTACAATTCAATTTAGAACGTAATGTATTAATTCTGCTTTGAAAGCCTGAGAATATTCTATTTAGCAGATACGCTGGTGATTCTCCACAGCACAATAATGATTTATAATCCTAATGCCAAAGAAAAACCTAACTCTAAAAGCGTTTTACCGGTAACACAAACTTTGCGTTCTTACTGTATATCAAACCAATAAAGAGAGCAATCTCGATGACATCATGGGCTGTTTATCAGTATTTAAGGGGGTGGGGGGTCTTATATGTTTAAATATTCTAATTGATTCATATGGATTCAAAAAGGAATACGTTGGTGTCGTTTTTAACAGTTTAGCATTTTCCGGTTTACTAGTGTATTTCGTTACAAAACACTAATTGGCAATTTGAAATCTTCCACAATTTCTATATTTGAAATGATTATTGGATCTTCAATCCGTTAGTTGTTCATTTCTCTTAGTCTGGCCAATATATTTTTAAGAGCATTGTGATCCCAAACAGCTGGTCCCATATATTCCTGATCTTTATTAATTACTTGTGATTCTTGTTTTTTGGGTGACTGAAAGTTTCCATTGCGTGTTTTCATAATTTAAAGTGAAGCAGAATACTAGAATTAAAAGGTTGACAATTGCAGTTTTTCATTGTTTAACACTTTCCGTTCTTTGACTCTTCCAATTTACTTTTATGGTCTGCTTTTGATTATTTTTCTCAAGATGCAAAATCTAAACGTAATTTAGCTGTGTCGTAATCATTTATTTGTCAAAAATTTGAGTTTTCCGAACATCCTTTCAATGCAGGAAAAGGTGTCAAGTTCCAGTTACACATTATAGCTTCAACTTCAATTGGTCCATTTTGTCATTCTACGTTAGTCATAAAACGTTATTAATCATAAGCCATTGCTTTTTAAAATATAGCTAGCCCACCCCCTTGCGAAGTACTAAACCATATTGGGTAAGTGATTTTGAGGAAGACGTTTTTATCGAGTATGGTAAACCGCCGACTGTTATGAGTATCTCCAGCCTTCGCTCATATATTGATAGATTTGTATAAACTTAGCATAACGCAATGTTATATAAAACGTCAAGTATACTCTTAGTACAATAAATGCTTCATAGATAAATCATAATCCGTTCGATATTAAATGTTCACAAAATCTGAATGCTATTTGCTCGACAAAGTAAACTCCTGTCTGCGAGTTATGCGTGTCTCTGGTTTATCGGTGTCAGGCCATTATCACAGATACATTTTTTAATTTTATCTTTTTACCTACTACGACATTAGGACCAGCAGATGTTACAAACAGCTAAGTGGTTTTTGTTGCAGCCAATGATGTTTATATCAAATTGCGCTTGATATGCAAACGTTCTTCTAAACAACACAATTTGAAGTGACAAAGGTGCTAGAGTTGTGCTAATTCCGAATGTATTTCAGGCAGAAAGGTGACATCTTTACAGATTTGAAGGGCTACTCCAGTGCTTATCCTAAAAAGGACATCCATAAGTAATTACGAATTGGCTTTTAGTAAGGGTCTTGATTAGGTTACCTCACCGTCGTGTGCCCGTTTTTATTCATTTATACGTAGTCTTTTTGTTTCGTTATCTCACAGATCTTTGTTTTTGAGATTACACTGTGTGTTTATTTTCTTTAGCAATCAGTTTTTTTTGCAAACAGTTGCTTAAGTAAAGATTATTGTATATACTTGTTTACATATATCACTTGTATGTTGCTCTCTTGCGCGTAAACGCTTTCTCAATTTTGACTTCATTTATTGTAACTTTACGATTGTGATTCGTTTGGGGGTGTAGTACACTTGCTACTTTTCCACTCCTCTTTATTTGGTGTTTTTTATTTTTCATCGGTGAGGTAGTCGGCCATGCTTACTGTTAGTAATTTGGATGAATACTAGAATATTATCTATTTATGTAGATCATATTCTTCTTTTTAGAAGTGATATAGCATTTTGTTATGTGCTTAATTAGTTCTATTTTTTGTAATGTATAATTTGCATGTTCTGCAAAATTTTTAGTATTTTTAAAAATAATGCATGATTCTTACATGTTCCATAGATAATAGACTCATGTGCACTTCTTAATGTGCACTTAATGCATGTTCTAATATTTTCTTCTATTTGTTTTAATTTCGCTTATTTGTTTTATATTAATTGTTTGAAATATCTTCTTCCATCTGGTTAGTTGCATGCTTGTTAGTCAGTCGTTAGATACTAGATTTAGGCTATCAGCTGCTGCTATCAGGCGCCTATTTTCTCAATCTTGGCAACTAAAGAAACACACAAAAATAAAGTGGAGAGTATGAGTATTCCAGAATTTTAAACCCCCCCCCATTAGAAGCTAACGTCTATGAGTCATTGACCTTGTGCGTGTGTATTTTGACATAGTATTCGTTTACTTTATGTTACTATGATGGTCTACAATTGAATTCATGTAAAACGTTTTACTTTAGTATTATAAATTTGACGCACATATTTAGTTTATCTCTAAACACAGCAGTACAATAAACGTTACCCGAGAGAATACTGATGGTTTATTTAGTACTTGCAGAAAATTAGTATATAAGATCACACCTAATTTAGATGCAAGAGAAGATAGTGATTCCAATGATATAATTTCAACTAGTACTGGTATCTAACAACAAACAAAAATTTCCTGAAAAATTAGTTTTGAATACAATTTACCTAAAATGGATAATGATTTAGAGTTAACTTCACTTGCAAAACATCTTTTTAAAAATAAAGCATTACGCATACATAAAGCGAGCTTGTCTTCTTTGGCACTAATCGAAAGATTGCTTTAATTTGCAAAAACAATCAATGCTCTAGAGGAAAATGTGAATTCATGTGAATTCATTACGGAATTCAAACGAAACAGGCAACTCTAGAATGGAGATAATTTTAAATATAAGCAGAAGCAATCGTTACTAGATTGATTCGATTCAAATCATTCATAAAGTCGCGAACATGTTACTTCGAGAAAAGCTGTTTTATTAAGTATGCCGTATACATACGGTATTTAATATTTAAGATGTAACTTTGAATAAAAAGATAATTTTTAAAACGTAACTCTGCATAAACATGAAACGTAATTATTTTAAAACATTACGAGAATTGAATAACCTTTGACATAGATAGTTCTGACACGAAAGCTACTTTTAATTAATTAATTAAAAGGAAGATGCACTTTGGTAACCAATGTTTTAAATGAAGATTTTAAATAATATGAGCGATCTTATAGCTGAGCTTTTGACGTCAATAGAAGCAGAAGATATTTACTACGGTTAATTACGAATTGGATAAGCGCCTGTTGGGTTTTGCAGGTATTAATTTTAGATACTTTGTTTGTGACTGATATTTGAGTATTTGTCATTGAATTTAAGGTAGAATAATTCTTAATCATATATTTTTTGTAAAGATATTTACCAAAAAGTTTGTGGTTAGAGTTTGAAACACTTTGGTTTTTAAATAGAATATTTGTCAAGAATTTTTTGGCCAAACAACTTTACAAGACAGGTAAACTATCCACAAGAGAAGAGATTTGAACTCTGTAAATTTTAACCAAGATTAGACGAGAAACATTTTAGTAATTAAGTAAATAGGTACTTATTAGGAATAAATGTATGTTTAAAAATTATGCTGTAAATGTTCTATATTCTTCTGTATGAGAGAAAATTGTTTCTGAATGTATAGATGTTTTTTGATATTGCTGTGTTTGATTTCATTTTGTAAATTTCATTACTTCCATTGAGCTACCCAGCAAAGAAAAGTAAGAAGGAAACGTAAGTCAGTAATTTCAAATTTTTCATTTCTGTACCTGTGTACCACAGCACTCATTTAGCGGCGCTCCAACGGGCAGACGTTGTCATATCACTCTTTTAGTGACACCCAATGCGAGGCCGTTGTCATATCAATATATATATATATATATTGCTATGATAATAGGGTTATTTATGGGTATATGGGGTCACAAAGGTTGTACACTACATGTACAACGACATTAAAGTCTAGAAAATTAAACATTTTTATCATAAAGATTACGCAATTCGGCAATTACACAAAAGGCAAATATCAAACACGCTGTTTAAAATTCACAACCAACTTTAATCAATGAAAAGAAGCTCATTCTTTAAGAATTCAATCACATTTAGTAAGATAAATAACTTTGTAGGCAATCCAATTTATTTTTAACAATAGCAATGTATTTATAAACTTTAAATAAATACGCATCAGAAACATCGAAAGTCAAACAAACAAGAAACGAATTTTTCTAAACTCGACGCATAAATAGCCATGAATGCTCGTCATAAACAGATCTTTTAAAACAAACATGTTTTATAAACCCAGAAAGTAAATAAACGCATTTAATTTACGTCATTATGAAATTTGCCTATATGATCTTCAATATAAAATCAACACATAAACCCAACAGATTACGAAAACAAAAATAAGGAACCATACATTTGACTACGTGCGATTTCAAGTAATAAATATTCATATACAAATAAGAGGACGTAACTTGAGAAGGTACAAGGTATCATGGTCAACGAAATCCTCAATATAAAATTTGATATCTAGGTGATTTGCAAAAGCATTGCAACGAAATTTAGGATGGTAACTCCATGAAAATTCGAAGGCTTGCGCGATAAGACACGTGCAACACCACAATCAACAAGATATACTTGGTAAACCAATTATAACAGGTAGGTTGGCGTACTTTTAAATAGCGCACGAGCTGATAAAGGGCCAGTCTTTCTACAACCAAGGCACGCGCTGTATTTTACTGAACCAAGATAACACGCGAAGTTAAAATATGAAATTAAATAATAATATTTAAGTGAAAGTCGGTGATTGAAAATTTAAATACTAGTACAAGTGCAAATATACAACAGAAATTCGCTGTTGACATTTAAAAGGTAAGTCTAAAATCCTAATTAAACATAACCTTTAATATTTTATTAACTTAGATCACTAAGTATTGAACTAATTACTGAACAAAGTATTGAAGTAAAGGTTGAACTAGGTATTAAACTAAGGATTGAACTAAATTCAACTAAGTCTACGATTAAGTGTTAAACTGGGCGTTTAACCAAGCTATACTACGCGATTCAATAAACAACAACCAAACAAAATCAATAAAAAAATCTAACTGAAAACAATCCAAGGATACTGATCAACAGCACGCAGCGGCAGTTCTAAGAACTGGGGTGCATGCAGAGACGCGTATTCACAAGGAGTTCAACAGGGAAAACAACAAGTCAGAGATAAAACTCTTTAATAGAATAAGGCATTAATTTCTTTTTAAACATTTAAATTTTGCATGTACTGAGATATTTACGTAAAGCGTCATCAAAAATTTTTGGTTGATACGTAGAAATTTCGTAAAAGGGAAAGAAGGTCAATGAACGTTCAACGGACTTCCAGAATACACAGAGTTATTTTTTCTGGCTTTAAACTGATTTAAGGGAGTCATAATTTGGGGACAAACTGATTTAAATTATTACTTTGATTCAGGGGTTTTCTTAAATAGCGAATGATAATATAAAGGTTGTGGAGCTACAAATTGTACATATTTTGGATATTACATAAATTTTGGATAATTTGGTTTACCTCATTCAGGTGGGAAGTATTACAGAAAAGATGAGGGGGGCAAAAACTTCTCTGTTATCGTATCGTCGTGCACTCTGTGGGGTTGACCTGAGCTAGACGAGGCATACAAAACGAATTGTGTGAAATCTAAAATTTATCCTGGGTTATTTAGAGACAGAGCGGTGGCGAGCAGCAGGCAATTGAACGTTAAGTACATGGGAGTACGGCGATATCATAGCAATATATACATATATATATATATATATATATATATATATATTACTCATATTTAGACCAGGGTAGAAAATTAAATAATCAAATCAAATAATTTTAATTACCGTGTATAAGGAATTTCATTAAATAATACGCTTTATTAAAACCTTGAAGCATAAATAAACTCGGTCGTTTCAGTAAAAATAAGAAATTTAAATTATCTATAAGACGCTTTACATCAAAAGAAGCAGTATTGAAAAGCGCAGTGGATAATTTAATTATTCCTAAACAAATGGAAATTACGTGCAAAATTTATATTAATGAACTCTATTTTAAATAACTGGTATTAAACAAAACGTACGGATAATAATTTGTATTCGCTAAAAATGAAAGGATGGAAATCAATTTTAGTTGGAGTTAATTGAACCATTATTAATAATAAGCATAAAACTTGTAAAACCCAATAATAGTCAAATCGTAGGAAGGTTATTTAAAATGTTACGTTTGAACACCCCTGCGTGTTTTTAAAAGGCAATTTCAAGTTAATTTGTTTGGATAAACATGTTGATTCTAAGGATATTGGAAACGATCAGATGCTTTAGCAGGAAATACAGAACACCTGCGTATTTTTAAAAAGCTCATTCTGCGTAAATTTGGCAAATAATTAATGTTTCAAAGAATCTTGGAGAAACCGGGGCTTAATATTCACGAGAATGTGCGATACGGGGTTATTAAACCAAGATAACAGTCCGCGTGGACTAAAATATAATCGATAATGAAGAGTGTCAAGTTGCACCAATACGAACAGGTTAGAGAAGGAAAGAGAAATGCGTCAAGCAAAGACACATATTGTAAAAGGGCGGGATTTAAGCAACGTCAAGGGGCTGCGATTGGTTAAAATAGGATGCATATATCAGAGATAGAACAACAATTTCTGTATAAAAGTAATTAGTTTTCTCGGACAACTTTGCGGGCCGTGTTGAAATTTTCTGAGATCTCAATGGGGTGAGTACTAAATTCATAAAAATCGACGTGCAGGCTACAGACTGGGAACGTAGAATGAGGAATTCATTGGAATTACCCGTTTTAGGGAACAAAGCGACGTGTCGGCTATTCGCTATATATACAGGCGGAATATGTGTTTCTCTCTTAGACTCTTAGACTTTCGACGATTCGATGCGTTAAAAGCTCGTGCATCCGCGACTTGATATTAAACAGTGCATTTTAGTTTGATTAAATAATTTAAAGTGTGCTAGTATATTTTAGTGACTCAAAATAATTGGTTATTTTACGTGCTAACATGAATGTACTTCAGTGCACTTAGATACAAGGTAATAAAAGTTTATTATCACGGTACCAATTAGTAAAATTTACAACGACAAATGTATACCCAAAAGTAGGCAGTTTTGGCGTATATTGGTAATATTGGTAAAAGGAAGTATGAATTTCTTTGCTATTTTGCGGGGTGTTAATGACTAAATGGTTCGTAAATGTGTCTGCATCCACTGAACCAGAGGCAGATATACACAGATGAGTTCCGGAAAAGCCTAGAAACAACTTTAAATTAATGGTGATGGAGAACATTTTTAAAGCGTTGACAACTTGAAGCTGTAAATAGAATCCGGTTGGAATGGTGTGATTTACAAAGGGACGATTACACTGAAGCTACGAGGACAATAACCTTCAGGTAAATTGTACTATTTTGTTTGACATTTTTGTGTGTATTGAATGACTTTATAATTGATTTACTTTAAATGGACATTAGTGGAATTTTTCTAACCATAAAAATTTAATTTTAAGATGAAATTTGCTTGTTTAAGTAAAAGGGGTATTTTGTTTTGATGTTCGGGAATAGGATGAAACTTTGGGTAGGTCTTTGAGCTCAATTAGACAAACCTGGTTAATTAACGTAAAGGGTGGTAGATGCTCCTTTATACTCAGACTCCGGTCTGCTTATATTGTTATATTAATTAGTAGGCATCCAACAAGGACTTTAATTTTGGATGCACAGTAAAATGATAATAAAATTAATCCGGAAATTCTTTTAAAACTGAATTTTATGTTCAAATTTAATTTGAAAATTTAATGTATTCTGAATATTGATGTAAATAGAGTTAACGTTGATGTTTGTGGTAGGAATGTGTTGTTTAATTTTATGATTGAGAATGGAAGTTATCTAGAAGAGCAGCCGAGGCGATTAACAGAAGGAATCAACGGACCAGGTGATTTATAAGGTTTCACAGCATTCTTGACGCCCAAACTGTGGGGCTCGAATGTTTTTTTAAAGGGCCAGTACCTAGAGATATGAGAGGATTCACAGCATTCTTGGCGACCCAAAAGTGAGGCTCGAGTTCCAAATAAAATTTTGTGATTTTATTCCAGGAAACTGGCGATCTGAGAGAGAGTTTCGTGTGTGTATAAATTTAAGAGTATTTTAGAGTGTGTGAGAGTGATTAGAACGTATGCAGAGAAAGGAGTGGTTAAGGAGTCAAGGAGTGGAAATTGGAAGTGACGATAGTGCATTGTGTGGGAAAAATTCGAAAATGGAAGAAGCTGGAGGCAGTAGAGATCAGTCGAGGACGGAATCAGGGGATCAAGGAAATGAGTTAATGATGAGAATGTTAGAGGAAATGCGATTAGCTAGGAGGAATCCAATAGAAAATTAGAACAGCTAAGCGATGAATCGAATAGAGCGAGAGAGGACTCAAATCGGAAATTTGACCAATTAAATCAGGAATTAGGGAATAAAATAGAAAAATCGACGAGAGAATTTACAGAATTTAAAACAGTCTTACCGTAAAATGGGAGAAGTTGAAAATAGGGTTGATAAAAATGAGCGTGATATTACAGCTCTTCGACAGGAAGTGGGACATTTAAGGTCCGAAGTACGCATTTTTTGTGAAGAAGAGATTAATGTGAAAATGACTGAAGTGACGGACTCATGTAGGGATCAGCTAGGCAGGGTAGAACGCGAAGTTAGTAGTATTAAATACAACATGTCAAATTTAACGGGGATGGTCCCAGATTTTCTACAGGTGGAGTATCATTGGACCAACACATGAAGTTTTATGGCGATAACAGGGTAAATCCACAAATTTTTATTAATAGTGTAAGAAATCTAGTGGGAAATTTATTTGACGAACAGACTAAACTAAATACGATAAAGGCTTTATTAAAGGACAATGCGGAGGCATGGTACAATTTAGTAGGACAGGACATAGACACGTATCAGGACTTTGAAAACAAATTTTACAACATTACTGGAGTGATGACAAACAGGATCAGATTAGGGACGACTTGATTACAGGAAAATTTAAGGGAGAGTTTGCAGGTTCTAGGAGCAATATGCCATCCGCAAGTACAGTGTGGCCAAACAACTGAATCCACCATTGACGGACAGACAGATAATCAAGTACCTATCACGACATTTTGAACTGGAAATTAGACAACACGTGGCCTTACAAAACATCACAGAACGGGAGACATTTTAGAGTATTTACAGAGATATGACGATGTATGTGTTGGACGGACAAGAGAGATACGAGAACGAAACGCTAACACAGTTAGGTTTGACAACAGGACACCGAATTATCCGAGACGGCCTGACTACAACAGAAATTTTCGACCGAATTGGGAACGACGAGGACAGGAATACAGGAGCAATAGTGCGACTAGGGACCGACGCCAAGACCTAGTTACACGAGACAGAACAGTTTACCGGAAGTAAACAGGACTGTGACCAGCACGCCGAATAGAGATAGGGACACGGATATTAACACGAGGAGGACGTACGCACAGGTTGTAGAAGGACAACCAGGACCAAGCACGGAAAACAGGATGAGACAGGATTTTTAGAACGCGACAGACCACTAGATTTCTGTGTAAATGTATACGAACATCCACGTGAATTTTTCAAAATTGAGGAGGAAGTAGAGCCAGAAACTGTAGAAAAATTATGTTTGCCAATTATTAATTTAGAAATTTTGAGAATAATGTAGAAGTATTACTTGATACAGGGGCAGAGGCGAGTTTAATATCGGAGGAATTCGTCAGCAAAATTAGGGATAAGGTTTGTGATAGAATTATGCCTATAAAACGTAGCCATTTAGTAGCTCCAAATAAAAAGAAGTTTGCTGTAGTAAATAGTGTTGTGGTGCTTAGGATAGATATAGGAGATTTAAGCTGTGAACAGGAGTTTGTAATTGTACCTGGACTGAAGTTTCAGAGCATTTTAGGTGTTGACTGTATGATGAAGTTAGGGGTTTTGATAGATATGGAAAGGAAGGTAATAAGGATTAAGGATAGGGTAGTGCCATGGAAGGGCAGTTATGAAGTCACAGAGGATGACACAGGGTTTAGTATTAATGTAGTAGAGGTAGAGGATGATGAAGGTAAACAGATCAACACGATAAGATGTCCAGAGGATAGGAGAGTAGAGGTTCAAGCTTTAGTACAAGAAAATGCAGAATTAGTGGGGTAGAAGCAGCATATCGGGAGCAGGTGAAGGCAGAATTATTTTTGACGAGGTTAGTGGCAAGTTTTTTTAATAAAGTAGATTTAAGGAATTCATTCTGGCGGATTCCATTACACAAAAATTCTAGAAGGTACATAGGATTTTCCATAGAGGAAAAATCGATAATTGTAAAGTAGTATCGTTTGGTTTGTCGGCAGAAAAGGAAATAAGAATAAATAAGAAACAGACAAGTGTAGGTACTGAAGAAGAAGTGATATTTAAGAGTCAGGATAAGAGGGATGATAAGTTTATTGTATGTGAGATAATAGAGATGTTAAGTATAGATATAGAAGGGGAGAGATAGGGATGAAGAGTATTAGGTTGGTGAGAAGAAAGACTTGGAGGGTCAAGAAGAGAGTTAGATTTAAATAGGATAGGGATAGAATAGGTGTATATAGAAAAGTAGAAGTAAGTGTTTATAGAAAATAAAGCTAGGTATAGGATAAATATGGGAGATAATTAGAATAGGTTTAGGATGAGGATAAAGAGTAAATGTAGGAAGAAAATAAGATAGGTTAAGTATAGATATTTTATATAAAAGTAGTGGAGAGTTAGGAATAGAGTAAGAGTAGGATAGGCATATAGGATTAGGTAGGGGGAAGTAAAGTATAGTGAAGAGTAGTTAAAAGTTAGGAATAGGATAGGTATATAGGATGTATATAGGATTAGATGGATAAGTAGGATGAAGTTAGGGATAATTTCAGTTTATAGAAGTAGGTGAGAGTTAGGAATAGGATAGGGATATAGGTAGGTGTAAATAATTTTTTTTCGATTGGAGACAAAGTAGGTAAGTTAGATAGATAAGGGTAGAGAGAGATAGGCAGTTTTTTGTAATTTTTTTGTCTAAATGTTTTATATTTGAATTCAAATAAGTGGGAGTATTTGTATTCAAATAGGGGGAAAATACTCATATTTAGACCAGGGTAGAAAATTAAATAATCAAATCAAATAATTTTAATTACCGTGTATAAGGAATTTCATTAAATAATACGCTTTATTAAAACCTTGAAGCATAAATAAACTCGGTCGTTTCAGTAAAATAAGAAATTTAAATTATCTATAAGACGCTTTACATCAAAAGAAGCAGTATTGAAAAGCGCAGTGGATAATTTAATTATTCCTAAACAAATGGAAATTACGTGCAAAATTTATATTAATGAACTCTATTTTAAATAACTGGTATTAAACAAAACGTACGGATAATAATTTGTATTCGCTAAAAATGAAAGGATGGAAATCAATTTTAGTTGGAGTTAATTGAACCATTATTAATAATAAGCATAAAACTTGTAAAACCCAATAATAGTCAAATCGTAGGAAGGTTATTTAAAATGTTACGTTTGAACACCCTGCGTGTTTTTAAAAGGCAATTTCAAGTTAATTTGTTTGGATAAACATGTTGATTCTAAGGATATTGGAAACGATCAGATGCTTTAGCAGGAAATACAGAACACCTGCGTATTTTTAAAAAGCTCATTCTGCGTAAATTTGGCAAATAATTAATGTTTCAAAGAATCTTGGAGAAACCGGGGCTTAATATTCACGAGAATGTGCGATACGGGGTTATTAAACCAAGATAACAGTCCGCGTGGACTAAAATATAATCGATAATGAAGAGTGTCAAGTTGCACCAATACGAACAGGTTAGAGAAGGAAAGAGAAATGCGTCAAGCAAAGACACATATTGTAAAAGGGCGGGATTTAAGCAACGTCAAGGGGCTGCGATTGGTTAAAAATAGGATGCATATATCAGAGGTAGAACAACAATTTCTGTATAAAAGTAATTAGTTTTTCTCGGACAACTTTGCGGGCCGTGTTGAAATTTTCTGAGATCTCAATGGGGTGAGTACTAAATTCATAAAATCGACGTGCAGGCTACAGACTGGGAACGTAGAATGAGGAATTCATTGAATTACCCGTTTTAGGGAACAAAGCGACGTGTCGGCTATTCGCTATATATACAGGCGGGAATATGTGTTTCTCTCTTAGACTCTTAGACTTTCGACGATTCGATGCGTTAAAAGCTCGTGCATCCGCGACTTGATATTAAACAGTGCATTTTAGTTTGATTAAATAATTTAAAGTGTGCTAGTATATTTTAGTGACTCAAAATAATTGGTTATTTTACGTGCTAACATGAATGTACTTCAGTGCACTTAGATACAAGGTAATAAAAGTTTATTATCACGGTACCAATTAGTAAAATTTACAACGACAAATGTATACCTAAAAGTAGGCAGTTTTGGCGTATATTGGTAATATTGGTAAAAGGAAGTATGAATTTCTTTGCTATTTTGCGGGGTGTTAATGACTAAATGGTTCGTAAATGTGTCTGCATCCACTGAACCAGAGGCAGATATACACAGATGAGTTCCGGAAAAGCCTAGAAACAACTTTAAATTAATGGTGATGGAGAACATTTTAAAGCGTTGACAACTTGAAGCTGTAAATAGAATCCGGTTGGAATGGTGTGATTTACAAAAGGGACGATTACACTGAAGCTACGAGGACAATAACCTTCAGGTAAATTGTACTATTTTGTTTGACATTTTTGTGTGTATTGAATGACTTTATAATTGATTTACTTTAAATGGACATTAGTGGAATTTTTCTAACCATAAAAATTTAATTTTAAGATGAAATTTGCTTGTTTAAGTAAAAGGGGTATTTTGTTTTGATGTTCGGGAATAGGATGAAACTTTGGGTAGGTCTTTGAGCTCAATTAGACAAACCTGGTTAATTAACGTAAAGGGTGGTAGATGCTCCTTTATACTCAGACTCCGGTCTGCTTATATTGTTATATTAATTAGTAGGCATCCAACAAGGACTTTAATTTTGGATGCACAGTAAAATGATAATAAAATTAATCCGGAAATTCTTTTAAAACTGAATTTTATGTTCAAATTTAATTTGAAAATTTAATGTATTCTGAATATTGATGTAAATAGAGTTAACGTTGATGTTTGTGGTAGGAATGTGTTGTTTAATTTTTATGATTGAGAATGGAAGTTATCTAGAAGAGCAGCCGAGGCGATTAACAGAAGGAATCAACGGACCAGGTGATTTATAAGGTTTCACAGCATTCTTGACGCCCAAACTGTGGGGCTCGAATGTTTTTTTTTAAAGGGCCAGTACCTAGAGATATGAGAGGATTCACAGCATTCTATATATATATTGCTGTGAAACCTACAAAAAGCCTCACCAGAGTAAAAAGAAAAATATTCGAGCCTCTTGAATTGGGCACCAAGATTTGCTGTGATTCTCGCCCTGTTGAATCTTTTCAGATAGTCGCCTTTTTACTCTTTCCGCCTCGGCTGCTCACCTAGTTAAAACTTTCATCCTCATTCATAAAAAAAACAAACACATTCCTACCACAAACATCAACGTTAACTCTATTTACATCAATATTCATAATACATTAAAATTTCAAAATTAAATTTCAGCATAAATTTCAGTATCATAAAATTTCAAGTTTAAATTTGTCATCATTTTAATTTGCATCCAGAATTAAAGTCCTTGTAGGATGCCTACTAATTAATTTAACAATATTTGCAGACCTGAATCTGAATAAAAGGGAGCATCTTCGACCCCTTTACGTTAATTAAATAGGTTAGTCTAATTGAGCTCAAAGACAGACCCAAATTTTCATCATAATCAAAAACATAAACTGCTAAATACTCCTTTCTACTTAAACAAGAAAATTTCACCTTAAAATTAAAATTTTGTTGTTGGTACAAATTAACTACTGTCCATTTTTTTTATCAAACAAATTATAAAGTTATTCAACACACACCAAAAACATCAAAGTTCGAACAAAATTGTATAATTTACCTGAAGGTTACTGCACTCGTGGCTTCAATGTACATCGTCCTTGCTAATTTTACCATTCCAACTGGGTTATGTTTCCGTCCTCAGATTCCTGGTCGCCTTTTAAAATTTTCGACACCACCATTCATCTAAAGTTGTTTTAGGGCCTCTCAGGAACTCATCTAAGTATATCAAAATCTTGTTTTGTGGATCCAATCACGATTACGAATAACATTTGATTATTAACACCCCCGATAAATAGCAAAGAAATTTATACTTATTTCACGCTATACCCCAAAACGGCCTGCTTTTGTTTATTCATTTATCATGTACTAATTTCGATAATTGGGACAGTAATACTCGCAACTATAACTAGACTTTATTACCTTGTATCTTCTTTTCTAAGTGCACTAATGCATAACAACTTGTATCGTAGCACGTCAAGAGCAAACTATTTTAAAGTATTAAATCAAAATCGAAAATCTAAGAGCACTGTTTAAAGCATCGAATAATCAAAAATCTAAGAGAGCGAAACTCATATTATCACCGGTTTATATAAGAGCCCGCCCGTACGTCGGTTTTGTCCCGCAAACGGACAATTTCCAGAATTTCGCATACTATGTTCCCTTTCAACAGTCGGGCACAGCGATTCTTATTAAATTTGCACACGCGCCAGTTGAAAATCTCAGAAATTTTCACACGGCTCGCAACGCGTCCGAGAATAACTAATTAATTTTGTATAGAAATCGTTTCGTTTACACCTCTCATATTTGCATCCTATTTCCACCAATCGCAAACCCAGTGACGTTGCTCAAATCACGCCTTTAATTATCCGTGTCTCTGTCTTGCGCATATTATCCGTCTCTATCTACCCTGTTCTGAGTGGTACAAATCGATATTCTTTATTATCGGTTATTTCAATCCACGTGGATTCGTAAGTAAAATAACCCCGTATCTAGCCTTCCCGTTAAAACATCCGACCGTTTCCAATATACGTAGAAGGTGCAGGTTTATTCAAACAAATTAATTAGAACTTTGATATTTAAAAATACGCAGGTGTTCAATCGTAATACTTTGAATAACACTTCTACGATTTAAATATTATTGGGTTTTTAACAGCTTTTATGCCTATTAATACCTTAATAATCGTTCAATTAACTCCAATTAAAATAATAATGAATGGCATTGACTTCTACCCTTTAATTTTTAGTGAATACAAATAAAATATTAATTATTATTTGTACATTTTGTTTAATACTCGTTACTTAAACTTGAATTAATTAATATAAATTTTGCACGTAATTTCCATTTGTTTCTTTACTTGGAATAATTAAATTACATAAAAGTTGAGCATTTTAATACTGCTTCTTTTTATAGAAAACGTCTAGTGAATAATTTAAATCCCTTATTTTTAATGAAACGAATAAATTTTTATGCTTCACGGTTTTAATATTGCGTACTTCTTCCCAAAGCTTCCTTATACACGGTGATTAAAATTATTTGATGCACTTAATTAATTTTCTACCCTGGTCTAAATATGAGTATTTTCCCCCTATTTGAATACAAATAATCCCACTTATTTGAATTTAAATATAAACATTTATACTGCCAAAAAAAATTTACAAAAAAAATTGCCTATCTCTCTCTACCCTTATCTATCTAACTTACCTAACTTACATCCAATCAAAAAAAAATATTTACACCTATCCTATATCCCTATCCTATTCCTAACTCTCACCTAATTTTATAAACTGAAATTGTCCCTAACTTCATCCTACTTATCCATCTAATCCTATATACATCCTATATACCTATCCTATTCCTAACCTTTTAACTAATCTTCACTATACTTCACTTCCCCCTACCTAATCCTATATACCTATCCTATTCTTATTCTATTCCTAACTCACCACTAATCTTATAAGAAATATCTACACTTAACCTATCTTATTTTCTTCCTACATTTAATTTTTATTCTCATCCTATATACCTATTTCTAACTATTTCTCATATTTATCCTATACCTAGCTTTATTTTCTATAAACACTTACTTCTACTCTTCTATATACACCTATTTCAATCCCTATATTTTGTTCTTCATTTCTTATTTAAATCTGACTCTTTTCTTGATCCCCCGAATCTTTCTTCTCACCATCCTAATACTCTTCATCCCTATTTCTCCTCCTTCTATATCTATACTTATCATCCCTATTATCTCACATACAATAAACTTATCCCTATTATCCTGACTCTTAAATATTGCTTCTTCTTTAGTCCCTACACTTGTCTGTTTCTCATTTATTATTGTTTCCTTTTCTGCCGAAAAACCAAACGATACTACCTTTAAATTAAAAATTTTCCCTCTACGGAAAATCCTGTGTACCTTCTAGAATCCTTGTGTAATGGAATCAGCCAGAATGAATTCCTTAAATTTAATTTACTAAAAACAAACGCCACTTAATCTCGACAAAAGTGTGTCCATGCATGGTGGACAATGAAATTGCGGTTTGGTCCATTTTAATTATTCGTGCATCTTCATTTAATTCTGCCTTCACCTGCTCCGGATATGCTGCTCTTGCTTCTACCTCCCCTAATTCTGCATGTTTTTGTAATAAAGCTTGAACCTCTACTTTCCTATCCTCTGGACATCTTATTGTGTTGATCTGTTTAACTCCATCATCCTCTACCTCTACTACATTAATACTCAACCCAGTGTCATCCTCTGTGACTTCATAACTGCCCTTCCATGGCACTGCCCTATCCTTAATCCTTACTACCTTCCTTTCCATATCTATCAAAACCCCTAACTGCATCATACAGTCAACACCTAAAATGCTCTGAAACTTCAGTCCATGTACAATTACAAACTCCTGTTCACAGCTTAAACCTCCTATATTTATCCTAAGCACCACAACACTATTTACTACAGCAAACTTCTTTTTATTTGGAGCTACTAAATGGCTACGCTTTATAGGCATAATTCTATCACAAACCTTATCCTTAATTTTGCTGACGAATTCCTCCGATATTAAACTCGCCTCTACCCCTGTATCAAGTAATACTTCTACATTATTCTCAAAAATTCCTATATTAACAATTGGCAAACACAATTTTTCCTCAGTTTCTGGCTCTACTTCCTCCTCAATTTTGAAAAATTCACGTGGATGTTCATATACATTTACACAGAAATCTAGTGGTCTGTCGCATTCTAAAAATCCTGTCTCGTCCTGTTTTCCGTGCTTGGTCCTGGTTGTCCTTCTACAACCTGTGCGTACGTCCTCCTCGTATTACTATCCGTGTCTCTGTCTCTACTCGGCGTGGTCGTCACAGTCCTGTTCACTTCCGGTAAACTGTTCTGTCTTGTGTAACTAGGTCTTGGCGTCGGTCCCCTAGTCGCACTATTGTTCCTGTATTCCTGTCCTCGTCGTTCCCAATTCGGTCGAAAATTCCTATTATAGTCAGGCCGTCTCGGATAATTCAGTGTCCTGTTGTCAAACCTAACCGTGTTAATGTTTCGTTCCCGTATCTCTCTTGTCCGTCCTACACATACATCGTCATATCTCTGTAAATACTCCAAAAATGTCTCTCGTTTTGTGATGTTTTGTAAGGCCACGTGTTGTCTGATTTCCAGTTCAAAATGTCGTGATAGGTACTTGATTATTTGTCTGTCCGTCAATGGTGGATGAAGTTGTTTTGCCACACTGTATTTGCGGATGGCATATTGCTCCCTAGAACCTGCAAACTCTCCCTTAAATTTTCCTGTAATCAAGTCGTCCCTAATTTGATCCTGTTTGTGATCACTCCAGTAATGTTGTAAAAATTTGTTTTCAAAGTCCTGATATGTGTCTATGTCCTGTCCTACTAAATTGTACCATGCTTCCGCATTGTCTTTCAATAAAGCCTTTATCGTTTTGGGTTTAGTCTGTTCGTCAAATAAGTTACCCACTAGATTTCTTACACTATTAATAAAAATTTGTGGATTTACCCTGTTATCTCCATAAAATTTCATATGTTGGTCCAACGATACGCCACCTGTATAAAATCTGGGACCATCTCCCGTTAAACTTGACATGTTGTATTTGATACTACTAACTTCGCGTTCTACTCTGCCTAACTGATCCCTACATGAGTCCGTTACTTCAGTCATTTTTATATTTATTTCTTCTTCACAAAAAATGCGTACTTCGGACCTTAAATGTCCCATTTCCTGTCGAAGACCTGTAATATCACGCTCATTTTTTTCAACCCTATTTTCAACCTCCCCCATCTTTACGGTAAGACTATTTTTAAACTCTGTAAATTCTCTTGTCGATTTTTCTATTTTATCCCCTAATTCCTGATTTAATTGGTCAAATTTGTTATTCGATTCTTCCATAGCTCTATTAGCTTCATCGCTTAGCTGTTCTAATTTTCTATTGGATTCTTCGTTCATCCTCTCTAGCATTCTCATTATCATCTCGTTTCCTTGATCCCCTGATTCCGTCCTCGACTGATCTCTACTGCCTCCAGCTTCTTCCATTTTCGAATTTTTTTCACACAATGCACTATCGTCACTTCCAATTTCCACTCCTTGACTCCTTAACCACTCCTTTCTCTGCATACGTTCTAATCACTCTCACACACTCTAAAATACTCTTAAATTTATACACAAACAGAAACTCTCTCTCAGATCGCCAGTTTCCTGGAATAAAATCACAAAAATTTTATTTGGAACTCGAGCCTCACTTTTGGGTCGCCATGTTTGCTGTGAACCCTCACCATTAACTGGACCTTTCTAAAAAACATTCGAGCCCCACAGATTGGGCGTCATGTTTGCTGTGAAACCTACAAAAAGCCTCACCAGAGTAAAAAGAAAAATATTCGAGCCTCTTGAATTGGGCACCAAGATTTGCTGTGATTTTCGCCCTGTTGAATCTCTTCAGATAGTCGCCTTTTTACTCTTTCCGCCTCGGCTGCTCACCTAGTTATAACTTTCATCCTCATTCATAAAAAAAACAAACACATTCCTACCACAAACATCAACGTTAACTCTATTTACATCAATATTCATAATACATTAAAATTTCAAAATTAAATTTCAGCATAAATTTCAGTATCATAAAATTTCAAGTTTAAATTTGTCATCATTTTAATTTGCATCCAGAATTAAAGTCCTTGTAGGATGCCTACTAATTACTATAACAATATATGCAGACCTGAGTCTGAATAAAAGGGAGCATCTTCCACCCCTTTATGTTAATTAAATAGGTTAGTCTAATTGAGCTCAAAGGCAGACCCAAATTTTCATCATAATCAAAAACATAAACTGCTAAATACTCCTTTCTACTTAAACAAGAAAATTTCACCTTAAAATTAAAATTTTGTTGTTGGTACAAATTCACTACTGTCCATTTTTTTTATCAAACAAATTATAAAGGTATTCAACACACACCAAAAACATCAAAGTTCGAGCAAAATTGTATAATTTACCTGAAGGTTACTGCACTCGTGGCTTCAATGTACATCGTCCTTGTTAATTTTACCATTCCAACTGGGTTATGTTTCCGTCCTCAGATTCCTGGTCGCCTTTTAAAATTTTCTACACCACCGTTCATCTAAAGTTGTTTTAGGGCCTCTCAGGAACTCATCTAAGTATATCAAAATCTTGTTTTGTGGATCCAATCACGATTACGAATAACATTTGATTATTAACACCCCCGAAAAATAGCAAAGAAATTCATACTTCTTTCACGCTATACCCCAAAACTGCCTACTTTTGTTTATTCATTTATCATGTACTAATTTTAATAATTGGTACAGTAATACTCGCAACTATAACTAGACTTTATTACCTTGTATCTTCTTTTCTAAGTGCACTAATGCATAACAACTTGTATCGTAGCACGTCAAGAGCAAACCATTTTAAAGTATTACATCAAAATCGAAAATCTAAGAGCACTGTTTAAAGCATCGAATAATCAAAAATCTAAGAGAGCGAAACTCATATTATCACCGGTTTATATAAGAGCCCGCCCGTACGTCGGTTTTGTCCCGCAAACCGACAATTTCCAGAATTTCGCATACTATGTTCCCTTTCAACAGTCGGGCACAGCGATTCTTATTAAATTTGCACACGCGCCAGTTGAAAATCTCAGAAATTTTCACACGGCTCGCAACGCGTCCGAGAATAACTAATTAATTTTGTATAGAAATCGTTACGTTTACACCTCTCATATTTGCATCCTATTTCCAAATCGCAAACCCAGTGACGTTGTTCAAATCACGCCTTTAATTATCTGTGTCTCTGTCTTGCGCATATTATCCGTCTCTATCTACCCTGTTCTGAGTGGTACAAATCGATATTCTTTATTATCGGTTATTTCAATCCACGTGGATTCGTAAGTAAAATAACCCCGTATCTAGCCTTCCCGTTAAAACATCCGACCGTTTCCAATATACCTAGAAGCTGCATGTTTATCCAAACAAATTAATTAGAACTTTGATATTTAAAAATACGCAGGTGTTCAATCGTAATACTTTGAATAACACTTCTACGATTTGAATATTATTGGGTTTTTAACAGCTTTTATGCCTATTAATACCTTAATAATCGTTCAATTCACTCCAATTAAAATAATAATGAATGGCATTGACTTCTACCCTTTAATTTTTAGTGAATACAAATTAAATATTAATTATTATTTGTACATTTTGTTTAATACTCGTTACTTAAACTTGAATTAATTAATATAAATTTTGCACGTAATTTCCATTTGTTTCTTTACTTGGAATAATTAAATTACATACAAGTTGAGCATTTTAATACTGCTTCTTTTTATAGAAAACGTCTAGTGAATAGTTTAAATCCCTTATTTTTAATGAAACGAATAAATTTTTATGCCTCACGGTTTTAATAATGCGTACTTTTTCCCAAAGCTTCCTTATACACGGTGATTAAAATTATTTGATGCACTTAATTAATTTTCTACCCTGGTCTAAATATGAGTATTTTCCCCCTATTTGAATACAAATAATCCCACTTATTTGAATTTAAATATAAACATTTAGACTGCCAAAAAAAATTTACAAAAAAAAATTGCCTATCTCTCTCTACCCTTATCTATCTAACTTACCTAACTTATATCCAATAAAAAAAAAATATTTACACCTATCCTATATCCCTATCCTATTCCTAACTCTCACCTTTTCATAAATTGATCAATGAAACTACTGTGTTTTGGTGACTTTTACAGATACGAAAAGTATTGAATTCAAACAATTTTCAGTAATAAATTATATCAAGATTGCTAACATGGAATGGTTCTGTAGTTCATCTGCATCCCCCAATATTGAGAGTCAAATTTGGAAGTCGACATCAAAACCAAAATACAACCCAAATCGTTATTAGAATCCAATTCAATAAATTAAAATCCCATTTAAATTTCAGTGTTACAGCCAGTCTTAAGATGCCAGTTTAAGCTACCATTATTAAGATTCAATTTAAATATCAGTAATAAAACATTTTCATATCATTAATAGAAGTCAGTAGTTAAAACATTTTCCATGTCAGTAATAAAAAGATTTTACTTGTCAGTAATTAACAAGAGCCCTGTTTTATTTATGTTAGAAATGTATTTTTATTAAGTCGTTATTTACTTACGTCTATAATAGATCGGCTCACCCGTTGCACAATTCGTACACTTTTCAAAATGACTTTACTTTAACTTTCATTTCAGTGGTTACGTAAAATAATTTAACACTTCCGAGTACAGTTGTAGCCCAGTTTAAAATGTATACTAACCTCGTTGCTCCATTCTTATCGTATTTAAAGCCGTACCTCTCTTGCTTTTCATTCGTTCATTCACGTGTTGAGACGACACTTTTTGCCTTTATCTTTGTGTACTCCGGGAATTTCACCAATTGTTTAGTTCAAATATTCGGATGAATGCTTGACTTGTCACGTATTACAATCACATGTCATGGTATCAATTTAGAAATTCCAACAATTTCCTTTTATTAAATCACGTATTCATTGTTTGTTATTTATTCTAATCTAAACCGAAATAATCTGGTGCTTGTTTATTTCCTAGTTAATATTGAATTTTTGAACAAATGTGATTCTTCATGTTACGTACGATTTTCAAATAATGCATAATTTAGACTGCGTAAAGGATGATATTTTTAACGCACTTGTTAAATATTTATAAAGCCAATTCATATAGGTTTCCCGTTAATTTAATTTTGATGCATTTTGTTGCGTTTTCAAATCGTATCTTAACTTGTAACTACTCTTGGATCTTTCAATATTCTTATGCGTTTAACCTAATGTATTTTTATATACAGTGTGCTCTCAACTAACAATATGTATCATGACCTATTTACCCTTATAATATCTGGAATTATGTGCTTTTTTTAACTGGAAGTTGCTTTTATTTGTTTTACGACCCTTGTGACTTAACCTACCCCTAAACTACCCTATAATTATAGCATTAATCCCCCAAATTAAAATAAAAAATTTTTCAAAAATGTTAATTTTTGGCGCCCAACGTGAGACAAAATTCACATTGGTCCAAAATTATTTTGTTTTTATTTTCTTTTACAATATACTCAATTCCTACATTATTTTTACATCCCTATTCCTATTTTGATCTATACTATACCTATACACCTATTCATTCTAAATTTTACTGCTATTATGTTATTATAATCTACTAATACTTCACTCCCTATTTATTCATACTTTTTCTATTTACATATACTTTTCCTTTTTATCATATACTTTTCTTATTTTCACACTACCTGTTTTGATCTACTAATATTTTACTCTCTATTTATCCATACTTTTCATATTTTTCTAAATTTATACAACGTATTCCCATCTCTTCTTATTTTTAATGTTTATGTATTCCTATTTATCTATACTTTTCCTATTTACATATACTTTTCCTATTTATCATATACTTTTCTTATTTTTACACTACCAATTATGATCTGCTATTATTTCACTTCCTGTTTATTCATACTTTTTCTATTTACATATACTTTTCTTATTTCTCATAAAACATCATCTTCTCCTATATCCAATGAACCACTCCTATTTACATCAACCTACGCTACTCCTACTTTTCCTAAACCTATCCTAATTATTATTAACCTATCACATGCTTTATTGTTTTCTAATATTTTCAATTTGTGTAATTTCTATTCCTAAATCTATCCTAATTTATGATGACATCCCTATTTAACTCTCCTATCCTAATTTATTAATATCCCTATTTAATTCTCCTACTTGTCTATACCTATCCTAATTTATGATTATATCCCTATTTCCACTAATTTATTTCACAGTATGTATACTTTTCTCCATTATCAAGAGTTTTCTCTCTGCAATAAGCTTGTCTTTCTTGTTTCCCCTATACGCTCTTTTTCCAAACTTATTTTTTGAAGTTAAGTTATTATCATAGTTTTTCCCCCTAATGTATCTTCCTTCATATCCTAAAACTTCTCTAAATTTTAACCTATCACTCCCAAATTCTTCATTCGGGGCCCATATCATATTCTCATTTTCCAACAAACCAAAAGGAATCATTTCACACTTATACTTTTGCCCTTTTCTATAAAACCCGATATGTTTTCTTGATTTTCTTTCAGGTGGAATTTCATTAAACGTCTCTGTGTCCACAACTTCTAATTTCTTTACACCCTCTGCTACTATTCTGGATTCTGATTCTGAGTTCTTCTTTAATGGTGTCTTTACCCTATCTTTCACTTCTTCCGGACATTTTATTTTATCATCAATATCCCCCTTTATATTAACTTTACCCTCAAATTGATTAATATTCAAGCAGTCTCCTTCGATTTCAATGCTCTCCTCATTATCCCATTTTATATATTCCCCCTTTACATCTATTTCTATTGCCTTTCCTTCGGCATTTATTTTTAATCCCAACTTATCAATTATGTCTATACCAAATATTGCATCTGCTCTTAACCCCGGCACTATTATAAATTCATTTTCAAACTTTATCTTACCCATTTCACATTCCAGAATTATTATTTTACTCACACTTACAAATCTCTTGCTATTTGGTGCTATTAAATTAAACTTCCTAATGGGCATCATACTCCCTATTAATTTTTCCCGTTTAACAAAATCCTCAGACACTAACTACGCTTCTGCGCCTGTATCAATGAGTGTTCCACCTCTACTATCTCCAATTTTCAATTTAATTATCGGTAATAAGCTTTTATTTATCTCCTTTTCCATTTCACATTTTATACATTCACGCTGGTGTTCGTATCCATTTATTTTTAAGGGCTTACTTGGTTTGTCCTCTTTCAAAAATCAGATTCGACGTAGGTGGTCTTGCTGACTCGTAACCTCTGCATAGGTACGGTTCATTTTTGTAGGCGGTGCTGATTGTTCCCGATGTTGTGCTTGTAGCGTACACTGATTTATGTTTCTGTCGTGATTCGTTCGCTCTGTTTCTCTTCTTGGCGTGTCTTTTGTGTTCCAGTTCCTTCTAAAATTATTATCATTGTAATGGTTGTAATTGTTTCTATAAAAATTTTCCTATAATTTCCCCTATTATTCGATCTATTATTTTCTGTGCTTCTTTGCATTCTAACTATATTTTCTCGTTGTCTTGGTATCGTCCTACCTTCCGCCACACGACTTTGTCCTAACTCATCACAACGTTGTAGATATTCCAAGAAGATCTACCTATTTACTATGTTTTGAATCATCACATAATGTCTTATCTCCTCGCCAAAATGTCCCGCTAAGTACTTTATGGTTTGTGTTTCTTCCATCGGCGGATCTAATTGCTTTGCTATACTGAATTTTTGTATGGCGTATAGTTCTCGTGTCATCTTTAAGTTCGCATTATATTTTCCTGTAATTAAATTATCTCGCGCCTTGTATTGTTGATTATCCCCCCAAAATTTTCTTAAAAATCTATTTTCAAACTCCTGAAATGTCCCTCTCTCATTTTCTATTAAGTCAAACCATATCTCCGCGCTTCCTTTCAACATTGATCTAACGAAATTTACATTGCACCTTTCATCCGTTGATCCCTTCATTAATTTTCTTATATTATTTAAAAATACTTTGAATTCACCTTATTGTCTCCATAAAATTTGGAATACTGTTCAACTGAAATTTCCGGTCTGTTTATCCTAGTGTGTTGTTCCTGATTCCTACCCACAACTTCTGATTTTAAATTACCTAACTCTCTATTTACATCATTAAGTCCTATTTCACAGTTTCCCTTAATTTCCCGCATCTTTTTGCCTAAATCTGCAATCCGGTTATTTGTTTTCTTTTCACATGTTTCCTGATCTACTTTAACTTTCCAAACCTCGTCTCTGACTTTATCTACATCGTACATCATTCTAATGAATTTATTTTCAAAGTGTACCTGCATTTCCGCGATTGTCTAATTCGTTTCTTTTAATCCATCACTATATAACTTTTATTTCGGCACCAAGCTTTTCTTCAATTTCATTAATCTGCTTCTTGATGGCTTCTTTGCTTTCGTCCATTATCCTCGTTAACGCTAATAAAGTTGACATCATTTCTGATTGTTGCGATGTTTGTTGTTCTTCACTTTGAATTCGCGTCAATTTCTGCCCTTGCATTTCCATAGATACATCTTGTAAAATTACGCCTTCTTGTGACCCTATTTCCACCCCTTGGTTGCTTAATGCCATTCTGGTCTCCTTTATTTGTTTATCCATTTTTAAAATTTTAAATTATTAATATTTCAAATTCTTTCAGATTTTAAATTCCTAACCTTATTGAATTAAATTTTTTTTTATTCGTGCCTCTACAAATTTTAATTTTTCAATTTATCGCTTCTACGATTTTTAAAATTTTAAATTTTTTTTGTGGTGTTCTCGTCCCAGTTTTCAGTAATAAATTATATCAAGATTGCTAACCTGGAATGGTTCTGTAGTTCCTCTGCATCCCCCAAGAGTTTTCGTGCCAAGTCTGAATATTGAGAGTCGAATTTGGAAGTCGACATCAAAACCAAAATACAACCCAAACCGTTATTAGAATCCAATTCAATAAATTAAAATCCCATTCAAATTTCAGTGTTAAAGCCAGTCTTAAGATGCCAATAATAAATTAATCCAGTTTAAGCTACCATTATTAAGATTCAATTTAAATATCAGTAATAAAACATTTTCCTTATCATTAATAGAACCCAGTAATTAAAACATTTTCCATGTCGGTAATAAAAAGATTTTCCATGTTAGTAAATAACAATAGCTCTGTTTTATTTATGTTAGAAATGTATTTTTATTAAGTTGTTATTTACTTACGTCTATAATAGATCGGCTCACACGTTGCACAATTCGTACACTTTTCAAAATGACTTTACTTTAACTTTCATTTCAGTGGTTACGTAAAATAATTTAGTTGTAGTGGTAGCCCAGTTTAAAATGTATACTAAACTCGTCGCTCCATTCTTATCGTATTTAAAGCCGTACCTCTCTTGCTTTTCATTCGTTCATTCACGTGTTGAGACGACACCTTTTGCCTTTATCTTTGTGTACTCCGAGAATTTCACCAATTGTTTAGTTCAAATATTCGGATGAATGCTTGACTTGTCACGTATTACACTCACATATCATAGTATCAATTTAGAAATTCCAACAATTTTCTTTTATTAAATCACGTATTCATTGTTTGTTATTTATTCTAATCTAAACCGAAATAATCTGGTGCTTGTTTATTTCCTAGTTAATATTGAATTTTTGAACAAATGTGATTCTTCATGTTACGTACGATTTTCAAATAATGCATAATTTAGACTGCGTATACGATGATATTTTTAACGCACTTGTTAAATATTTATAAAGCCAATTCATATAGGTTTCCCGTTAATTTAATTTTGATGCATTTTGTTGCGTTTTCAAATCTTATCTTAACTTGTAACTACTCTTGGATATTTCAATATTCTTATGCGTTTAACCTAATGTATTTTTATATACAGTGTGCTCTCAACTAACAATATGTATCGTGACCTATTTACCCTTATAATATCTGGAATTATGTGCTTTTGTTAACTGGAAGTTGCTTTTATTTGTTTTACGACCCCTGAGACTTAACCTACCCCTAAACTACCCAATAATTATAGCATTAAATATATATGCGCGCGGGTGTGTATGCTTGTTCGTGCGTGTCTACATATGTGTGTGTGTGTGTTTGTGGACGCTCGCGCGTGTGTATTCATGCTGAACAACCCAATATACAGAAGACACTTAGTATCTTTTTGCTCTTGTTATATATATATATATATATATATATATATATATATATATTGAATGATATTAGCAGGTTGTAGGTCAGCTGGTTATTTAAGCGTACTCTTTATTATATTCTTAGCTTTCGGTTTATTTCAAACCTTTATCAAAGAAACTACCAGAACGTCATTATGGGCATCAAGCAATATACAATAAGTACTTACTAAATTGAGGTTGAATGCACATCAATATCATTGAACTATATAAAACTTAAAGTATACATCGAATTTTAAAATTGAACAATAAAACATTTAAAACTGTAAACTATAAACTATTTGCCTTGTGAACATGTATACTGTGAATAACCTTCAACGATAATTCCTTTATAATTTTGACAATTGTATTTAAACCTGTCTTGATAGAGTGTGGGTGTGTTGAATGCGCATGGATGTGTGTGGGTATGTGTGAACGTGTGTGTGTGTGTGTGTGTGTGTGTGTGTGTGTGTGTGTGTGTGTGTGTGTGTGTGTGCGTGAGCGTGCAAGTACGTGTTCCTGTGTTATGCCATTGGTCTAATTAAGTTTGTTCTAGGTTTGAAATTAATTAGATACGTGTATATACAGCTTAGTTGATCTATATCTGTCCTTTTATTCATGGTATCCGTGTTTTTAAATATGTGACACATTTCCAAAAATTCAATTTTTGGATCGCTTAACTCCCATATGTAGTATTTTAGGGTTATCCCAGTCTATTTTATGTTTGCTGTTATTTGCGTGTGTGGTCAATGCACAGGCATTGGGTTTAATCCGCATGTCGCTTTTATGTTGTGTGATGCGTTGCTTTAAATATTGAGAGCTTTGACCAATGTATTTTAAATTGCAGTCTAAACAAGTAATTTTATAAATGACATTTCTTTGTTGTAATGGTAGTGTTTTATCTTTTAATTTTGAAAAAAGGGCATTTAAAGTCCAAACATTCTTCTTTGCAATTTTTATGTTGTATTTTTTATTACATTTTCTAATTTTGGAGTTAAATTTTCAATATATGGAATTGTTCCGTATTTCTGGATATCTACAACGTGATCAACATAGTTGTTTGGGGGTACATTAGAAAGATAATTGTTTAAAGGAGCTTCGTGGTTATATAAAAAATTCTTTATTAATTTTGGCGGGTAGTTGTTGTTTTTTAGGATAATAAATAATTTGTCTAAATTCTTCTGAAATAATGTTGGATGACATATTCTTTTTATTCTGCTTTTTAAGCCCAAAATAAAATTTACTTTTATCTTGTAAGGATGGTATGAAAGGTAATTCAGGTATCTACCCGAGCTAGTAGGCTTCTGATACCAGCCTAAGGTTACAGTGTTGTCATTGTTTCGAATCAATAAAGTGTCTAGAAATGGAACCGATCTATCCTTTTCCACTTCTACCGTAAATTTAATATTATCGTCATAGCTATTAAAAATTCGAACAGTTTCGTCAATTTCGTGTATGGGTACTGAAGTTATGATGTCATCTGCAAATTTTTTTATAAATGGCATTTTAAAGTTTAGTTTAGGAATGACTTCGTCTAATAAACCATCCATGACAATATCCGCCAGTATGGGACTTAAATTCGAGCCCATTGGACAGCTGAATGTCTGTAGAAAGAATTCATTATTGTAGCTGAAATAACTAGTATCAAAAATCAACTCTATCATTTCAATAAAAACGGATTTTGGAATATTACAAGTATTGGTAATTCTAGGCCATAATTTTTTGATATTTTTTAGAACTAGAGATTTGGAAATGTTAGTGAAAAGGGAGACTGCATCAAGACTTTTTATAACAAAATTATTAGGTAGGTGTACATCCTTTATAAACCTAGCGATTTTTTTAATATATCGGTTATAAATTTTGATAGATTTTCCGTGGGACTATTATTTGTCGCAACTATTGGTCTTAAAGGGTAATTTGCTTTGTGAATTTTGGGTAAGCTATACAATTTCAGACATGTGGAGCTATAATTGCTCAAAGTTTTGGCTTGCTGTGCGCTAATGTATTCTTTCTGTTTAAGTTTTTTTATTAGATTTATCGTTAGGTTTTGAAAACGCGATGTAGGATCTCTTCCACTCCTTTTGTAAACCGTTGTGTCGTTTAGCAATTCATACATCTTCTTTTTATATTCGTTTTTTGAAATACCTTCAGTAACGTTCCCTTTGTCTGCTTTAATTATAAGTAGATCCCTGTTTTCCTTTAGAAATTTTTTGCATTTATTGACTTCAACCATAATCATCGAGTTTGTATTAGAATTCTTTTGCAAAAAATTTGTTATGATATTGGTTGTGTGAGCTCTACATAGGTTTCTTTCTTCATCATTTATGTTTACTATAATATCCTCTGAATCCGCTAAAATATTTATAACTGTTTTGTCATCTATTATCGGAGAGACACTGAATTTAGGGCCGAGTGATAGTACTCGTTTAATGTCATTGGGAATATTAATATTACTCGCATTTATAAACCACTTGTCAAAATTATAAAAGTTACAATAATGCGAATTTAACAGATTCTCTATCTTTTTTAAGTGTGTGTTCTTTATAGTATAAAACAATTTATTGTAGACCATGTTTTGTCGACGTGTGTACTCAATATACATGTAGTGTGGTATACTATCAGCTGTTTTTGACTTAATAATAGTTAATTCTTTTTCCGTGTTATTGATAAGATTATGAGTTAGTTTAATTTCCTAGTTTAGAATTTTGTGTTTTAGTTTATCGTTAAATCTCTTAAGAACCGGCGCAATGATTTTACCATCTCTTTGTAATAAGGCATGTAAATTGGTTAGTGCTTCTGGAATATGCCGCGGGAAGATGCATTTTTTTCTGCCTTGTATGAGAAAAATTTTTCTGTTGTTCAATTATGCCAATTTTGTGTTAAGTTTAGCCCAGCGTTTTAGGAGTATAGTGGTATTAGCTCTATAGGATTCGGTTGTTCGTTGATAGAAACCCATATCTTCTAAATGTTATGTAGTATAACGACCTTGCTGATTTGAATATATTGAATGATATTTGCAGGTTGTAGGGCAGCTGGTTATTTAAGCGTACTCTTTTTGGAAATGTGTCACATATTTAAAAACACGTATACCATGAATAAAAGGACAGATATAGATCAACTAAGCTGTATATACACATATCTACTTAATTTCAAACCTAGAACAAACTTAATTAGACCAATAGCATAACACAGGAACACGTACTTGCGCGCACACGCACACACACACACACACACACACACACACACACGTTCACACATACCCACACACATCCATGCGCATTCAACACACCCACACGCCATCAAGACAGGTTTAAATACAATTGTCAAAATTATAAAGGAATTATCATTGAAGGTTATTTACAGTATACATGTTCACAAGGCAAATAGTTTATAGTTTATAGTTTATAGTTTTAAATGTTTTATTGTTCAATTTTAAAATTCGATGTATACTTTAAGTTTTATATAGTTCAATGATATTGATGTGCATTCAACCTCAATTTAGTAAGTACTTATTGTATATTGCTTGATGCCCATAATGACGTTTTTGTAGTTTTTTGATAAAGGTTTGAAATAAACCGAAAGCTAAGAATATAATAAAGAGTACGCTTAAATAACCAGCTGACCCACAATCTGCTAATATCATTCAATATATTCAAATCAGCAAGGTCGTTATACTACAAAACATATATATATATATATATATATATATATATATATATATTATAGTGGTTTTAAAAGATCAAAAATAAATATAAACGAAGCAATTTCAAAACACCCTGTATAAAGGAACAACCAGAAATTACGTGCGAAATTTATATTAATTAATTCATTTTTAAGTATCAGGTATTAACGAAATTTTATAAATAATTAATGAAATTTAAGTAGGTTTGCAAAGAAATTAAATGGTAGAACCCAATGCCATTAATTTATTAATTAATTTGAATTTACTTGAACGAATATTGATGTATAATTTGCATAAAAGCGTGTAAAAACCCAATGATACCAAGATGAAACGCGTTACTATCTGACAAATATATCAGTGGGGTAGAAATACGCCGAACTCTAAATCGCGGAAATGTATTTAAAACGTTCGTGTAAAATTAAACACCTGCGTATTTTCTAAATGTCAAGTTCTGTTTAATTTGTAGATAACGAACAAATTATTCTAAGGATTGTTCAAGCGGTCGGATGTTTTAGCATAAAATACTAATGAGAAAGTCCACGTGTAGTACACAGCGCACAAACAAGGATATTGATTTTCTACCACTCAAACTAGGTTAGAAGGAGACGTAGAAAACGTATAAGCATGAGACCACAATAGTATAGGAGGGATTTGAGAAACGTCATTAGGTCTACGATTGGACGGTATGTTAGTTTGACTTGATATAAACACGAGGATAGTGTAGCGTAATTTTCTTGAAATATTATAACGAGGACGGAAATTCGCGGATTTGAAAATGGGGTTGAGTGCAAAATTGTGGGAACGTGTTGTGAGCAGGGGATTTCGGATAAATGAGGTTACATTGGGAGGATATAAATAGTTTAGGAGAATATTATTAAAGCCCTTATTATTTCGATCGTCCCAAAAGCACGTATGAAAGTCAACACGAGTTGTAAGTATTATCAAATCATTTAGATTGTATTGCTTAGTGGTAGCCTCTTAATTAAAAACGCGGTTAGTGTGCCGAGATTGCAATTTTTTGAGGTATCACCTATAATTTTTAATCAACTCGTGTCGGAACATTAAGTAACGTAGATTACTGTGAAAAAAAGTATAATTGAAGTGAAATTTGGAATTTGGTTACACCGAGAAAGCGGCGTTGGCGGATCAACTTGGATGGATTTCGTCTAGTAATAGCGGGAAACGATCTACAGACCAGATAGAAAAATACATGGCATCATCTACAAGAGCGGAGATCTTCTAGGAAATTCCAGGTAACGATTTAAAATTGTGATTCCTATAAACTGTAAATATTGGGGTGGCGTATGAGAGTGGTTTTTTTCAATGTAGTGTGAATTATTTGCGTATTGATCAGAATATGTGTAAATAACTTTATTACGGTATTCAACTAGAAATTTGAAGGTGTCTATAAAACTTTTAAGCGTTCCATCAGAACGTGAAAATTTCTGTGAAGAGTACATGGCTTTGTTTTTTTATTATTTTAAGAGTATGTAAAGTAGAAGGGCATACATTATGGGTTATTATAAGCTCACCATAACCCACAGTTTACTTAGATTATTAAAATAAATAATTAAATTATAAGGAAGGAATTTTAGAGAAGGTATTATTCAAGATCCATTAACTCCGAGTACATTTTATGTGTTTGATGATTGTAAAATTAAATACAGGACATTACAAAATAAGAGTTACTGAAGTGTAACGTGAACAATAAAATATGGACAGTGTTGAATTGCATTTGTAAATAGGAATAAATAAAAGATTGTATGTTGGGTGTATTTTCTGGTTTTATTGGGAGTGTGCGTGAATGATAGAATTTGAGAGTGAATATAGATATCCAAAAGGAGGTCCAAATGAGCTAGCCGGAAGCAGTTGAAAAGGCCATTCAACCGAGGAAGAGAGGAAAACGGGTAAGGATAATTTTTTTTTGTATTATTTAATTTTTGAATTTTCGAGTTTTGAAAAATATATAAAATTTTCGAATATATTTTTGTTTATGGTAAGGATTTACCCGAGTTCCACGGCATAATTTTGACGCCCAAGTCGTGAGGTTCGATTCTTATAAAGTTCCACGGCATAATTTTGACGGCCCAACGTTGGGGCTAGAATGTTTTTGAGAGAGTACTAAATTAGAGCGGAGTTCCACGGCATAATTTTGACGCCCAAGTCGTGAGGCTCGATTCTTATAAGCTTACACAGTAATTTATATATATATATATATATATATATATTGCTGTGAAACCTACAAAAAACCTCACCAGAGTGAAAAAAGATATTCGAACCTCTCGAATTTGGCACCAAGATTTGCTGTGATTCTCGCCCTGTTGAATCTCTTCTGATAATCGCCTCTTTACTCTTTCCGCCTCGGCTGCTCACCTAGTTAAAACTCTCATCCTCATTCATAAAAAAAAACAAACACATTCCTACCACAAACATCAACGTTAACTCTATTTACATCAATATTCATAATACATTAAAATTTCAAAATTAAATTGTAGCATAAATTTCAGTATCATAAAATTTCAAGATTAAATTTGTCATCATTTTAATTTGCATCCAGAATTAAAGTCATTCATCTAAAGTTGTTTCAGAGCTTCTCCGGAACTCATCTAAGTATATCAAAATCTTGTTCTCTAGATCCAATCACGATTACGAATAACATTTGAATATGAACACCCCCGAAAAATAGCAAAGAAATTCATACTTCTTTCACGCTATACCCCAAAACTGCCTACTTTTGTTTATTCATTTATCGTTACTAATTTGAATAATTTGTACAGTAATACTCGCAAATATAACTAGACTTTATTACCTTGTATCTTCTTTTCTAAGTGCACTAACGCATAGTAACTTGTATCGTAGCACGTAAAGAGCAAACTATTTGAAAGTATTCAATAATCACAAAATATAAGAGCAAACTGTTTCAAGTATTGAATCAAAATCGAAAATCTAAGATAGCGAAACTGTTTAAAGTCCGGGTTTATATAATAGCTCGCCTGCACGTCGGTTTAGTCCCGCGACGGCCAGTTTTTAGAATTTCGCATACTATGTTCCCTTTTCGACAGTCCGGCACGCGGTTCTATTAAATTTGCACACGCGCCAGTTGAAAATCTAAGAAATTTTCACACGGCTCGCAAACACGTCCGAGAATAACTAATTAATTTTGTATAGAAATCGTTACGTTTACACCTCTCATATCTGCATCTTATTACAACCAATCGTAGCCCTCGTGACGCTACACAAATCACGCCTTTAATTATTAGTGTCTCTGCCATTTTATCTGTCTTTTTCTAACTTGCTTCTAGTGGTGCAAATCGATACTCTTTACTATCGGTTATTTCAGTCCACGTGTATTCTTATTTGAGTTAAATAACCCCGTATCTAGCCTTCCCGTTAATATAAGCTACGGTTTATCCGACCGTTTCCAATATACGCAGAATTTTCATGTTTGTCCAAACAAATTAAACTGAAATTGACTTTTAAAAATACGCAGGTGTGTGCTCCTAATTAACGTTTTAATATAATTCTCAGAGCTTTTATTTCATGGTATTTTAACATTGGATTTTCACAGGCTTTTATGCTTATTATATTATTAATAATGGTTCAATTAACTCCAACTAAAATAATAATGAATGGCATTGACTTCTACCCTTTAATTTTTAGCGAATACGCACTAAATATTAATTTATTATTTGTACACTTTGTTTAATACCCATTACTTAAAAATTGAATTAATTAATATAAATTTTGCACGTAATTTCTATTTGTTTCTTGGAACAATTAAATTAAATACACGTTGAGCATTTTAATTCTGCTTCTTTTTATAGAAAGCGTCCTTATACACGGTGATTAAAATTATTTGATGTCGTTAATTAATTTTCTACCCTGGTCTAAATTTGAGTATTTTATATATATATATATATATATATATATATATATATATATATATCATTCTCACACTATTTTCTTAACAAAAACTTTTAAGCGCGCGGTGTTCATTGTTCATGAGATTTAATTTTGTTTTGTTATTACTCACTTTTTAAAAATCTACATTATGCACATTTGCAAATTTTTAAATGTGAATTTTTAATAAAGCTTTAACATTTCTAACAAACGGTTTCGTTAATCACCGTGTATGATTAGAAGTGAGGTGATTCGATTTTTTTTCGAGTTCGAATTTTGAGTCAAGCTTGTATTTCGGTTTGATTCGGTTTTCTGGTTAAGATCAAATTTTAGATTTTTAAACGAGTAAACTAAATTTAAACTTGCTTTAACATAATCCCCATTCTGAACGAACCTGCATCTTGACGAAGTTCTAGAATACCCGAACGTGTAAAATGGCTTATGTGTTTCAATGAGCTAAAGAGCCGAATTATAGGTTTAACCAAATTAGTGGGGTTTTTAGTGACGAACCAGACTAAAACAGGTCCTCGAAAGAGGGCAGAGCTTTTTTGGTACTTAGTGTGGCATAGACCATAGGGGTCGGTATGGTATTCTAAAACACACTACTGCGATGTAGAAGGCAACGGGATACCACTACATTACCTCCCAAGTACACTGCGCACAAAAATTGTTAGTAAAGATGAAAGCATCCTGTGGGGTAAAAATTCCGGAGGTAAAATAGACCCGCATTTGAATCTCCGGTAGAGGATTACTTTGGGAGATGTGATCCAAAGGTATAAAAAAAGATCCGTGAACATTCTGTGAGTCGGAGCGTGGAATATTAGAAGTATGAAGCAAGTAGGTAAACTAGAGAACCTGAAAATGGAAATGGATAGGTTAGCACTAGACGTAGTAGGAATCAGCGAATTTCGCTGGCCAGAGGCGAGGGATTTTTGGAGTGGAGACTTCAGGGTAATTCAAACAAGATCAGAAGAAAAGAATTCGAGTGTGGGAACAGTTATGCGAAAAAAAATAGGATGACATGTAGAAGACTACTTACAAAAGAAAAACAGAGTACTCATTGTTAGAGCAGAATCTAGGTACAGTGAGGAAGAAGTAGAGGCGATCTACAAAGATATCGAAGACATACTAAGATACATAAAAAGACATGAAAATTTAATAATTAGGGGGGATTTCAATGCAGTGATATGGGAGGGTAGGGAAAAAGCGGTAGTAGGCTTATTTGGTTAAGGCACGAGGAATGACAGGGGAAAGAGGCTGGTAGAATTTTGCAACAAAAACAATTTAACCATAACAAATACATTATTTCAACGTCATGCTAAAAGACGATACACATGGAAGATGCTAGGAGATATAGAAAGATATCAAATAGATTAAATTATTGTTAGACAACGGTTTAGGAATCAAGTAAAAGACTGTAGAAGTTACCCAGAAGCAGATATAGACATTGGCCACAACATCGTAATAATAATAATGATATTAAAGTACAAAGAGGTACAAACTAAGACGGAAATAGAAAAAACAGACGAAGCACACAAATTAATTAGAATGAATTTTAGGGATATAAAACCATATAGCAAAAATATAAGGGACACTGGAGGAAACGTTATTATAGAAAATGTAGTGAAAGTGATTAGATGGCAAGAATATATAAGTAATTTATATGTAAGAAAGGAACTAACAGCATTAAAATAGGAATCAGACATTAAAAATGATGACTTGGAATTTCCTATACTTAGAGATAAGTTTGAATTAGCATTAAAGGATCTGAAAAATGGTAAGGCGCTGGGTACAAATAAGGTGCAAGCAGAAACTTTAAAAGCCGCTGGGCAAGCAGTAACAAAACGTTTCTTCCAACTTGTAAGCTATATGTTTGAGACAGGCGAGATACCCAAAGATTTCAAACGTAACATCATAGTTACTCTGCCAAAATAAGAGGAGCGGATAAATGAGAAAATTTTCGAACAATAAGTTTGACAGCACACGTTTCTAAAATATTAACTAGAATTGTACAAAGACGAATGGAAAAACGAATTAGAGAAATACTAAAAGATCAATTTGAGTTTAGGCGAAACAGGGGAACACGGGAGGCTATTTTAGCTCTGAGGGTGATAATGGAGAAAGCAATAGAGAAGGGAAAAAGCGTATATATAGGGTTTGTGGATCTGGAAAAAGCATTCGACAGTGTAAAATGGAAAAAAGTGTTCGAAATACTCAAAAAGATTGGAATGAGTTTTAGGGATAGACGGATAGTACATTGCTTATACAAAGAGCAAACGGCGGTAATAGAATTAGAGCAGGAAAGTAGAGAAGTAAATATTAGGAAAGGGTGAGACAGGGATGTGCCTAATCCCTATTAATTTTTAACTTGTATGTTGAAGAGGCAACGAATACTGTCAAATGCAGGAAGACATTTGAAACTACTATGCAGGGACAAAAGAGCTTAGATTTGCAGATGATATAGCGATATTAGCATATAGCAAAGAAGAGTTAGAAGCCGCTCTTAGTGAAATGGAAACAGTTCTAACAGAGAGATGCGGTATAAAAATTAACAAAGATAAAGCTAAGATTCTAGTACGCAACAGAGGGGAAAATAAATCAAAAACAAGAATACAAATTGGTAACAAGAATTTACAAGAGATTAAAGATTTCCGCTACCTAGGAAGCCAAATAACGCAAGATAGGAAAAGCACAAAAGATATAAAACAAAGATTGGCACAAGGTCGTGCTACATTTAACAAGAACAAGCAACTACTGTGATCAAAGACAACAAGCATAGAAACAAAGAAAACAACAAAGGTTGGAAGCCTTTAAAGTGTGGTGCAATGGACGTATGGTGAAGATATCATGGACAAACAAAGTTAAGAAAAAAGAGGTACGAGAAATGGTAGTGGAAGGAAGAAATATGTGGAAAGCAGTAAAAATATAAGAGATGGGATGATAGGCCACATACTAAGACATGAGAGAATAATGCGGAATATATTAGAAGCAGAGATAGGAAAAAGGAAAAGTAGAGGTAGACCTGGGTTAGACTACTGCACACAGATAGTAAAACATGTAGGATGTGGGAAATTTCTGAGAAATGTGTAGGCTAGCACAGAATAGAAATTAATGTAGGTATGCATCCAACCAGGCCCAAGATGGAAAAGTTAATGACGAAAGAAATGACTGTACTTAAACATGATGATTATAATAAACAACTACAGGTATTGGTCTTGCAATATTCTCAACTAATGTTAATTGTGCGAAAGAATTTACTGAAAAATTATTAATACGGCAAATGTCTAAGTGTTGAATTATCCTTGGCAGCCTCAGCCTGATTAACCCCCCTCACATGCCTTACATTTGGTATTCAAATGCTCTGCCCGAAAGTACTACATTGGCCAGGAAGCGAGCTTTTTTACCCGTAAAATTTGGAATTTTGCTGTTCCAAGCAAGGTAGGGATCTTTAACGTACGTGACAACACTCACACACGGGACCTCCGTGTCGGGATTCGAACCCGGTACCTTGGGTGTAGTAGTCACACGCATACCAACTACGTCACGGAGCCGCTCAATGAAAGTAATTCCTACATTTGATTTTCCAGAAGCGAGTTTTTTTTACCTGAAAAATTTAGAATTTTGCCGAACCCTTGCTGTTCCAAGCAAGGTAGGAATCTTTAACGTGCATGACAACTCTCACACACAGGAATTCCATTTTACCTCTCATCCGAACAAGGGCGTATTTTTGTGAAAAATGCTCGCCTAACATATTTCAAGCGGACCATGTCGGGTTTCGAACCCGATACCTTGGGTATAGTAGTCACACGCATACGAACTACGCTACGTACCCGCCTCCCCTTTACATATCACTGAATCTCGGTGAAATAAGGCATATAATTAGAAAACAATAGAAGGGGGATCGAGCTGTATATAGGCTGTTGTGGGAACTTCAGGGAACTGTGTAGGCTAGCTCAGAACATAAATAAGTTGAGGTACACGTCCAACCAGTTTCAAGACGTAAAACCTAATGACGAAAAAATAAGTGCACTTAAATCTGATGATTATTATTAACAAACTACAGGTGTTGGTTGTGAAATATTTTCGACTAATGTTGATTGTGCGAAAATATATAATGGAAAAACTATTAGTTTGACAAAAGTTCAAATGCTAGGGGAACTTGGCAGCCAAAGGCTGCTTACCCCCGTTCACATACCTTACATGTGATTTTCAATGCTCCACCCGAAGGTACTACATTGGCCAGGAAGCGAGTTTTATTATCTAGAAAATTTTAAATTTTGTCGAACCCTTGCTGTTCCAAGCAAGGTAGGGATCTTTAACGTGCGTGACAACACTCACACACGGGATCTCCATTTTACCTCTCATCCAAACGAGGGTGTATTTTTTTGTGAAAAATGCTCACCTAACATTTTTCAAGCGGACCGTGTCGGGATTCGAACCCGGGACCTTGGACGTAGTAGTCACACACATACCACTACGCGACGGAGTCCCCCCCCCCCTTCACATACCACTGAATATCGGGGAAAAACAATAGAAGGTGACCGAACTGCATCAAACAAGAAAGAACAACAGCTATGTTCAAAGACAGCGAACATAGAAACAAGAAGAAAAATTGTTCAAAGCATATGTGTGAAGCACGGCACAGTACGTCTATGAAACAGGGGCAGTAGGAAAAGCAGACAGAAAGAGATAGAAGCCTTCTGAAATGTTGTGCTTTCAGATGTATGGTAGCATGGACAGACAATGTTAATAACAAATAGGCTATAGAAATAGTAGAGGAATAAATATATCTGTGGAAAACAAAAAAAAAATAGGAGAAATAGAAAGACAGGATACGATCTAAAGCGTTTCTGGGGAATAGTACGGGGTATATTACAAGCAGAGATAGGAAAAAAGAGGTAGAGGTAGACCGAGATCAGACTTTTGCATGCAGATAGTGATAGATGCAGATTGTACAATTTTCAAGGAAATGTGAAGGTTAGTTCAAAATAGGAAACAATGAGGGTACGCGTCTAACCAGTTCCAGGACTGAAGACCTAATGATAATGATTGATTAACATAATCCATATTTTAAGTCACACAGCTTTAAATAGAGCCAAAATCTTATATCGTATGACACGCTTTCATATAAAAAATTTCTTCTGCCAGATTAATTACCTATAAGAATATACGTAATTTTTTTAAAGTTAAAACTAAACTTACAACTAATTTAGACATAATAAATATAAGTTAGAAAGTTTTGATAAAATAATTTAAAATTCTACTAAGTCTGTTATGTCATTATTGTCGTTAGTACTTTATTCTAAATAATATGCTCCTGAAAAGCAATACAAAATGAGCAAGAAAATTTCTATTTTCTTTCTATTCTACTTACACCTGGGGCAACATAAAAATCAATTAATTGATTTTTAGAGCAGACCATTGACCTCTGACTTCTAGACTCTTGGTGCAGTCTGAGTTGAACTGCTGCTTTTAAAGGTTGTGTACATAAAGGCAGGGCGATTTCAGTATTGATTAATAATTACTGCCTTGGGCATTTACATCAGTATGAAAATTTAATTTTCAATTAGATACTTCTTGCACAGACCATTTTCTTTCTATTGCTTCACCGCAATTATAATTTTCTTTTTGTTTGATATATACGTAGAAATCCCTAATTTTTTAAACTAAGGAATAGCAATACAATATGTAACGGTCGGTAGAAAATTTCGTCAAACGAACCCTGAAGTTGTTTCTAAAAGAGAGGTTAAATATACCATTTTTGAATCAAACCCAATAGTAGCGTGTGTTCTAACCATACAATTAAAAATTGTGACTCAAATAATTAAAAATATCTTTGAAAATCTACATTTATGTGCAGGTCTATTCGTACTGACACGCACCAACAAGTATGTAACTATACAACATACGAAAATACATATCCTCTGATTGGATGTTGGAAGTCATGCAATCATCTCGGGCTTTTTAAATAATTGTTTTAAACTTTGTATAAAATGTTTATTAAGATTTTTTTATAATAGAATTATAGTTTCTTGTTTAATAGACACACAAAAATTATTCTTAATTGGTGTTGCCACCTCAGGTAAACACACCTTTCGTGTCTAGATACTAGTCAACTCAATTACTGAAATTTATTTTTTAATAACTGTTAATTGTTTTATTAATTATACAATTAAATATTTTTGTTCAACGCCAACATCCGTTTAACTAAAATCGCAGGAAAATCGTTAAGAAACTGCAGGTATTTATATTTTATAACACAATGAATCAATTAGAATTTAATGTACTTGTTTAAGGTTGAACTTCACTCGCAAATTAACTTTAAAACGAATAAGTAAAAAACTTACTTCATTTTATTAACAACTTTATCAATCTGAAGTGCCAAATAACCAATTTCTGCAAGTTCCTTCTTTAATCGTTATCAAACTTATTATCATTTAGCACAACTGAACATCAAAACTTGGAAAGTGTAGTAAAAGTACAGTAATTTTTAACAAAGACATACTTCAAGAATCCACGTAGTTTGCAGACTTAATTTCTTAAATTTTTTCATGATCCTGCATGTTGAAAATTTCTTTTCTTCCAGATGTCTAAATTGTCTTTATAAAAGTATGTCCAAGCTGATACAGTTTTCGTATTTTTAGCTCCTTTGAGTCTTTTGGCAGCCCACATGTATTAGCCAAAACCAATGCCCCAAAACTATGTATTAAGTTTTTTTATTTCTGAATAAGTACAAGAACACAATAAGCTTCAAGAAAATAAATGATAACATTCTTTCACCCTTGGGCAACTTTATATATTCAATATGGTAGAAGATTTTGATATATAAAATAGGAAAATGAGTACACATTCCTAAACGACACCAGAAAGTGTGTCTTTCTTCAAGCACTAATCTAGTTACCATCAAAAGATTGAAGAAGAAGAATATGCAACATAATATAAAATACCTGACCCCAATAGAAAGATACCATGGACTAAAGAAGCCACCAATGCCCAGACATTTAGTATTGAGATTACCCTCGCCTTTAAAGCTTTTGTGCCGTATCAACTTAAAGAACATAGGAGATTGACTTCAAGTTTTTAAAAGACATTATCAGTGACCAAACAGTCCAGAGTTTTAATGGCTTTAATACGAAAGTCATCCGTGAAGATGGTACCCAGGTGAATCCTGCACCCCCCGCAATGTGCAGGCCATTAATTGGCATGGCCTCATCGCATCCTGATACTATAATGACTGCTTTGGTAGAAGTTCAATATCTATCAACAAAAACCGGCCAGGATATAACAGTTTTTACATGTGATCTACAACTCCATAAGATTGCATTTCACATTCAATGGGTGTATCGTGATAAATTACATTTTTTATATAAAACATTTTGTGTTATATATCTCAGTATCTTAATATGTAGCATTTATTTGTCCAAATGCGTGCATTAATGTGAAATTAAGCGCGGAATATAAATATAAGTCAAATAGCTAAAAGTGATCCAATATGTAAGTGCAAAGCAGTAATCTTAGATATTAATTATTTTATTTTTCAACAAATATTAAAAATTATCCCAAATGGCTGTGTACACGTTTTGATTAATAAAATTAGAAAACTAATATATTAACGTGTAAAATTTAATTAAAAAATTTAATAAATAGCAAAGCACTTTCGGCGTAAGCCGTCCTCGGAGCATTTCTTGTCAAATTTAATTAAAATTAGACGCATAATTCCTAAACGATGAAAGAAATTTCCTTAGACACACTGGGCTAAGCTGGATTTAATTCTACAAAGAGCTGAATTGAGTGTAAGTAAAAACAATTAAACAACACAACAAAATTTGGAAGCCACTACATCCGTATGCACGATAACCAAAAAGAACATTCCTTAGAGAGGATGTAAAAACTCGAAAGAAAGATATTCCGGATAGCTGTAAAAAGGAAACATTTGAAAAATAATTACTACTTAAACATGTGCTCGCCCCTGCTTTTAAAGTGCTCGCTTCATGGTACCTATAAGAGATCTACTGCAAAAAAATAAATATGGCATGTAGGACCTCTCCAACAATAAAAATTTTCACATACAATTTTTACCAAATTAAATATGGTTTGAGAGTCTAAACCTTAAACAAATTTGTCTTACTTAATATTTTTGTTTTCTAAACGCTGTTACTTTCATTTTCGGCAATAATTGATTATTTACATAAATTCCTTTTCTAGTACTAAATTCTCCAACAATACCCGATATATTGTACCTGTTCAGATAAACTCGCTTTACTATAATTTTCAACTCAAATCCCTTGTTAATTCATTATCCGTTCGTATAAATTCCATGTCTATGGTTAAATCCTTCCGCATAATTAATAATAAATACTCTTTCTAAAAATATCTCAACGTAAATCTAGTTGTTTTGAAACGACAAGTTTATGCTACAATTAATTAGTCGAGATCCTGTTTAGGTATCCGTAAGCGCGTTATACCTTCCGATAACGTATAATTGCGTTCTAGTGGGTTTCCAACTAAAGATTTGTCGAAATAATATTTCCTACTATTCTCCGGTAAAACCGTGTTTTCCAGTTTCAATTGCGTTTCGATAACGCGGCTGTTTGCTTTTTGAGTTCGTGTTATTTTTAACTCCTTTTAAACTTTGATTCTGCAGCCTGTGCGTTGATGCACTTGTAAAAACTACTCGTTCTGGTACTCCAAGATCGATGCACGTTTCTCCTCTATCAAATGTGTAGATTTGGTGTGTATTGCTAAGCGCTCCTGGGTTGTTGATATTATTACGATTTTCCTTTTTTTAGCTCTTACCTGGAGGCTAACTTGCTTGTTGCGTAGCCCGATTATTCCTTGATGTAAATCAACTGCTCTTGTATGTAGACCGCCGTTGCAATTACGGTAGTAGCATGGTTATTGCTGACTACCGCGGCGATGCTGTGTCAATTCGCTTCCGAGGGCTGACAAGATAAGTATCCCGACACATGTATGTGACTTGTTTTCCTTTTCTAACATACCCAGGGATAAACCTCATTTGAAATTAGATACGCTAATGTTTGTTCTAGTAAGATCCTTACTAGAAAAGTTTCAAACTTCAATGCTTTTGCTTTTTGTACTTAACCCATCTGCTTATACAAAAGTATCAGCAGTATTCTTTTTTTTACTGATTAGAGTTATAACAAATGCTTCGTATGGTAAAATCCTTACTGGAAAGGTTTCTAAATTTAATGGTTTTTTTAAATTAACCCATCCGCCTATACGAAAGTATCCGCGTTATTCTTTTTGGCACTGATTAGAGTTATTGCATGTTAGCTACGAATTGCGCACTTCGTGGAACAATTAGTGAATTTGTCCATAGAGTAAAATTGTTTTATTAAATAGTAACCTTAGTTAATTTTGTTTTGCTGTTTCGATAGAAATTTCTATAGTTGTGTTTTTATTGTAAATAGAAAATCGTTGTCGATGTATTATTTTTGTGTTGCTAGGAAACCCTCCCCTCGCCGTATTGGTAGTTAGCCTGGTATATTTACGTTTTCTTCCGGCTACGTCATGGTATGTAGCAACGCTTTGCGTAAATATTCCGTATCTGAGTATTTTATATTACTGATAAAATATTATTTAATGATTTTAATTTCTATGTGTGTCACAATAATTATTTCAAATAAAAGTTTTTTTATTAACTTGACATATGTTATAGATAAGAATAAAGATACAATTAGCACAGAAATATAAATTATATACAGATTTTGCTTGTATTGAAATTAATAAAAGAGTGAATGCCGTACAACAAAGAACATAACTGCTTTACCGAACCATAAATAATATAATATTCCTTAAAACATACTAAATTTGACACCAGCATTTAGGCAAATTATTCCAACAAACAGATCTGCTTCTCGTTTACAGGTATTGGTAACTTAAGATTTATCCATTAATTAGATAATACTAAAAATTTACATTTTTAAGAAATTAATATTAAAGATTTCTGTTGATAAAAAAACAATCAATAACAAAATTTACCTAGACTGAAGGTCCTTTACACGACATGCAACAATCGACGTTTCATATCAAAATTTTACTAATTAAAGTACATTTCATTTCAGAAAATATTTCTTTTGAATTTACATAATTTGTGATATGCTTATAATCACAACATATTTACCCTAACAAACAGAACAATTTCTACATATTCTAAAATACACAAATAAGGGAAATTGCTCTACATCAAATGCAATTTCCCAATAACAACCATAGTAACTAATCTGTGAGAAACAATTTCTTCTTATTAAACCAATACCGCATATATATTTAAACGTGTTACTCACCTAAGAATTGATATACTTAGCTACATATGTTTTCTTAACAACAGGTTCAAAGGCGCGATCATGACAACAAGGAAAATGTCATACTTAAAAAAAGCTTTACACCATCTTATTGTAAACTGCAAATTTTAAGTGCTTTATTAAATCCATACGAATTAATAATTAGATTCCAACTTTATAACTAAACCATTACTTGTTACGCAATTGATGAACCTTTAAAATACTGAATTACCTATGACTTCAACTGAGTTACCCAAAAATACAACATCTTTACAGTGTTTGGTCAGGAACATCGCATCGGTGACTAATTTTATAATTAACTATCCCCAATCTCAAGAGCTAAACCTCAAGTCTTTTGCGAACATGTTGCATCGAAACCACTTCTAAAACTACTTTCTATTCTCTTTATCTACTTGAACTGTTCGATTGAGATTGTTCATACCCGTCACAATTCAAATTCCAAATTAACAACTATAAATAAGAATCGCCCTACGCCTTATTACAAGCAACCTTCAACTTTATCTTTATCAACTTAATTCAATAGATTTAAGAATGCCAAATACGTGTTTCATAAACAGTAAACTCTTATAATAAACTGTTACGTTAACTTTTTAAAATGGAGTGATTCTGTATTGATTTGCATCCACCTTAATTAATCGTCTCCTAAAGATGGTAATCTGAACCCTTTTTATGTTATTCTCAAATTACACAAGTTTAACAAGTTCAATGAATATGTATTAAACAGTCCTGTATTGAAATTTCTTTCAGTGTAAAAGTACGTGGAATGTACTTTAAAAGTTTTTAAAATTGTCTGAACTGTTTGAGTATCATTAAAACAACTTCGCTAAATTCGTTGAAAAAAAAGAAGCATTTGCTCCTCTTTAAACCACTTCTAAAAGGCTAGAAGCTCGCTTTATCAATTCCTTGTAACACATTCGTATAGTCGCTATTATTTCCAATAGTTTATTCTACGAAACATGTTTGAAACAACTACTTTATATAAAAGCTTTTAATGCTTAGCAATCCTACTTCGTTATATTTGTAAGCATTTGGGCTCGCTCAAGTTTGATGGGTAATAAAATCGATCTCCTAATTTAGTCGTTTCTGGAATCCCCGTAGCGTGGATCGATAATAATACGAATATTTATTCATTTCTAAAAGTCAGGCGACCGGTTATACGTTGCGTTGACTTTGGCAATATGCAAAGTCACATATTCGCTTGGGTGTTTTAGAATATCTTTTGCTTTCCCATTCACACAACAAAATTTAATGGAATTAATTATCTTATTTAGCAGTCTTTATTGCTTGTATTGTAGGAATGTTTTGCCGTTGTTGTCTGGAATATAGTTTTACTTGCTTTCGCAGAAGATTTAACATTTTATTGCTGGAAATGGTTTTATGTTACTTACCCTGTCATTTTCAAGTTGTATAAATACAAGTTCAAGTTTTGAAAGGCTCTCTTACTTATTTGACTCTTCTCTTATGTATCTGATTCTAATACTATACAACGTCTTTTGAGCATTGTAAAGTCGCGATTTCAAAATGCGTTTTTGTACATAGTGTGCTAGTATAGTTAAGTTGGTTGATCCAGCACCTAGCCGTAGACAAATCCAGCCTGCATTTCCTCATCCTAAGATGGTACCAGATAGAAGCCGACAACTTAAGGTACAGTTTTTCTGTTTGCTTTACTTGTGTTGCTGTTTTGAAAGATATGCACTTTTTTTTGGTTGATTCCGCAATAAATTACAGACCGTACATTACCAAAGGCACGTTCATAATGCACGAACGATTATACAATTATTCTTAAAGCTTTCATTATAGAACTTTCTACTGTTTCTTTTTCTGTGTAAATTAATGCTAACGTCAACGACTTGCTGGTTAATACTTGATTTCGTTATTTAAAATTTAATGTTACGTTCGTAAATCTTACCAGGTGTACTTCCTAAAGCAGATGTTACTGTATTATTTCTTGCAAATTTTACTGTATTGTTTCTTGTGTGTGTATATATATATATATTGCTGTAAATGCCTATAACTTCGAGCCCTACACTTGAGCCATATAAAGATTGCTGTGGATTGTTCAAAAAAATCGGGATCGCCTTCGAGTCCCAGCGTTGTTGGGCCGTCATAAAATTTTGCTGAAAAAATTATAAAAAAATTTTTAAAAATCTTTCAATACCTCTAGTTCGCCTCCTTATTTCTGCCTCCAGCTAGCTCTAAATCTGCTTCCTCCTGGATATTTACTATCCTAAGTTCACTCTTTCTCACATATACAGTCAAATAAATTACCACTCAAATAATGCAACAAGACATACAACCTTTTTATTTATACATATTCAAACGTTTCCATTATTAAGAATATATTTACACATTTGTATATAGTTTCAAAAACTGTTACAATCTCAATCCTTAAACCTTTTGAAATTTCATAATTTGTACTTATTTCAACAGTTTTATTTTATACAAGTAGATGGGCCCGTCGCGAAACCCTAAATTGACTTTTATTCAGGTCTATGGTGAGCCCAGTATAAACCCAGTTACTTTAAATGTCTAAAAACGCCGCATTTTTGTTTAAAACAAATTTAAAGACCTGTTTACTCCTTACATCAAAAATTTTATGCATTTAGTAACACTTATAAATAATAAAAACCATTAGTCCTTTACATATACCCTTTAAATGAGTTTTAATGATAGTAAAATACACCCCCAATGTTTCAAATCACTCAAGCACAAAATAACTGCACAAATGTTCAAGCAAAAGCAAGAGAAATTAATTTCGTTACGTGGAGTAAGCTTTTTTTCATCATCGCCTCTGAAGATGTTGTCCATACACTTCGTCGTTATACATAACTCCAACCCATTTTCACTCGCTATCCAAATCTTTGCAGCCGCTTTTAGTGTTTCTACCTCGATACTTGACTAGACGAAGCTAATCACCTTCCGTAATTACTAAACGTCACGCATTCTTGTTTCAAGCACTTCTCAACTCGCTTACCCTAGTACCATCCTTCACTTTGTTTGTAAAGTGTAGTAACAGCACCGTCAATTAACTAACACTCACTTGTGCAATTCACACGATTAAAAAACTACCAACGTGCTGTACTAACACCGCTTTACACTTTTAAATTAGGATGCTGCTTTAGCAAAGCAAAGGCAAACGAATAAGCGACGTACGATAATAATCAAAAGTAAGAGATTTTTACTACCTCTCCTAGTGTATTTATATTTTCTGATCCACCCCTCTCGGACCCTATTTCAGTCGAAAAGCTTATTTTATCTTAATTGATTCTAAAAATTTTACGCGTAACCGACTAGTACAACCGACAATTCTCTTTCCATCGTGCTTTTCACCTGAAATCTGTTCAACAACATATAACCGTGCGGGCTTTTTAAAACTTTCTAGCCTTCAACCAATCACATTTCTATCTTGCATTTCTACGTCCAGCCTCTAGCTATCTTTCCGTGTTTCACCCATATTTGCTGTCTCTTTTAAAATCCCACTCAAGCAACAGAAAATCGATATTGTGGTTGACCTTCAAATCTACCGCGTACTTTAAACGAGTATTTTAACCAACTTTCATTATACATGCTTTCTGCCTGATTTACACTACGGATATTCTATTTCACTTTGCTTTCAAACCATCTGTTGTTTTAATAGCTTATGCATTGACCGTTACATACAATTCCACAGAATTCTGTCCCAACGTTCATTCAAGTTTCTTTGAACTCGTTATTTTCAACTGTCAGGTTATTCTATGGAGCAACCGTCCGTTTGAAATTATAATTCCATGTTTCAGCATTTCTTAGGATTTGTATTTTAACGAACGTTTAGTTTAGTTAAATTGAAAATACTCATTTCCATTATTGATTTATTTACCCAAAAGCTCTGTTTATTATCCGATGCGCTTGATTTAAAATATTAAAACTAATTATGCGTATTCTTGAGTTTCCACGTACTTCAAAGCTTCTACACGTTATGCAAATTTAACATTTTGATTTAGAAATACAAAAATATGTTATTATCCGTCCGTTTTCAATGTCACAATTAATTAATGTGGTGCGTAAATAAATCGTTCCTGTTTCCTATATACACAGTCGTTAAAAATTTATTATCTAGACCTATCTATCCTTCTTAACCTATAAATTCCACGACAATATGTATATATATATATATATATATATATATATATATATATATATATATATAAGGCTGGAACATGTAACTATTCTTGCATGTACATGTGTACCTATTATTTAGATAATAAAATTTTATTCTTGATATTTTTAAATCTTTAGGTTTATACTGTATTATATGTAAATTTACGCTTCGTTTACATCACGTTATAACGAACGATTACGTAAATGTGTGTTTTTGACGTTTATAAATATTCTTTCGGGACTATGTTTTACTTACAGGTTGTAATAAAACTTTCTATTGACGCTTCTAATTTTCTTTCTATATCACCCAACCCATTCTACGACATTTTTGAGCTAGCCCAAAATTCAATTCTTTTGGATTTCGATTCTATCATTCTGTCCCTGTTATGTTGTAGTATTTGGTGTAAGCGATTTTCGTTACTTACTTTACTGCTTTCTTTCTTGTCTACGCGAGTTAGGCTTTGACCTTTGGGAGCTGCTTTCCTAAAAAGACTTCTTTTAAAAACTCTTCTAACAAACTTATTTAAACAAAAATTACAAGTGGAAATTTAATTTACAAGTACTGTATCAAAATTATTCTAAGTTGAAATTACTATTAAATGAACTAAATTAGGGCGAGTAGTCTGAACAACCAACAATGCTAAAGTTGTGAGGTTCAAGACTGGCTGACTATTTTGGGCTCTCCAGGGTATTTATGTTGTTCCTGCCCCTCACATTGCTTGTGGAAAATGCAGAACTCATGTCTGCTTATTTCTTTATTCATTTATACAATGCAAAGTAACAATTTTAATTCTAGTAATTGCGGTTTTATAACCTATTGTGACCTGCACCTGCAGTGTCACGTTGCGTCTAGAATACAATGTATTTATATACGTTCTCATGTCTTTAGTCTTACTTCTTTTAACCTTTTATTATCTATTCTTCAATTATACAATGTTGCAAGTTAACTTAAGATTCAATAAATCCATTTAATTTGTTACATACCAAACTGATCATGTCTCATGTTTTAGGGTAATAGATACTTTGTATGCTAATTGCCGCGTATTTTTGAAATGATACGCTAACTTCCGCCGTTGGTGACGGTCGAGTCTGCGCAAAAGGAATGCGAAAGTGCGCGAGTCAAGGAAGCGGGCATTAATTAACTTGACATGGACTAAGTAAAAAATGTCCAAGTGCGGTGTAGTTTTAAAAAAAAAGATATGTAGTTTTCCTTTACCGTTCCGCTACCTCTTTCCTTCAAACCCCTACGAGATGCAATAGGAAGTTCAGCAACGGATAATAATTTGATGTTCACGGCGTAATCACAAAAACATCCCGCGTGCTGGACCCTAAGATGAAGTTCCAAGATATACATATCACGTAAGTAATTTGAATATTACCTAGAATGTGCATGTAAATTGACTTAGACAGCGATTGCATCATCCGGTAAAAACGTGGCCGGTATAAGTTATATAACGGCGTTAGAGCCACGCCTAAATCATAATGCCGCGTAATGTAACAAATTATACATATATTTGATTTGGGGGATATGTAACTCGCGGAATACCGTAACAAGACACTAATAAAATGGCGATTCCTCAAAATGGAAATAGAACTAAATATCAAAGATCTAACTGGAAGATCAACACACTAGTATTTAAATTCATAATAGTAGAGAAATATATAAGATTTCGAATTTGCGGAATGTATAGGCATTTAAATCGGCAAAAAAGCGTACATGTACAAATGGATTTAAAACATGCAGATACTGGTGCAGTCGTACAAGTGTTTAGAAATTAACATTATTGATAGTATTGTAGAATCAACGCTATTTTACAGCAAATAAATAACAATACAATAGCATTAGAGTCATTAGCGTCATATACCTAATATTATTATTTTTGAAAGTGACAAACACAGAATTGAGACTATCGTGCTAAAGATAACACAGAACAGAACCAATTTATTTTGAGATATTTTGTATTATTAAATTTCAAAATTAAGCGCTAATCTACTTACTGAACGCTTTCTACAGAAAAGACGGTAAAGTAAGTCTAAATTTTTTAAAAACTTGTACTTAAAGCTTTACTTTGAGTACATGTTCCGTGTATATTTCTAAATTATAGATTTCAAGAAAAGGTGTTTTTGTTAATGCTAAGAAGTAGCGTAAGAATTTCAGCGAAGGTGTGGAATAGCATTTAATGTAACCAAATCGATTTACAATGCGGATTTATTTCACAACATTACCGAAACTTACTGGAAATTTATAAATTGCTTAGAACGTTTCACTTTTGTAACGCTTTCCGCTTACTAAGTTTTACTAATAGAAAAATAAAAACCTAGTTCTTAAAATGCGTGATATGAGAAAGATTTCGAATATATTGTTTTTAAATTAAAAACTTCACTATGTGTAGAGAATCAGTTTATATGGTTTTTTGCACATTTTTAAAGCTTATTTCTTTTATTCACCAAAAATACACAGTTAATTAAAGTGTGCATTTATACCTTACATGTGATTCTCTAATGCTTCACCCGAAGTTACTACATTGGCCAGGAAGCGAGTTTTTTTTTACCTGGAAAATTTGGAATTTTGCCGAACCCTTGCTGTTCCAAGCAAGGTAGGGATCTTTAACGTGCGTGACAACACTCACACACGGGACCTCCATTTTAACTCTCATCCGAACGAGGGTGTATTTTTGTGAAAAATGCTCGCCTAACATTTTTCAAGCGGACCGTGTCGGGATTCGAACCCGGGACCTTGGGCGTAGTAGTTACACACATACCAACTACGCCACGGAGCCGCCTAATATGCATTTATACCACATAATTTTAAAAGTATGAGCTTTTGCTTAAAAATGAACAATAGGTTACTTCGCTTGCCACCGTACTTGTGAAGACATAAGGTGGTCGGGAATCCTAAATTTACAACTCCCAAAGACATAATAAATATAAAACTGTTACGAATACAAGCAACATATTGAGCATAAGCTCTAATACTGTAAAATACAAACAGCTGCCATATAATTAATAAATTACGTTCAGCGCCTACACGCCAAAATTATCCACTTAAACCTAGCCGAAACTAAATGGTCAATGAATAAACTGGCTATCCATCGTAGAAATATATTTTTAGTGACAAATGGTTCTTCAACTTACTTGAAATATTTATAGTTAGTATCAAATTAAAATCATCTAAAGCACTAGACAAAATACATTTCAACCCCCTCCCTCCCTCCAACCGTGCCCAGAAAAAATAAAATAGTTGTTCTGCTAATAACATATATATGTATTCTGTTTCACAAACTATACATTTATAAAGAAGAAAGATTTTGTCAAATGGAAATGGGTTTACGATGTTGCAATACCTAATACGTAAAGAAATGATATAACTGCTTGTAATTTTGTAGTTTGACTGGTTCTGTATCCGCGTAATTCTAACACTGTACGCTGTACCAATTGCAAAACTTATCTCTTTTGTAAGGTTTGGTCTGGATATACGGGTACCTACATACCCGAGTATGGAAGACTCGCCTCCGGGTAGATTACAGCTACTCAAAATCCCGATTTTAGAATCCATGATCAAAATTCAAAAGGTTTTTCGTTGATCTTTAAAAAAGCATCCACAATATTTTTTAAAAACTAATTTTATTTTGCTTTTATCAGACAATCATATACATTGCCATTAGTAATAAATTGTGGTTTGGAGTTTTAACTTTCATCCGACGCAATGGTAGTTAAAGATTGCGATCAGACCAACTAATATATTATAGCGGCTGTCCGTGATCAAAATACTGCATCGGAATGTAAACTAAGGTTTTGAATACACAAAAGATAATTGGTGTGTACTCTGTGGTGTGACGTTTTCAAATAAATATTTTATTGTCTTGTCCTACAGTGAAAGAACGCTTGATTGACGACTACAAGACTTTTACATTTAAGGGTTATTTAGATTACAGTAATAAATCTCAAGAATATTATTAGCATAATTTCTGGAATATTCAGGAAATAACTAATACAATTAAATGTGTATAAATTTGCGGTCAAAGATGTTGCAAGTCAGTCTTAATTGCAGTTCCGATTCTAATAATAGTTTTGATCGAGTTTTGATTATGCTAGTTCTAAAGTTACTTTCTAAGTAACTTTCTGATAATCGTACAGATGTGATATAAATGTTCATATAAATAACTGTTCATATAAATTACTGTAGTATTTCTATAAATTAATTAGTGCTTAAATAGTTAATTGTAGCGCTTCGAGATTAAAGTAATTAGGAAGATTAGCATCGTATGGTTAAGAAGCTAATACTTGTACTGTTAATTAAAGTTCTAGAAATAAATAGTTGGGTGGGCTTTCAAAAATTTTATTGTAACTACGAATTGCCGAAAAAGCCTGTTTATCAGTTTGAAAATAAAGAATTGTTATTGCAAATAGAGTTTTCGTTACAACATCATACAAATTCTATAGTGTCACAATTTTCTGACCTCTGACTTCTGAGCCTAGGGAATACAATCATTTTATTTTATTGCTTGTGGTATATATAATAGGATCAATAGGTAAGGATATATATTGTTTGTTTTGGTTTGCGACACCCGCCAGCATAATTAACATTATACACAGGGCTTCTATTTTCATTCACCTCTGGTGTTGGTTTTTGTCAACCCAAATGTAATACGTAATAAAATATAATAATGCAAAATGCACATTGAAATAATATATCGCATTTAGCTTTTAAAAGCTTTTTCTGAGATATCAAGTTTTAATTTATTAAAAAATGTTTTTGTAAAATTGTTGGGTTTATGTACTACTTTGTAACGTATTTTTTTGTAATTTATTTACATATTCTCTATAAATTTAATATTATGCTTTAATAAAATAAAAACATAATTTGTAATTGTCTGGTGACAAATGATAGCTTGATATGTGTAAAATGTATAATGGGCTCATTCCCCTCAGATAACTAAGTTGTTATACTAGTTATTTAGCTGTCATTTAGCGAACACTTTTCGATTAGAGGTTGAAAGAGAAGTGAACTCGACTGATTAAGGAGAGAGTCAACATGGCCCTGAGCTAGTATGCTTGGTGCCGTGTTTGAAGAAAAAGGTTTTTAAGCGATTAAAATCATCGTGTCATATTTTGGTTCCTGATGGCTTTTAGTGTTGACTGATTTGTATTCCACTATTGGTGAAGGTCAGTTTGATTACTGCCGTTACGATGAAATTTTAGTGATCATTATTAATAGAGTTAGTATGAAATAATTTTATAAAATTTAGTAATTTGTTTTCCGTAGTGCAATACTAGAGAGGTAAAATTTTGGCTAAATTTTGGAATAATAAAATTGTTAAACACATCAAGTGAAGATTTTATTTAATTTGATAATATTTTATTAAAAAGGTTTTTGTGGGCTCCAACATAAGTTCAACGTTATAATAAGATTTTTTTGTGTGCATCGCAGATGTGTGTAGATTGGTCGACATATAGTGTTGCCTTGTTCTGGTAAGAACATTCAAGTTTTTTTTTGGTTCAACTGTACTTCATGCACGTGAGTAATTTTAACCTTAAAGTATATTGAATTTACTTAGAAATCCCAAGTTAGATAAAAGGTTGATATTTTATTTTAATGTTGTTATCTTGAAGTGGATTTTGTAAATTCATCCTATTTTTGTTTTAGTAACTTTACAAAAAATTTTAAAGATCTGTAATACATCTGGTAAATGATATTTTGGTAAGCGTTTTGCAAGGTCGATATTTAGGTTTTGTGATTGCTTAAGCGGTATAGACTTTAGGTTTCCGCATTCCCCTAATACAATTACACGTGTTTTCATATGTCATTGTATTTGAAAAATACGGTGGCGCCCTTTATCTATATTTTCGGTCGTTTGTCAACCCATGACCCAAGCTCATGATCCATCCAGAGCTAACACTCTACTAGCCGTTTATCTTTAATGAGTTTTCCTTTTCCTCAAGCCGCTTTCCATCCAACTTTACGTTGGGCTTCTCTCTTTAACAGGAAATTCTCGACCTTGTGATATCAGGTAAGGTAGGTATTTATGTTATATGGAGGTCCAATTTGCTATCTTATATACACGAGGGAATTTTGATCACAACTTTGATATTAAATTTTTTTAAACATGTTTAATTTTGTGAAAAAGGAGCAGATTATATTCTAAATTTACAAAAGAATCTACTTTGGTATCATTTTTTATTTATCGTTTATTGTTATTATAAATGTTATGTATTTTTCCTTTCCTTCCCTTTCCTTTCTCACAAAATTAAAACATGTTTAAAAAAATTTAATATCAAAGTAGTACATAAACCCAACAATTTTACAAAAACATTTTTTAATAAATTACAATCTGATATCCCAGAAAAAAATAAAACACATATCGTATATAAAATGAATTGCAAAGAATGCCTCGGTACTTATATTGGCAGTACTAAACAATATATTAGTAAGCGATGCTATGAGCACAAATATGCAATAAAGAGTAATAATAAATGTACGGCACTCGCTAATCACGCTATAAGCAAAATGCATAATTTTAATTTTAATACAATAAACATTATAGACAACGAAATACATGATACTATGAAAAATATTTTAGAGGTAGTACACATACAAAGGGAAGTTAATGCCATAACTTCAAAGAGACAACGACGGTTTTATAAAAATCTTTAACAATATTGTACACAACAAAAAAATAGTAATACACTAAAAATTGGGATAATAAGTTAATCAGTAATGTTAGGATAATTAAAAGTAATTGCAAATGTATAGTTATAATTTTTAACCCTATAGATTTAATAAATAAAATGATTTGAATAGATAATTGCTGGCATAATAATGTAAATTAGATAAAAGGTTGTTATCAATAATGTATTAATGTTATTATTGACAGTTTTAATTTAACTTTTAAAGTTTAAAGTATGTTTACAGTTTTATTCATTGACTAAAAATGTTTGAATTACATATTATTGTCAAATTTAGTTTTATCTATACAAATTTATAAAATAATTGAAATATAGATAAGGATTAATTATCTGAAGGAATTACAATCACATGTTTATAAGTAAAAATTTGTAGGTGCTGTTGAAAACAGTATTTGCTTTTAATAAAGTTTTGATAATGGCCTTTTAGACCAAAACTTGTAAACAAAAATATTATATTGTATTATTTTAATTAATATATGACCACCACCCAGAAGGTTACAATTGAATATATATATATATATATATATATATATATATATTTAGGGGTATATTCAGTCATAATGGTTACCCAATACATGTAAATAGCACTAGGAGTTAGAAAACCGCATTTATTTAGCATTAAAAATAGGTAATTTGTATATTATGCAAAGAGCAAACATTTAACACCCTGTATATGCAACGCAAGTAACTTTAATTAATACCGAGTAGCATATCATTCAACAATACACACACATGCAACAAAAGAACAACTCTACACGCAATCAAATTTGTCCTAAACCAAAAATATTCATAGATTGAAAAATTAATACGCGTGAAATGCAGTAAAAACCTAGAAAATCATAATACAATTCACATTAAACAAGTGATAATAAAAGTAGATAGCATAGTGTCCTGATAAAAAACGCATTCTTCAAAATAAATACGTTTCGGAAACGCAAACATGTAAACAGAAATATTTTAATTTACGTCGTGTTGCCTACGTGATTTCCTATATGCAGTTAGTGCAGATCCCAAAAGTATTATCTTGACAAACAACGCCATAAGTGAAGTTACGTGCCAAAGCGAATTAGAAATTGCTGTAACAATATCAAAACAGACGCTATAAATTAAATACAAACCAGAAACATACGAGGACCTTCCTGATCAACGTACCGTTTCTATAAGACAATATCGGTGATAAACCTGTAAAATCCCACAAATATCCAAAACAACTGATGGTTGATCATACACATTGAACAACAGCTCAGATAAACTAATAAATTTAAATGGGGCGTAGGCTATATAATGTGGCAAGTTTGATAAGCGGACAGTCTTAGTTTGAACCACATACAAACTGCATCACTGATACTTAAGAATTTACGCGTCAAGTAAATATTCGAATTAAACAATAAAAATTTTGTGAAAAGTGATGTTATAAAATATTTTGAATTAATTATAGTGAAAATATATGAGACAAAGCTTGGCCGTTTGCTAGAAAACGTAAGTGGAAATTTATTAATTAATTTAACTAAAATATTTATAATTCAGGGCTTTAAGGAAATTCTAAGTATACTCTAAGGATAAATTTAAGGTCACAAAATTCTAAGAACAATCTAAGAGACGTTACAATAATTCAAACGACATTACAACGTTATTAAAATTTAAGGCAGATCACATTAAACGGGGTACAACTTGGAGACTAAGCAACTCACTAAAAGCAATATTGGGGAACTGATCTACGGCACGCAGCTGAAAGACGCTCAAGGAAAACTACAGGTCAGAACTATCTTGCATAAGACATTATCTACTATTTATTATATTTGAACATTGATCACATTAAGGCATTATTTTCTATTTAGTATTTTTAAACATATTTTAAACTTAAATAATTTATGTAAGAAGTCAACTAAAATTTATTTTGATACGTGAAAAATTTCGTAAACAAGGAAAAATCTTCAACGTTCAGAGAAATTTCCAGTAGAGTACAAACGACATTTTGCTGGTTTTAAAATAACAAAAAGGAGCTTTTAATTTTTGAGATAACTAATTTAAAATTTATTGTTATTTGATTCAGGGGCTCTAAATAACAAAATGGATAAAAATAAAGAGGCCCTGAAAAACATGGACAAGAAAATTGATGAAAATGGGGAAAAACTAAACAGAGAAATAAAAATTTTAAGTGATGGTTTAAAGGAGACCAATCAAACAATTGCAGAAATGAGAGCACAGATTCGAGAGATAATTGTGAGGATAACGGAAGAAATTGACGGTATGAGGGACGAAGTTATAATGGTGAAATCAAGACAAGAAACATGCGAAAGGGAGACAAACGGGAGACTCGTAAATCTAGATGCTAAAATACAAAACGTTGAGGGGAATTGTGAGAGAGGATTCAGGACAATAAACAGTGAAATAGGAAATATAAAAACGGATTTACAAAACTTTAATGTTAGGGAGCCCATAAGGTTAATTCACACAAATATTCCGACAGAAAAATATTCAAAATTTTACGGGGACAGTAAGCTTAATCCTATAATATTTTTGAGAAACATTAAAATGTTAATACAGGGCTCAACAGACGAACAATACAAAATAAACTTGGTAAAATCAATGTTGAAAGGGGCAGCAGAAAGGTGGTTTAATTTAATAGAAATCGAGATAGAAACGTTTCAACAATTTGAACAAAAATTTTTAAAGCACTTTTGGGGGGATAATCAACAGGATAAAGTGAAAGATGACCTGATCATGGGCAAATACAGTCGAGATATAGGAATGACCTTAGAATTATATGCAGTAGGCAAATTTAGCATAGTAAGACAATTTGATCCTCTTTTAGGTGAAAAACAAATAATAAAATATCTCGCAGGACATTTCGAAGAGGAAGTGAAGCACTATATCGCAATACAGAACATCGTAGACCGGGATGTGTTTCTAGAATATTTACAGAGATATAATGTACTGGAAACAAATCATAGGACAGAAGGTAGATCTAGGAGTCAACACATATATTTTTGAGGACAAGAAGAAATGTGAACATTGAAAGAAATAATTATCGACGAAACAATTCTAATTATGGGGGAAATTTTAATAAGGGTAATTATGACAATTACAACAATGATTTTAGGCAGAGTAGGAATTCGGGTCACATGCCAATACGAGAAATCGAGTGGGACTAACCATGAGGAAAACGATAGACAGAAAACACATGGACTAGAACATGAGGAACGACAAACGGAAACAAGAAGAAATAATCGAACATACACTGAGATCACAAGTCGGGCAGGACCGTCCACACGAAACCAAAATTTTTAGATAACGACAAACCAAGCAACCCCTTACAGATAAACAGATACGAACATCAGCGCGAATTTATCAGACCTGAGATGGAAAATGAATTAGACAGAAACTTATTACCTATAGTGAATTTAAAGGTGGAAAATAATAGAGTTAGAGTACTTATTGATACCGGAGCGGAAGCATCGCTTGTTGCGGAAGATTTTGTTAAACGGGGCAATTTAATGAAGAAGGAGATACCTATAACAAAGTGTAATTTGGTGGCACCTAATAATAAGCAATTTTCAAGCATGGTTGTGCCTAAACTGAAGATGGACATTATATTTGGAATGGATCTTATAGACAAGCTGGGGTTGAAACTAAACACGGAAAATAGGGAAATAGAATGCAAGGAGGAATATATTAAATCGTACGAAGAAGGGGATATAGAAGTCGAGGGTGACTGCTTAAAAATAAATCAATTTGAGGGTGAAATAGATAATGAGGAAATATAAATAATGAAATTAAATGTCCAGAGTATATGAAAGGTAGGGTTAATTTATTATTAAGGAAACATTAAGAATTTATGAGGTCGGAATCAAGTATTACCATAGGTTATAAACACAAGTAGAGGTAGTGAATATAGAACCGTTTAACACAGGGTTAAAAATAAATTTAAAGAAGTGAGAATTCTTTCAAGAAAAAAGTTAAAATTTTGGGGTATTAAATTAGTATTGAGGGTATATTCATAAACCAGGAAATACATACAAGCTTAGGGACATAGACTCAGAAGCAATCGGGGAAAGTTTCACATTAATTTAATATATCCATACATAGGGAAATAAGTGGCTGTACAAATTGTAAGATGAAATTAAGTGTAGATAGAAATTGGGTAGTAGAATAGAACAGGTGTAAGATTAGTTAGGTGTAAATGGGGGAATACAAAAAGGGGAAGTAGTTGTTAGAATTAAATAAAAACATAAAAATTTCAAACCAATGGTGATTTCGACTTTACGTTGGGCGCCAAAAATTGCATTGTTTAAAAATTTTATATTTTAATTTAGGGGAATAATGCTATGATAAAGGAATATTTAGGGGTATATTGAGTTATAATGGTTACCCAATACATGTAAATAGCACTAGGAGTTAGAAAACTGCATTTATTTTGCATTAAAAATAGGTAATTTGTATATTATGCAAAGAGCAAAGATTTAACATCCTGTATAAGGATTGCAAGTGACCTTAATTAATGCCAAGTAGCATATTATTTAACAATACACACACATGCAGCAAAAGAAATAACTCTGCACGTAATCAAACTTGTCCTAAACCAAAAATATTCATAGATTGTAAAATTAATACGCGTGAAATGCACTAAAAACCTAGAAAATCATAATACAATTCACATTAAATAAGTGATAATAAAAGCAGATAGCATAGTGTCCTGATAAGAAACGCATTCTTCAAAATAAATACTCTTCGGAAACGCAAAAATGTTAATTTATATGTTAATTTACGTCACTTTGCCTACGTGATTTTCTGTATGAAGTTAGTGCAGATCTCAAAATATTACCTTGACAAACAACACCATAAGTGAAAGTACGTGCCAAAGCGAATTAGAAATTGCTGTAACAACATCAAACAGACGCTAAACGTTTTAGGCAAAAAGGGGTAAACGATTTGATTATCGAAACGCAAAGTAAGTTGATAAATACTAACGTATTGTAATTAATAAGATGAAATAATAACTTAGACTTTTTATGCAAAGCCCAAATGATCATTTCAAATCGAGCTAGTAATTGAAAAAAGGAAAATATAAGGTCTTGGACAGGATTTAAATATAAGCAAGACAGCATCACTAAGTAACTAAGTAAGTAACGATTATACGCACCTAAAGCACAAAGGCTAAGATTGTTATATTTATACAATATTATCTCTGGAAGAAACTCGTAAACAAGAATATTATATTGTATTATTTTATTAATGTATGGCCACCATCCAGAAGGTTACAATTGAATATATATAATATATATATATATATATATATATATAGATTGCCGTGTAATCTTAGAAAAATTCTTGGACGAAGGTGGGTCAAAGGCTTTAACATCATCTTTTACCTAACTTATACGAGCTCCACATTGGATGCTATAAGATTGCCGTGAAACCTTAGAAAAATTCTTGGACGACGCTGGGACAAAGCTTTAACATCAAAGTTTCACCAGGGTTAACACAATTTACAAAAATGCAAAAATTTCCAAAAAAGAATTCTTTACCATTTTATTTCTGCTTCATAACTCTTTCAGCTTCTTACCTGGCTAGCTCAGCTGTGCCTCTTTTCAAATACCTAAATTTACAACCATACCTCTTTCACACTCGCTCACTATTCAATAAAATCACCAAATAATACAACAATCATACAATCTTTCATTTACAGTTATTAACAGATAAATTATATTCACATGTGTATAAAAACCAGTTTACTACACTAATTATCAAACTCAAAATATGGTATGTTTTTAAAGTCCTTGATTTTTTTAATTATTTTCAAACAAATTCAATGAGATATGAGTAGATGGGCCCCATATGTTACCCTAAATTGGCTGTACACTGGAGTATGGTGAGCTCATAATAACCCAGTTTAGTTTATATATGCCTTTTACACTTTGCATAAATTAAAACAAAATTTATAGACCCGTTTACCCTTTTACAATCCAATTTATATCCAGAATAAAATTTAGTAAGTTCTAAATACACCCTTTTTCAATATTTAACCTTAATAAATTGTCCAGTACATGAGTCTTTTCCAATATGTTACTACAACCCTAAATAAACCCCAACAAGTCAATCACACAGCACCAAAATTTCACAAATGTTTATCAAACAACAGAAATTTCAAATAAATTACCTGGAGAATTCTTCAGGCTTCCATTCCTTCGAAGATGATCACTAGAACACCTCGGCTGTTACCATTCGCTGTGATACTTAACGGATCCACAGAGGATAATACCATTTGCGAGCCAAACGCTTCGTCTTACAGTATCATTCCATATATCAGCGTAAAATCTTGGTTATGTGTGATACTTACCCCACATATATCATGCTTCCATTTATTGATTTTCGTGCTTTGTATTGTAGTAGACGGACCTCTATTAATTGAATATACACTACACGTATTTTGCGGTAATAAATAGATGCCCGCTACTACGGTGTTTTACACTTGCAAGCACTATATTTACTGTATTAACAACACATACCATACTCACAAAAAAGCTCTACTGTTATGATGGTCAGCATTCAGTACTTTATCGTGGTAAAGTAATATAGAAGCGAAGAAAACACAAGAGAACGTACATAATTTAGATCAAGTATTTATATCGTTGCAAAAACCCCACTCGGAACACATTTCACGTGAAAAGCTTATTTTCAAATATAAATTCTACAAATTTTGAATACAACCGTCTTGAAGATTCCTGAAATTAACTCCGGTCTACGTGCCGTATATCCAAAAGCGCTCCCAATCTTCGCGTGTGTCTACGTTTGGAAAACTGTCTGTTTTTAACCAATGATAAAATTCTCTGTCATCACAAACCCCGCTTGAACTATATTTATCTCTGTCTTATGCATGTCTGCTGTCGCGTTAAAAACCCCACTTGAGTTATAGAAAATCGATTTGATGACAGCTTATCTCCACTCCACGTGTATAGGTACTTGCAATTTTCAACCTCAACGCTTCTCTACCTGTCTCTATCTGTTGTATATAACCGATTGTGCATTTCCCTCGCTCTTTAAAAAGTTTGTTAGCCTTGTGGTTTATACCAACTGACGGTTGAAAATATTTCTATAAAATCCTATCTTAACACATGCTCGACTTCTTCGAATGAAACCTTTTAAAACGCAGGTGTTCCTTAATTATCGAACGTTTACCACAACAATTTCCAGACTTTGTATTTCGTCGTATTTGTATAAAACGAACTACATTTACCTTGAAATTATTGATTTTGTTACGCAAGCACGTTCTCTTATGCTTATACGTGTTGGATTAAAATAAATTAAAACTAATTATGAATTTCTATTTGCTTTAAAACTGTTTTTTCTTTATGTAATTTTTAACATACCATTATTAATTATAAAAATACGTCAATACATGCCCGTTTTCCTTAAATGACTCAAATTAATTTTGCGCGTAAATAAATCGTTCTTTTCTATATACAGGGTGGTTGAAATTATATTGTTTACCACTGATTTAACTCTTTGAATCTACAACAATATATATATGCAGGGTGGTCCGGTTTTCATTAGCCAGCGTATATCTTCTGAAATATGCAAGATATAGAAAAATTTCATAGGAAAAAGTTGTTTGAATATATTTTCTCTACAAATATAAGGCATTAAGTATTTTTCATGGTCTACTATATTTGAGCAATAATATGTCACTTTGGTTTTTTAAATAGAACACCCTGTATATTTTTTTGAAAAAATACTCTACTTGAAATTGTTTTTACGGCAATATACCACAACCAATGAGTTCTTGTCAGAATACACTAAATAACTCAAATAATAGAATTCCAATAGGAAACTGTGATTATTGTTTATTTACTGTATAAATTAATAAATTGCAAATTTTTTTATACATACATCTGAAAATAATAGCTAACAAGAAAAGTAATTATCTTAGTAAATGTTCAAATTGTTCACCATTACATTCTAAACATTTATTAACTCGAATAATTAAATTTTTTCTAGCATCTAGCAACATGATCGGGGTAATTAGCAAGCAAGATGTTCTTATTTTTGCGATTAACTCTTCAAGATTTTGAAAAGGGGTAGAATTAGAATTACACTCGATCTTTTAAAAACCCCCAAACAAAGAAATCAAGAACTGACAAATCAGGTGATCTGGGAGGCCACAAAGTCAGATCCAGTTCTGACCAAACTCATTATTTAAATAATTTGTAACATTTATTCCATTATGTGGTGTAGCGCTCTCGTGTTGAAACCATAAGTTTGGCCTGATAACTCTGAAAATATCATCTAAGAAATCTTGAAACGAAGTTTGCAAAATATCTATTTTGGGTTAAACTATACTATTAAAGAAATACGGACCCGGTATACAGTCACCTACTACACCTATCCACACATTCACTGAAAATCGTACTTCTGAACGGGTTTCAACAAATTGCAAGGGATTTCTATCATCCCAATAATGTGTATTTTTTCTGTTAAAAATACCATTTTTATGAAAGTTAAATTCATCAGTCCAAATTATACTGTCCAAAAATTCTCTTCCTTTACATTCAATATCCATATGCAAAAACCAGCTCGGCTGTTGGCATAATTGGGATGTAATGTTTGAACCAAATGCATCTTAAAAGCTTTCATTGAATGACGCCTCAAAACATTAAAAATCTGTCGAAACGTTTAGTTCAGCTGCAGCTTGTCTCGAGAAACTTTAGGATAAGGTCTAAAGTAGGGCAAAATAATCAGTTTATGTTGTACTTGATTTCTGGTGATAGTTGAAAAGCTACCATTGGACCGTAAAAAATTTTCTAGATTTTTAAATGTATTTATATTTGGTTGTCTACCGTCAGGATATACCTTTCGATATAAAACTGCAGCTTGACGTTTATTGTTGTTTGACCTATGAAGACAGCATAACATATCAACTTTTTTATTGTTTGAATAATTCATTTCCATTATTTTGCGTGAAACAACTATAAAGAACACAATAATACTTTTACTTATTTATGTGACAAATAATTGTGAATAAACAACTGAAATACTGCAATGGCATTTATTAACAGAAATAATCAGATTGAAATTCTATTATTTAGATTATTTAGCACACTTTGAATAGAAATCATTCATTGTGGCATATTGCCGTAAAGACAATTTTAAGTAGAATATTTTTTCAAAAAAATATACAGGGTGTTCTATTTAAAAAGCCAAAGTGACATATTATTGCTCAAATATAGTAGGCCATGAAAAATACCTAATGCCTTATATTTGTAGAGAAAATATATTCAAAAAACTTTTTCCCATGAAATTTTTCTATATCTTGCATAGTTCAGAAGATATACGCTGGCTAATGAAAACCGGACCACCCTGTATATATATATATATATATATATATATATATATATATATATATATATATATATATATATATTGATATGCATTAGCCCTAGCCGAGTCTAGAAATAAATAAGCTTATTCTAGCTTGTGCGGTTTAAACCATTATAATGCTATGATAAATAATAGTAGTTAGTATTTGGCTAAATAAATTAAGAAACAATTTAAATTACAAGTGGACAATAATATTTCTTAACACAACAAATTTATTTCAATAAAAGTAAACATTTTTAGTAACACTGTGGTGACATAATATAGCATGGTGACATCATTATTAGGTTAAGATCTAGAATTCTCTACATCTAAGTGTGTACAATAATAATTTGCAAGCATTTGTCAAGTAACAAGACTTGTCACTTTTAATTTAATTTCGTTAGATTAAAGGTCGTTGAGTGGGTTTATCATTAGATAAACAAGGCCAAAGAGGCCTGGCAGAAGAGAAAAAAAAGTGGTTTAATGTTAAAATGTACGTCAACAATAGATATAAGAAAACTAAAAAGGGCGTGGGGGATAAAGAATGAAATACGGATGGTTTTGGTCAGGCGAGGTTTTTTCGAATAATGGCGTGGCATTGAGAGGGCTTCGATATAAGCAGTCAGTTAAGGTATTGTAAAAAGAAAGCTTTATTAATTAAATAATTTTAGTGCACTCGTAAAGAAACAAAAATTTTAAGAGAATGGAATTTAGAGTATAGCATGCTGTAGGTGTATGCTTGAAAAGAAATTTTATTTTGTTTGAAAGTGTAACCAGAGGAAGAAATCATATTTTGTTTAAAAAGCGAAGAAACTATATTTTGGGTAAAAATAGAAATAATTCAGACTGAGATGTACACGATTTGGAAAATAGTCTTTTAAAGAAAATAAAGTTCCGGCAAGGACATGTGATTATTTGCAATTTGGGGTTCAACTGTAGTTCAGTTTTAAATCTGGTTTGAAGAGCAAATTAGATGGGTATCCTGGATCATGTCAGTTAAACTTATATTAATTGGTAAGAATATTCCATATTTTATTTATATATATATATATATATATATATATATATATATATATATATATATATAGGATATTGCCCTCTAAGGCAAGTTATGATGTCACGGAAGATGACATGGGGTTATGTATTAATAGTATAGAGAGAGATGATGAAGAAGTGAGAGAGATCGACACCATTAAATGCCCAGAAGAAAAGTTAGGAGAGGTACAAAATTTATTACAGAAACATTCAGAGTTAGTAGGAGTAGAGGCAAGTACAGCGCTAAATTATGAACATGTTTTAGAAGTAGACAATTCTGAACCATTTCATGCGAAAGTATATCCAATACCGGCAGCATATAGGGAGCAAGTGAATCAGGAGTTGACTAGGATGCTAAATAATGGCATAATTGAGTTTTCAAATACGCATTGTATAAATCCATTAGTTGTGGTTAAGAAAAAGGATAATAGTATTCGTTTATGTCTGGATGCTAGGAAGATAAATCAGAGGACGAAACCACAATTTCATTGTCCACCGTCCATGTACACACTTTTGACGAGATTAAGTGGCAAATTTATATTTAGTAAGTTAGATTTAAGGAATTCGTTCTGGCTAATTCCCTTACACAAGGAGTCTAGAAGGAATACGGGGTTTTCCGTAGAAGGGAAAGTGTACAACTTTAAAGTGGTACCGTATGGTTTGTCGACATCGAGTGCAGCATTAATTAAAGCCATGCAGCCAATTTTAGGAGCATATGAGCAGTTTTGCATACACTATGTAAACGATATATTGATTTTTAGTGAAACAGAGAAGGAGCATTACACTCATTTAGAGAGAGTTTTATTAGAATTGAAGTTAGCAGGTCTAAGATTGAATATTGACAAATGTGAGTTTTTTTCAAAAACGGTAAAATTTTTGGGATATGTAGTGAATCATGAGGGTATGTGTATAGACAAGGAAAGACTATCCGATATATTAAACTACCCAAGACCAAATAATATCCGGAAATTAAGAGCATTTTTGGGAGTTCTCAATTTTTACAAAAAGTTTGTACCGGCGTTTTCAGAGAAGGCAGGGCCGCTGTTCAAACTTTTGAAAAAAGGAGTCAAATGGAAATGGTCGGAGAGTCAAGAAGCAGCATACTTAACCCTGTTGGAGCAGTTCCATGAGCAACTCATTTTAAGGCATTCTAGATTTGACATAGGGTTTATTTTAAGAACGGATGCATCGGATAGTTCCTTAGCGGCGGAGCTGTATCAAATTCAGGATGAAGAGGAGGTTCCCATATCATTTATTTCTCGGACACTGAAACCGCATGAGCTGAACTACACCATTAGTGAGAAAGAGATGGCAGCAGTGGTTTTTGGCATAAGTAAAGTTAAATTTTACCTCATAGGTCGACATTTTGTTATTGAGACGGATCATTCAGCGTTGTGTGCTCTGATGAATACCAGATTCTCCAACAATAGAGTACATCGATGGGGTTTATTGTTACAGGAATTCGACTTTGAAATAAAATATATAAAAGGGGAGAATAATTTTATAGCGGACGCGTTCAGCAGAAGTAAGGAGAATGTAAATAAGAGACCTTGTGACATTATGATTGCCATCAACATTCTGAGACAGGATGAATCCATATACGGACATGAAGAGGTAATGAGGAATCAGGAGCAGAGTGAAGAGCTACTATGTGTCAAAAGACGGTTAGAAACAGAACCGGGTCTTAAAAAGTATAGTATGATAGAGGGGTTTCTGTGTAAGAGAGTGCTGGATCTGGAGCTTTATGTGGTAGATAGGGTGCAAGCAGAGTTGATTGTGAAGGACCTTCATGTAAAATATGGACACATCGGTGTTAGGAAACTTTGGTTTATATTTAGGGAAAACTTTTTCTCCGTGAAAGACATTAGTAGTATTGTCAAATCCGTAATCAAATTGTGTCATCTATGTACATTGGGGAAATATAAAAACCACACGAGTCAGGATGTGATACAAAGTATACGTGTAGAAAACCCATTGGATTTGATTGCCATTGATTACTTGAGCAACTTAGTGAGAAGTAGGAAGGGACATCAACACATATTAATAGTCATAGATATTTTTTCGAAATTTACAAAATTATACCCAACAAAAGAGTGTAGTACGGTGGAGACAAATAAGAAAAATTTAAACGTGTGCTAGCAGATAATGCCACGTATTTTAACAACCAGAGATTTCTGACTTATTGGGAGCAACAAGAGGTTAAGGTGGTTTTCTGTAGTATCAGGCATCCTCAGGCGAACCCAGCTGAGAGATACATACAGGAAACGGTAAAATTTTTACGTCTGGCATCATACAACGATCATAGATCTTGGGGGGACAATCTGTCTAGAGTTGAATCCTTTTTAAATGAAACCCCGAGCACGGTTACTGAAAGTAGTCCCATAATGCTGATGAAACAGCAATACCCGGAGAGATCTTGGCAGATTGTGCCACGAGAGGCTGAATTCCAGCAATTGTTGTGTAATGCCAGAGAGAAACTAAGAAGAAGGTCAGACAAATACACGAGACATATAAATGAGAAGATTAAGAAGAGGGTGAAATTCAAGGTTGGAGATTTGGTAATAGTCAGGAGTTTGAAAGTAGGCAGGCGAGAACTCATGACGTGCGCTAAGCTACACTTGCCTTACGAAGGACCATTTAGGGAATGGGGAGTGTACTTATGTCTTAAAGGATATGGAAACACAAGCGGAAAGAAGGAAATTCCACGTAAGTCTATTGTTTCCCTATTCGCCAGAGGTAGCACAGAATGGGCAAGAGGAAGATTAATGACGAAAAGGAAAGAGATAGGTGAATTTTAGTATAGATATAGAATAGAGAGATAGCGATAGGTGTATATAGGAAGTAAAAATAGGATAAATATGGATAGGTGTATAATAGAGTAAAATTTAAATAGGTAGGGATAGAAATAGGTGTATATAGAAGTTTAGGTATAGGATTAACATGGGAGATAGTTAGATATAGGTATAGAATTAGTTAGGTTGAGTTAGGATAAGAATAGATAGGGATAATAGGTGAGGTTAAAGGTTAGGAAGACTGAAAATAAAGACAAAAATACAAAATGATGTATATAAAGAGTCAATAAAGGACCAAAAAAAAGAGAAATAAAAGAAGAAAAGACAATGAAATAAGAGAGTGAAGAGTTAATAATAGATAAAAATAGTTAGGTAAAAGATAGTGATAGGTGTGAATAGGTAATTAGAAATAAAGATAGATGTAGATAGATAGAAATAAGTAGAGATAGATGTAGAAATAGATAGAAGTAGGTAGATAAGTAGTGATAGGTGGGATTAAATAGGTATAGGTAGTGTTAGGTGAGTAGATAGGTGTATAGAAATAGCAGATAAAATTAAATTAGAATGTAGGTATTTAAATTCAGAAAAACCGGGGATAGTTTTTCTTAGAATTGAAATAGGGGGATTATATAGTGATTTTAAAAGATCAAAAATAAATATAAGCGAAGCAATTTCAAAACACCCTGTATAAAGAAACAACCAGAAATTACGTGCGAAAATTATATTAGTTAATTCATTTTTAAGTATCTGGTATTAACGAAATTTTATAAATAATTAATGAAATCTAAGTAGGTTTGCAAAGAAATTAAATGGTAGAAGCCAATGCCATTAATTTCTTAATTAATTTGAATTTAATCGTACTATTATAAGTTAAAAACCCGGTAATACCAAAGATGAGACGCGTCGCTAACAAACAAATATATCAGGAGGGTTGGAATACGTGGAAAATCCAAATCGTAGAAGTGGTATTTAAAATATTACGATTGAACACCTGCGTATTTTTCTAAAGGTCAAGTTCTGCCTAAATTGTGTAGATAACCAATGGTTACAGAGAACGTCGGATAAACCGTCGCTTATATTCACGGGAAATGCTAATGAGGGGGTTATTTAACGCACGTAGAGAGTTCACGTGTGTAAACAGTGAACAAACAAGGATATCAATTTTTCAACCACTCAAGCAAGGTTAGACTGAGACGTAGAAAACGTATAAGCATGAGACCACAATAATAGAGGAGGGATTTGAGAAACGTCATTAAGTCTACGATTGGTCGATAGGTTAGTTTGACTTGACATAGACACGAGGATAGTGTAGCGGGATATTCTTAAAATTTTATAACGGGGTATTGAAATTCGCAGATTTGAAATTGGGGTTGAGTGCAAAATTGTGAGGATGTGTTGTTGTGAGCGGGATTTCGAATAACTGGGGGCCTGGAGAGGTTACAGTCGAAAGACATAAATACTGTAGAGAACTAGGACTCGCTCTCTTGTCTTTTAACTGCGGGCCTTATTATTTCGATCGTCCCGAAAGCACATATGAAAGTTAAACATGAGTTGTAAGTATTAACAAATAATTTAAAGTGTATTGGTTAGTGGTAGCCTCTAAGTACAGAATTGAACCGAAACTACATAATAAATTTTACAGATGACTATAAAAGTACGTCTGGCCTTTGAGATTTGCGGAATGTTACCGCAAAATTTATTTGCAAATGTAACAAACCTTCTCGTGGCTACACCCAGGTTCATGCCCAAAAAAAAATGTATTATGTAGTTTCGGTTCAATTCTGTACTTCCACACTTTAGTAGTGTTGGTGTTTTATCACTTGATGGCGGTTTTATTTACTCTTGCCATAGTACAGTGATTGTTTCGAAATTATATCATTATAATAGCTTTGATTACTTCATAGGGTTCTTGGGAACTTTTCCACTCTGATGAGGCTAACAAACCGAAGCCATTTGTCAGTGGATGTTTCCTCCCCTGTGAAGTAATAAAACTAATGTTTTGTTAATGGCTATATAACTACCAGTCCGATTTGTATTTGTCAATGGCTCTTATTATTTTCATAAGAGTTTGTTTACAGATACATCTTACTTTATGTATATATATATATATATATATATATATATATATATAAATATATATATATATATATATTCAATTGTAACCTTCTGTATGGTGGCTATGCATTAATTAAAATAATACAATATAATATTCTTGTTTACGAGTTTCTTCCAGAGATAATATTGTATAAATATTACAATCTTAGCCTTTGTGCTTTAGGTGCGTATATTCGTTACTTATTTAGTTACTTAGTGACGCTTTCTTGCTTATGTAATATCTTTGAGTTTAGTGGCGCCTGAAATTTCCGTATTATTAGAAAAAACCCCCTGTTAGCCTCATCCCTCTGAAGTTACAGTTCATAGTTGGTTCGGAAGTCTTCAGAAGTGCTTACGGTTAATTCGGATAGAACAACAGCGATGGTTAAACTTCTGAGAGAAATTTATGTGGTTCTGTTCTTATCTCTTTTCACCCCCAATTAACTTCTTGAACAGCGACTTTGCTGTTAGTATTTTGTCCATGCTGTTATACCCAAAGCAGTAAAAACAATTTAAATAGTGTTTAGTATCACTTTAATAAAAATAGCTGAACCACATCAACACCTAAGAAGAAATAATATTACAACCCTTAGAGCTAAAATAGCCTCCCGTGTTCCCCTGTTTTGCATGACCCCAAATTGATCTTCTCCTAGTATTTCCATCCGTCTTTGCATAATTCTAGTTAATATTTTTGATACGTGTACTGTCAAACTTATTGTTCGAAAATTTTACATCCATCAGCTCCTCTCTTTTTCGTTACAGTGACTAAGATGTTATGTTTGAAATCTTTGGATATCTCGCCTGCTTCATACATATAACTTACGATTTGGACGATACGTTGTGTAGTTTTAGAGTTTCTGCTTGTACCTTATCTATACCCGATGCCTTACTATTTTTAAACCCGTTAATGCTAATTCAAACTCATCTCTACGTATAGGATATCCCAAGTCATCCTTTTCAATGTCTGATTTCTGTTATAGTGCTGCATATAAATTTCCTATATATTCTGACCATCTAACCACTTTCTCTACATTTTCTATGATGATGTCTCCTTCCACGCACCTTATATTTTTACTATACGGTTTTATATACTTAAAATTCATTCCAATTAGTTTGTTTGCTTCGTCCGTCTTTCCTATTTCCATCTTAGTTTGTACAACTTTGCACTTTTCATCAATCCATTGTTGTTTAGCTTTCCTGCATTTGCGAATAATTTCTCATTTCATAGCTTTGTATATCTGTTTTCTTGCTTCGTCTGGAACTGGTTAGACGCGTACCCTCATTGTTTCCTACTACGAACTAACCTACACATTTTCCTAAACTTTGGACAGTTTGCCTCTATCACTATCTGCGTGCAAAAGCGTGATCTCGGTCTACCTCTACCTTTTTTACTATCTCTGCTTGTAATATATCCCGCACTATTCCTCAAAAATGCCTTAGAACATATCCTACCCTCCCATTCCTCCACTTTTTTTTGTTTTTCACAGATATTTTTCTTCTTCTACTATTTCTATAACCTATTTGTTATTAACCTTGTCTGTCCATACTATCATCCTTATACATCGGAAGCACAACATTCCAGAAGGCTTCTATCTTTTTTTGTCCACTTTTTCTACTGCCTCTATTTCATAGACGTACTGTGCTGTGCTCCACTCATATGCTTTTTGTGTATACCCCAAAATGTCTCTGATCACCATGTCTAAGATGGATTTATTGTTATGCCATTGCGTTTCTATTTCTTTCGTATCAGAAATTTTTCCGTTGTCTTTCAGTAATTCATTTGACCTTTTGCAAATCTTTAGTGGATATCTTTATTTTTAGTTTCTCAAAATTAATGTGCCCTTTTCTGTTCTCTTTTTTCAAACTTTTAAATTTAAGCGCGGCCTTCATAATTACGATGTTGGGGTCAGTGTCTATATCCGATTCTGGGTAGCTTTTTCAATCTTTTACTTGATTTATAAACCGTTGTCTAATCTACTTGATATCTTTATATATCTCCTGGCATCCTCTAGCATGATGTTGAAATAATATGTTTGTGATAGTTAAATTGTTTTTGTCGCAGAAGTCTTCTAGCCTATCTCCCCTGTCGTTTCTTGTGCCTAATCCAAATAAACCTACTACCACTCTTTCTCTGCCCTCGCCTACCACTGCATTAAAATCTCTCGTAATTATTATATTTTCATGTCCTTTTACGCGTTATAGTATGTCTTCGATATCTTTGTAAATTGCTTCTACCTTCTCCTCACTGTAGCTAGAGGAGGGCATGTATACTTGTATTATTACTGTATTTACCGGTTTAGACTTTAATCTAACTCTTTCGTTCTTTAGTCAGTAGTTTTTTACACAGTGTCCTACCTTTTTTCGCATAACTGTACCCACACCTAAATTTTCTTCTTCTACTCCTGTATGAATTACCATGAAGCTCCATTCTAAAAAATCTCCCGCCTCTGGCCACCGAACTTTACTAATCCCTACTATGTCTAATGCTAACCTATCCATTTCAACTTTCAAATTATCTAGCTTACCTAATTGCTTCATACTTCTGAAATCCCACGCTCCGACTCGCAAAATGTTCCCTGTCAGTAGAATATTTATTCATACGTATATTTCATTCTTATCTATAAAATTTGAAACTTACAATTGAAAATTCCTTTTTCTGGGTTTCTTATTTGAAAACTCATTAGTAACACTTTCAAAACCAATTTCGTTTGCTAGTTTGTTTTTTTGGGCAAATCATGCCTAAAAATGTAAGTCCGGCCTGCCCCATTGTTGAACAGTACACATTGTTTAAACCTAACGATGCACTAAAGTACCTAAAAACGAATTGCCTTGTATCAGCTTTAAATTAAACAGTTTAACTGAAAAACCAATTACACAGATATTAAACATTTATTAAAGCAAGAACAAAAGCATGAAATTAACTACTAGTTAATCTGCTGTTATATGCAATAAATAATATCCTGTTATTTTATTACCTATCACTTTCTGCCACTGAAACATAAAGTGTGCAAAAGATTCTGAGTGCAATGCACACGTTGGGAAAAATCTCAGATAAATTTTCTTCCTCTAACTTGTTTAAAAATTCAACTTGAAGCAAAAATTCGTTCCCTAAATTAGCATTATGAATGGTCTTCAAATGGACCAATTTATCTTTTAATTCTTGCGAAACATTATTTTTATAAGTTTTGATGAATTCTTCACATATTGTTTTAATTTGTACTGCAGTCAGTGCCAAGTATTCCCATATGAAGGAAAATGTGTTATTGATATTTTAGCCCTATACCTCACTCTCGCTTTAGTTAAAAGTCTGTCAGTAATTACATTAAAAACATGAATTGTAAATTTGGCATACGGGCCCATTATTTTAATTCTCTCGTCAGTTTCAGGTTCATATTTTTCATCTTCTGCAAATCTTTTCCTTTTAATTGTTCTTTTGGGTTTGCTACTGTACCATTTATGGTTGTTGGTTCCTCTGGAGTACGACCCTGAATTCCAATTTGCTTACACACGGTTTTACATACATTCAGAAATGCTGGCCACTAGTCTCTAAAAGTTCTTTTCGATATTTAATAAAATCATCAAAGTTAATTACCTCTTTATCAATACATAATTTGATGATTCCGAAGAACACTACTTCTATAATCAATCAGAAACAAACCTTTGAATTAAGCTAGGCTATTAAAACCCACTCTGTTTATAAAATATACCTAATCGCCATTAATACACACTCTATTAATAAAATATACCTAATGCAACCATATACTTCCGCCTTTGTTTCTGGTGTCGGATCAGTAGAAAGCAACCTTTGTAGAACCACTAGCCGCCCGGGTAAGTGTTTTAGAAATGATTTTACACTCTTGTCACGAGCGCTCTAGCTCGTTGATGATCATAGGTTTTATTTAAAGGAATATGTTTATGTAGAAAAGGATCATTAATATGATAATACAAAGGCTGTTTAAAAGTAAAGGGGACTTTTGTTATTGCAGTGCTATAATTTTGCACACAGGTTTAAAGGGTTTTACTGTGAGCTCATATTAAGACAGGGGTTAAACTTAGGTATGAGGTTAGCCCATTTACTTACATAATGAAAAATATTTGATCCAGCCATATTTAAAAAAAATGAATTGTTTTCTTTACAAAGATATGAAATTTTATGTATGTGAACTGTTGTAATGGACAAGGATTTGGAAGTAGTGAATTTTTATTTGTGTAAATAGAGTGTGATGTATTTTGGTAGTTGCGTTGCAGTTCAAGAAAGCTTCTTTGAAAGATTCATAAAGACTTTAGTGGGATGAGCGGAGCAGCCGAGATAAACTTTATAATATTATGACGCCTCAACGCTGGGGCTCTTTCCAATGCGACTACAGAATAATATATATATATATATATATATATATATATATATAGAAGGTGAGTTATTTTGTGTGGGTGTTTACCTGTGATATTGTATCCGTATTTTGTGTTGTTTAGTTCGCTCGCTAGTGGATTCAGTGCAAGGCAACACCTGAAGGCACTTAGGGAATTCCCCTGCTATATGCCATTGGTTTTAATTTTACGTTACCTATGTTTGTTTTTATGATTAATGTCGTGTTCCAGTTTGTTATTGTATCTATGAATTCTATTAGTGTTATATTTGCTTGGCATATTTGTGTGGTATTGTGTGGTATGCCGTCGTATGCGTTTTAGTAGTTTATGTATGCGTAATGTAATGCTCTTTTTAATTTTAGCTTGATGTGTTATTTCTGTATATATTATCAATTGCTTTTTACATCCTTGTGTTTCTTGTTGCATCCTTTATGTTCTTCGTGAATTATGTGGTTTCGTGTTGCATGTGTCACTAATTTATGTGTTAGTATGGATATAATATTTGTATATTGTTGGTAGGCATGTTATTGCATGATAGTTTGATAAATTTTCTGTGTTTTCTCATCTTTTACTTTGGGATATGTTATTTTCTTTGTTAATGTGTGTGGTGTTGTGTGTGGTTGTGTAATATATTTATTGAATAATTTTGCTAGGTGTGTGTGTGTGTGTGAATTTTTAGCTACAGATTTGCTATTTTGTCATTTCTAGGTGCCTTCTACTTGTGTGATTTATTAATAATTTGTTTGATTCTTTCATGTGTGATGGTTATTTTTTACATTTTTTTTATTGTGTTGTATCTGTTTGTTTCTGTTTGAATTTATTGTGCGTGCTGGTTGTGTTGTCTTGAGTTAGACCATAGATTGCTCCAAAAGTGTTTGGTGTATGTTATGTGTAGTGGGTTGTTTATTGTGATTTCAGTTTTGTCTATAGTTTGGTAGCATTTCTTTTGGTTCTGGATAAATATTTTATTTTGTTCTTTTCTATTGTTACTTTTTTGGTATTTTCTGAATCTTTTAGCTAGTGTTTGTAGTCTGTTTTTTTTTCGTCTGAGTTGTTCTATTGCTTTTTGTTTCGGTTTCTTTTATTACTTTTCGTTTCTTTTCTGAAATTTTCTCTATTATGTATTATGTTAGTCGTCCTATGCCTTTACTCAGTTTTAGTATTTTTGTTTGTATTCTGTTGCCATGCTAGTATTGTTTGTTTCTTTTGTTTGTTGTCTGTTGCTTTTTTGTTTTCTGTGGATTCTTATTGTGATGAGTGCTCCCATATAGATTAATTGTTGTAGTTCTTCTATAGTTGTGTCGTATACATTTTGTTTCCTATTATTATGTTAATGTGTGCAATTGTTGTGTTATCTGGTATTTTGTATATGAACGGTTTGGTGTCGTTGTTTGTGTTTTTAACTTCTATGTATTTGCAGCATCGTTCAGACCTTCACCACAGATTGCTTTTGGTTTGAGTTCTTTTTTGATAGGAATATATTATGGGACTATACTCGATGGGCTGAAGAGTAGGGAGAGAAAGGAATTGGTTTAATAGGATTGGTGGTGATGGAAGATAAGGGTGGGACAGCAAACAACTGAACTCGGGTATCTCGGGTTTGCCATTTCCGTACTTGTTTGGTGGGTAACATGTCCTTGTTATTATTATTATAAATTATCAGTAGTGCCGTGGCTGATGGCTTGAGATGCAACCCAATAAGTTTTACAGTTTTCAAATAGCGTTGTTGTGCTGTAATAAGTTATGTTCAGTAAAATCGCTTCTGGGCGCCTTAAAGTGAGCCGGACCCTAGGGCAATTGTTTTACCCTATCCTCTCCTGAACACGGCACTGACAGGCCCAGCAAATAATTGATAAAACTAAATAACAAGAGAATTGATGAACATGTAAGAGTGACCCTAAATTCCATCATAATCGTTGTTTTATAATATACTGCTTTCGTGGTATAGTAAAGGTATGCATTTCTTGTCTTTCTAAGTATTTGTAAAGCATCATAGTTATGTAATTAGAAAAGATCATAACATGATGAATATGTAGTACAAATAATGAAATAATATAGCAACATTGTTGCAAACAGTCGATCTAACCATTAATATATGAGGAAGTTACTCAAAGCGACAAGGTGTTAGTTTTTTATTGTAAGACTATACTCATAAACTTTCATGTTCATAAACAATACATAGCATGAATTTTGTTTTTGGTTTGCAAAAACTAATTAAAAAACAGTTTTTATTTTTTGAATTTTGACCAGTATTACAAGATATATATACAACTACAAAGTAAAGTAAAATCAAGTTCTAATATATAGTAAAGACTGATGATCTTTTATCATCGATCTGTCCTTTTATACAAATTTAATCAAAGAGAATGATGTTATTTTGAACCTTTTCTCCTATTTGTTTAAAATTAACAAAAATAGTGTAATACATTATCATTAGAAAGTAAAAGTAATTGCGAATCATTAAGGTTTACTTATCTAAGAATTTTGAAAATAACTTGTACTTGTGTTCCAGAATGTCTTGGAATTTTTTCAAGAGCACTAGTTTGACAACGGTGTATATAGCGTCACGACTCGTTCTGCTCCAGTAACGGAAAAACTGTGGATTAGTTAGTAAGAATGGAAAGATGGACGGGCGAACATCGCGTGCTCTTTATTGAGCTCTATTTGAAAACTGAAAATCGTACCTTACGTCACGCCGCCTTTTTTGCAATCGTTTGAATACTCACCAAGTTGGCTATGCTTCGAACCATAGTTTAGTGTAATCATGGCTACGTAATTTTAAAACAACAGGTTCTTGTGTAAGCAACAATCCATCAAGTCATTGTTGTTGTGCAGGTTACAACCAGGCGAAGTCCGCGTATGTCTGTAAGGAAAGAGGCGTAATCGACGAGTCTCTCCAAATCATGTGTTCATCGAATATTGTCAAAAAGACTTAAGCTGCATCCCTACAAAATTCAAATAGTATACGCTTTAAAGCCAGAGGACTACAAAATTCGACGTCATTTTGCGCAAACCATAATCGGTGATTTCTTTGATAGTGACTTGATAGATAAAGTCTTATTTAGCGATTAGGCACATTTTCATTTAAATGGTGCCGTTAATTAACAAAACGGCCGTTATTGGGATGAAGCAAATACTAACGAGTAGCAACAATAACCGTTATATAGTTCCAACGTCACGGTGTAGTGTACAAGGTCTGCACGCGGAATAATTGGTCCCTTCTTTGTTGCGAACGACCATAGTCAAAATGCAACCATAAACAGCAGCCGTTAATTAGTTTGTTAAACGATTTTCTCCGACCAAAACTTTAATGTTTTGAAGCATTTGATGCCAATACTTGGCTTCAGCAAGATAGTGCCATAGCCTACAAGCTATATTTGAGTTTTCAATGCTCCACCCGAAGGAACTACATTGACCAGGAAGCAAACTTTTTTACCTAGAAATTTTGAATTTTGCAGAACCCTTGCTGTTTCTAGCAAGGTACGTGTGTTTAACGTGCGTGATAACGCTCACACACGGGACCTCAATTTTTCCTCTCATCCAAACCAAGGCATATTTTTTATGAAAAATGCTCGCCTAACAATTTTCAAGCGGACCCTTTCGGAATTCGAACCAGAAACCTTGGGCATAGTAGTCACACGCATACAAACTACGCCACAGATTCGTCACCATAACCCACACAGACGAAATATCATTGACTACGCTACTAGACATTTTTCCAAAAAATGCATTTCAAACCAGAAGTGTACAGTGGTCCTCAAGGAAGCTTGACCTGAATTCTCTTGGTATTTTAATGGTGTTGACTCAATTCCAAGGCGTATGAGATAACACCATGCAGTTTGAGAACGTTAAAATTGCGAACTTAGGCCGAAATAGATGCTATTCCAAAGAAAATGTTAGCAACGTTTTTGCAAATTTAAGATCCAGACTTCGAGGATCCCTGGCACGTGATGGAAGACATATTAATAACATTATTTTTAAGAAATAACAATCGGGATTCATTGGTAACATTTTGGCACTAAATAAATTATGCTTTAGTTACAAATACTTTTTTTTATTTAGGTTTTAATATAGCAAAACGTTCTGGAATACCCAGTATCACTCTTCCCTCCTTAAGCTGGAAAATAGAGAAACTTCTGTTTTCGGATTTGTGATTCTGTTTTTTGTCTAGATTTTACAACTATAGTATAGATTGCACTTGACATAATACCGAAAATTTGAATTGTTATAAATAATGGATTGATCTTGGAAAGTAAAATTTTTGCAGGATCTTCAAACTTTATTTGTTGTAAATTTTCTACCATTAATTTTAAGTGATTTATCTTCTCGCAGTCAATTTCCTGTAATTGAAGTGGATGATGTTTTGTTTGTGTTTCTTCAAATGTTGTATTAAATTTAGGTAGTTGGTAAACAAATTCTTTGTGTATGGTAACTTCTGAGAAGAATAGTTTTTCATTTATCTTCATGGGACCTTTTTTCTATTGATATAGCACAAGTGGTTTCGATTTCATAACGTCCTTCGTTGTTACACTGTGATTGAATAATAATGAGTTTTGCAGGGGTCACTAAGATGTCTCCAGCATTTATCTGCATAGTCGTAGAATCGAAGAATTGTACTGGAGTACTTTGGCATGTATTTTGTTCTGTCTTTATTAAATATGCATTTCATGGTTGATTTTTGTACAAGTTGTACTGTTGGCAATAATAGGAAGCTTTATTATTTCTGGACATCTCTCAGTAGTGGTCCAATAATTGTTGTTGTTGATTAATACGTAAGGTTGTTCGAAATTTATAATTAGATTAGAAATAGATATTGGATATAGTTGAGTGTATTTGAATTGTTAGGATATGTCGAGAGTATGAATTTTTTATAGTATCAAATTATCGCAAACTGATACTTGTGTGGAAAATAAAGAGTAATAATGGATAAAATTTTGTAAGAAAGCTATTTAATCATTTTCGTATATATTATTTAATCTTGATTCCGTTTATTTAATACAGTTTATTGTTTGTGACGTAGATGTTTGGATATTAACTCATTGGTAATTTTTAAATATTCTACGTGGTTTTGTATATATTGATTTAGTTTGGTTTTTTCGTATATTTCAATGGGATTTTTGTAATTTAATTTTCTCCTAGTTATCTGAAAAGGTGTATATTCTGTAGAACTAATGGTGGAATAGTAAGTTATAAGATAATAATGCGTAGTTCTTCAGTGTTTCGATATTTTCGTGAGGTTTGGTGTTTTGAATGAAAGAATCGTCTCTGATGAAGTAGAGCCAAATCGTCCAACTAAGCTGTTATTATTTGGGTTATACAGTGTAGTGTAATGAAATTCTATGTTATGGGTTTGGCATAACTCTTGGATTAATTCTTTTTTGCCATAACGTCCATTATCCGATGTTATTTTTCTAGGAATGCCGAAATGAGTAAAGGATTGTATACGTTTGCTTGCTATTTCTACAGATTTTAAAGATTTTATTGAATATGCTTTTCCGAATTTATAAAAACTGTCAGTTATTGTCACGAAGTATTATTGTCTGTGTGTTATCAGCGTAGAGGTGACCAAAGGATTCATGTCCAATTGAAGTTGGTTTAAATATTAACTTGTTAGGGTGTCTTTCATATTTGGTTTCTTGGCAAATTTCGCTAGAATTACTATAGTTTTGTACATCTTGATCTATCTTGGGTCAATCATAGGTTTTTTTTTATTATTATTGCATTTTTTTGTATTCCGCCGTGTGAGGTTTATGTTTCGACGTACCTTTTAATCAATTCTTTTCGTTTCTCATTGTCTGTGATGTCTGTTAATATACTATTGGTTATAAAAAGCGGAAAGGAGTTATTTTTGAAGTATTCCTTTATGACTAACAAATTTTAATTTTATTTCTTTAGATGTAAAGTTAAAACAATGAGTATGCTTTGGGATCATGTTTTCTTTAACGAAGTTTATAATTATTTCCTCATTTTCATCCGTGTGTATGTGAATTTTTATTTGATGTTTATCAAATATTTTGATAAGTTTTATGAAATATTTACTCTTTGTTAAAGGGATAACAATTATTTGATTTTTATACACATTTAGAGTTTTTCTGTGTAAGAAATTTGTAATATAGGATTTTCTTGATCGCTAAGAACTTGTATTGCTGTCTGATTATGGAAAAATATATTTTGAAGATTCATTTTTATATGTAGTGGGATTCTAATTTTGTATACTGGATTGGTGTAATTGGAATTCTTCTACAATGTTTTCTGTCTTGTTCCATGATGTCATTAATATCAAGAAAATTTGCGTAAAGGAAGATATTATCTTCCCGGTCTAATGTTAAAGGGTGGATTTTGACTTTAGAGAGCGCATCTGCATTGGAAGTTGTTAACCTTTTTTATAAATCAATTCCTAGTCAAATTCTTTTAGTTTTAATCTTTACCTAACTAATTTGGAATTTGGTTCTTTAAGAGACATTACCATGCAAAAGTTTGTGGTCACTCAATATTGTCGTCGCCGTGGATCAATGTAGTAAGCGTAAGACTACGGATTCCAAGATCCTGGGTTCAAATCCCGACACGGCCGACTGCTTGAAAAATGGCAGGTGAACATTTTTCACAAAAATTACGCCCTCGTTCGGATGAGAGGTTAAATGGAGGTCCCGTGTGTGAGTGTTGTCACGCACGTTAAAGATTCCTACTTTGCCTGGAACGGCAAAGGTTCGGCAAAATTCTAAATTTCTAGGCAACAAAAAACTCGCCTCCTGGCCAATGTAGTGCCTTCGGGTTGAGCATTGGAAATGTAAATGAACGGTCACTCAATATTTTAAATTTTGTACCATATAAGTGTCGTCTGAAATATTTGCTAACCCATATTATTGATAATAATTCTTTCCCTATAGTACTATAATTACATTCTACAAAATCTGACGTTCTTGGTGCATAAGCTATCGGAAGATCCGATCCTACAGGTCCTTGGGAAAGTTATGCTACTATTGCAAAGTTGAAGGCATCTATAGTTAGATATTGAAAGGTCAGGGTGTTTGTTTCTGGTCATCATGAGGATAAATTTCAACATTAAACATTTCGTTTCTAGGTTATATATAAAATTGATTGGAAATAAGTGTGGAATTTACGGACATTGGTTCTGGATTGTTCTTGGGTTTGTGTGAATATTGTGGTGCAAACACATTTATAGGTTTGTGGAATACTTGAATTTTTGAGGAACAGTTTTAGTCTGAATATTAATAGGTTGGCTAGGAACTTGAAATTTATGATTAACGTTTAAAATGTTTTGGTTACATATTTGTTGTGGAAATTGTTGAAACGGTTGTCTATAATTATTTTGGTAATTATAATTACTCATTCGATGTAGAATTTGTTTATTATAATTATTATTGTAGAATCGTTATGAAACGGTTGGTTATTGTATTTTTGATTTTTGTGATATTGGTTATTTTGAAAGTTGGTATTTACTATTTATTTGCTCTTCCATTGAAATATGATTTACCACTAATGAAGTAGCCTTATCGATTGCTTATGGTTTTGTAACATTAAGAGTGCTCTTAATTCTGCATTTATGTTAGATATAAACACGGCAACCGCTGTTGCATCATTTTGGGAAATTAATGCAACTTTTGTGTATTCTATTAAGGTATCGTCAGAGTTTATTTAATCTCATTTTCATTAGTTTTATTCTGTCTAAAAGTCAATAATATTTTCGCCTTTATTTTTCGTCAAATATATACATTGTTGATGTTAGACGGCCTGTCTAATCGGTCTCCGAATTTATTTTTAAGTGTTTCTTTTATTTCTGGCCAAGTTGTTAGGTCCTGTCTACATAATACGAAATTGCCTGCTTCGTCAATGGTTTTGAAACATATTGAAGCAAAAACAAATTCACTAAGACTATTGTCTGTCGTTCTACCGTATCAATTAAGAAATGTATCTACTGAATTTATAAACTATTCTAGGTGTTCACTACGACTTGATAATGGTCCGATAGTGCCAGCTATTTCTTTCACCATTTGTATTGTTGCTATATCAATAATACTAACATTATTAAAATTTTTAATTAAATTGTCAATTACGTCGTTTGGCATTAATTATAATACATATACATAAAATTTTCGCTTATTATTTAAAATTCATTCACACGAAAACAAAGAAAAAGAATAAGAATAAAAAAATGTCAACACTTACTAATAAGTTTTAGAATTTTTTCTCCACTTTGGGGTTTGTAATGTTCTCGATCAAAAGTAAATAGTTAGATCCAATAACTTGAGAATGTTTCTTTTGCCAACTAATGTCTTTAGGAAATCCTACCGACTGCACCAATTTTGTTTTTGGTTTGCAAAAACTTGCTACGGTATTCCGTGCACACAAGAAAGAAAATAGTAAAGTAAATAAAGAAAATCGCGCACACCGAATATCGCAACAAAACAGAAGGGTAGAATAAAAATCCAAAAGGATTGGATTTTGTGCTAGCTCAAAACGTCGTAGAGTGGGGTGGGTCACGCAGAAAGAAGAATTGAAAACTTCAGTAAGTAGATTTATTTACAAACCGTTAGTTAACAAACGTAGTACCAAAAAAAATATTTACAAAACCCAAATCGAACATTTCGTATGAGTTCTGTTAAGACATGATGTAAACAAAACCGTCAACTCGCATGTAACACAATCTCAAAGTATACATTTAAGCAAACATAAATTAGGAATTATTTCCAAGTCACCTATGATTTTAAAATCTAAATAATACATATAAGGATACTTACACAATGTTTCCAGCCCTAAATATATACAAGGAAAAATTAGACATATACACAGTGTTTTTACCTCCTCCTTGAAGTGCATTTCCTAGAAGCTAAAACCTAACTGTAAATATAAGTAGCCTAACGCTAAACTGAAATAAACCAAATGTTACACTTAATCTAGATTATATTTAGTAATCAAGTTGTTGACGTTAACATTTCCTAATGTTAATTTTAAAACGGTAAGAATTGCTCTAGCACGAGCTTCGGTTTATACTAATTATGACTTGAGGAATGATTACGTAATCACTTGTACACTTTTGAGGCAAATTTTTAACACACAGTCTGTAATGTATTGTCTCATAACCACGATTAGAATTACTGAAGCATTTACGTAGTTATCAACCAACAAAAGAAGTAGCTAGCTTTCATAGCAACGTCAAGAAAAAAAAATAAAGGAACTATACCTTGTAACATATTAATTTACCTTTCTTTTGCCATGTTACATTGTGGTTCAATTTTCTTTAATATAAAAGCATTATTTGTCTTAAGTTTATACTAATACCGTCTACAATCACAACTCAGTTTTGATTTGTGTAACATTTCCCTTTGGTGTTATTAAATAATACACTAAATACATTTATCTTTAGTCTTAATTTAATATTCTTTCCTTTGTATAAATAATACAAATAATTAAGATCAGATGTAATTTTCCTATTGGTTAACCTTTGAATAATATCCATAACTACACAACTGGTGTATATATGAATCTAGCCTTTAGGATAGTTTTCGTGTTTTGCCCCTCTCTCAAAAAGTGTGGTTATTTGTAAATTAGAACTAATTTTAATTTGTCTTGATATCTAACGGTCTCTTTGACCACATGCCGTCTTCCGATAAAGATGTCCTTTCTAAGGCCTGGTATGTAAAAAGGTGTCGTTTCTTTTATATTTCTTAACATACGAAAATATTATTTTAGAATACTACCAAGATATGTATGGACAATGTCTACCTAAATAACCCGTTCAAAATATTAATGAATGGTAAGCTGTTTCTAGATAAATTTTTAGACTGTTCCTCGTGACGAATTGCAATATTTCGTTATTGTAACACGTTTACTTTCTAGGGTCCTCTGATGGCGTGTCCTGAAGCATAGCGTATCCCTGGTAGCAAATTTCTCTCGTAGTATACCGTATCGTAGCATATCTTCTGATGGCATGCTTTCCCGTGGCATATTCCTTCCTGAAGTATTTTCAGGTGATATATTCTCTGATGGAGAATTTAATTATCTATGCTCAGCTATCTAAGCCTGTGCATTAATTTTACTACCTACAAATATTACCTTTTATCGTTTAAGAATGTGTTGACGTTTTTAAGTACCTTCTTAAATAATTCAAATGTTCGCTGATGAAACATATGGCTGTGGAACAAACAAGGATTTCCCCTTACAAATTAGAAGTTTGAGGGTAACAACCAATATAATTAACAATGGTGTTTGTCTCAACAACAGTAAGAAAATTCTATGGTTCTAAACAAGCCGTAAAGCTCAACATTTAAGTATATGTTTCTTTTCATATATATCTGGATTACAGGTATGGTTTATCTTATTTATTTTTGTGATGGAAGGGCGTGCATGCGTTCCGTTTTCCGTTCCGTCTGAAAAATTATGCATGTAAAATATAGTCATAACTTTATTTATCGATTACCTTAACTATTACCGATTACCGTAACTAATTTAAATATTATCTTTGCCTTGCTATATAACCCATTGAGTTGTAAACAAGGAAGCTTTCATGAAACCTTTATTGTGAATTTTGGGGTTATGTTCAATTTAAACGTTCATTTTAAATTATCTTAACTAATGTTAAACACTACAAAGTGTATTTATGATTTTCCTTTATTAAGAGCGTCAATTTTAAATTGTGCCTAAGCACAATAATTATTTTAAATTCTCTAATATCTTATCTGGTAGAGTTTTAAACAAATTTTGAAATCATGAGTGTAGATATATAAACTACATTTAGTGATTTTATCGTATAAAAATTTGGTTGTAAGAAAATAACAATAAATATTTCATTTTTTTTATTAATGTTATTAACTGAACGTCAATATATAAGTTGTATTAAGGTATTTTCTTTTGTCACGTTCTAAATTGCATCCCTTTAACTTGCCTGGGTAAAACTTAACTTTATTCTCTAAACCCCTGAGGTATAGTCTCTTGCAATCTAACGCAGCCACAAACGGTCGACGCTTGTCCCGCCAGAGTTTTATTTAGACTCTGTTGTACACCCATTCTTACCTGTAAAAAGGAAGGATGCATTTTAAGACGAGTAACTGTCTGCCTCTGGTAACATCGTAGCGGACCTAAAAGTGTGTACTACACTTGCCGACGGACTGGATGCTGTATCAAACAAAATAACTAGACTAAGCTATTTAGCAAACACTGAAGTAAAACAATGCTTTTTACAAAAAAGCATCTTATTTTCCTTACGGAAAATGGACTGTATAGAATCATTCCATTTTCAAAGCTCAGTCTGTATTTATAGGGAGCGAAAACAACGCTTTTCCGTTTCCAAAAACAATTCCCATCATAAAATGTAGAGTATTTTGCAAACCGCACCTGTAGTTTTTTCAATAAAACAGCTGCAAAGCATTTGTAGAACACGGCTTGCACACAAGGCTTAATTAATCAAAACATAACCGACTTCCATGAATATTGCTCGTAAAAGTGCACATCTGCGAAATGACAGAATACTGCTTTAATATAATTTCTTCGTAATAGTCTAGATAACGAATCATTAAAAGCTTATCTTACGATGCAGGTGATTAAAACGTCTTTTATGATGCGAAAAGTTTTAATCTTCCAAAGAAAACCATAAAAGTATTTGATGCTGTTGTGTAACTTGTTTCAGGAAAGTTGTAATCGCGGGTCTTTTTAATATTTTCAAAAACAAAGCAAACTATTATAGAATAGGTTATAAGTATTTAACGATGTACTGAACACAATTGAAAGGAAGTCGAGCTTGTTAAATCACTTAATGAGTGGGAAGTTCGAAATTTTATAAAACGTCTCTAAATAAACGTAGTTGGAATTTAAATATTTATATGCAGCACGCAGAAATCAGTCGATTTCGGAAACTTACCGAAACAAACTAAATAAAAAAAAGGTATTTATTGTTTTGGATTTTGACCAGTATTACAAATATGTACTACAAAGTAAAGTAAAATCGTGTTATAATATTTCGTAAAGACCTTAAAGACCGTCTGTCCTTTTATACACATTTTTATCCAAGAGAAAGCCGTTATTTTGGACCTTTCTCCTATTTGTTTAAAATTAACAAAAATAGAATAATATTACAAGCAGAGATAGGAAAAAAGAGGTAGAGGTAGACCTAGATCAAACTATTGCACGCAGATAGTGAAAAATGCAGATTGTGAAAATTTCAGGGAAATGTGTAAGTTAGCACAGAATAGGAAACGATGAGGATACGCGTCTAACTAGTTCCAAGACCGAAAACCTAATGATGATGAGAATAACAACATTATCATTAGAAAGTAGTATGGAAAAGTAATTGTGAATCATTATAATTTACTTAATTAAGAACTTTGATATAATAGGGACCACAAAAAAAGTCCCCTGCGCCATTGGTGTCTAACTCAATTCAAAACATACGTTTAAGATTATTTAAAAGTTTAACTAATGTATATGATAAAGATAGTAATACGACATGTACGTGTTTTAAATAAAGACATACATGAACACGTTTATCTGGGAAAACGACAGAAAAGAATATGTGCCGTATGTTTTGAACCTTATACTAAACAGGCTAACCTTTAGTAAAATTATGCTTTTTCTTTAAAATAGGATACCTTTCTTAGTTTTTTTGTAAATGGAATATACTTTTTAAAGTTTTAAAAGCTTGCGGAAACTTCCTAATCGGAGTATTCATTGGATAATCATGAACTAGATGCTACATTGGCTTATAATTTTCAAATAAATTCGTACAAATACATGTGATGACGCACACGACTTCTTTCATGGTTTCGACTATATCACTCATAATATCATTGAACATGAAAGCACATCAATGAACGATAAATAGTTCATGCAACTTGCTGATGTAGGCGTTCAGGGCATTGAAATGTATATGTTTACGTGCAATTGACTCGAAATGCGTGTACATAAATACACTAGAATCTGTCGTTTGCTGGCGTCATTCAATTTTTAAATAATACTTGTCTTTACTATAGCTGTGTCTAGTTTACTGTAAAGTACGTTTTCATTAACGTGGGTCAATATACAACAGATCTATTAATAAAATGGGGCATATTACAGGACGCTGAAGTATTTGATGGAAAGTATTTTATTAACAAAGCGTTACTTTAATATGGTATTATAATACTGCATAATAAGCAACAGCATGGTCATTTGTGTAATTTTCTGTTCCCTTTTTATTGCTTAAACCAACTTGAATGTTAGATAGAGAGTTTATATAAAATGATCTATATATATATATATATATATATATATATATATATATATATATATATATATACAGGGCCATTGTATAAAGTCCGCATCATATGGGAAATTTTTTGATTATTCATTTCTCAGAAAATTGTATTTTTGATAAAAGTTAATGCGTTGGGTAAAACTTAAACAGAAATTGAAACTATAAAATTTTTAAATTTCCACACCGTATCCTTGCGAAAATAAGGAAATAGTAAATGTTATCTAGAATAAAGTACCCATACTTTTGACATTATCAAAAAAAGGTTAACTAGAAAAATTAATTAGAATTAAAGAAAATAGTCACTAGAAAACAAAATATCTTCACCAAATTCTGTTGCTTTGAGCATTACAAATATTACTAGATTCACGTGTGCATCATATAAGAGTGAGTCTCTTTCTCATTGCTGTAATACAATTTCACTGCAAAATTTCATTCCATTTATTATTTTTTCAAAGTTATCAATGCTTAATCAAAATGTTTATCAATTTTTTTAAGCTTTTTTGGTACAACGTTGCCATTTCACACTGCACAGTAAGAAAATTTAATTTCAGAATTAACAAACTATACTCTTTGCAAATTGAAAATCTTTTCTTTCAATATTTTGTAGGTACTTACTAAAATATGGGGTATGAAACACAGGTAATAATTACAGATTTTTTAAAAGAAGCTCAATATAGAGTAAATGATAAAACTAAACTTACACAGTTGTAACTTATATAAGGAGTGGAACTTCATTAATTCTGAAATCCAGATCTCTTAATTAGTATTTTTAGAAATTATTGTGTCAAATGTCTGAGTTATTGTACAGTGTGAAATAACACCTTTACATAAGGAAAACTTATTAAATTATAAAAATTTTGATGAAACGACGATATTAATTTAATAAAATGTTGCAGTAAAATTTTATTACTAGGGTGGTTTGAAAAGTTCGCGAGACGAAGGAGAAAATGAAAAAATTTGTTTTTAAAATATAGTTTATTTTTCAACATAATCTCCGTCAAGTTGAATACATTTCATCCAGCGATGTTCCAAACCCATTATGCCATCACAAAAGTGCGATTCTTCAAGGCCTCCAAAATAGTCCTCGACAGTTGCTTTTACTTCTTTGTCCGTGGAAAATCGCTTTCCCCTAAGGAAAACTTTTAGTCGTGGAAATAGGTGGAAGTCAGAAGAAGCCAAATCAGGCGAATAAGGTGGATGTTGCAACAGATCGTACTGCAGATCATTCAATTTTTGCATTACTACTGCACTTGTGTGTGGACGTGCATTATTCTGATCAAAAATGATCTTCTTCTTACGCAATGCGGGTTTTTTCGCGAATATCTAGTTGGCCTAGAAGTTTAGCGTAATATTCACCGTTTTTTGTTTGGCCCTTTGGAAGATAGTCAATTAGTAGGACACCTTTAGCATCTTAAAAAACTGATTCCATAACTTTTCCAACCGACTTCAAGGACATTGCTTTCTTTGGTGGTGGAGAACCCTTATGTCTCCATTGTTTAGATTGTTGCTTGGTTTCAGGGGTATAATAGTGAACCCAAGTTTCATCTGTCGTAACAAATCGTCGGTTTTATTGGAGTTAAGACGGTCTAAATTCTGTTGGCAAATTCTATTTCTCTAAAGGTTTTGATCAATTGTAAATTTGCGCGGCACCCATCTTGCGGAAAGCTTTGTCATACCTAATTCCGCAGTTAAAATATGAAATGCTCTTTCATCTGAGATACCTGCATCGTTAGCAATTTCGGAGACCTTGAATCGACGATGCTGCGTAACCGTATCATTAACCTTATGAACGAATTCAGGCGTGGTGTCAGTTTTTGGTCGTCCGCTGCGCGGGTCATCTTCTAGGCTCTCACGACCACGTTTAAATTCCGTCACCCACTTGTGCACAGTTGTAAATGATGGAGCGGAGTCTTCTAATGTATCCTGCATATCTTTATGTATTTCTGTTGCTTTTCCATCCTTTTTCAAAAAATATTTGATAACAGCGCGCGTTTCAGTTTTATCCATTTTGAAAAACTCACAAAACGAACTTTACTTCATATAGCACCAAATTAACACTACTTGACAGAATAATGTCAAATTTAACATCTGCGCTCTAGATAGTTGGATCCATCAATTGCATATATTTTATTCGAACTGATGCTGCCCTCTGTGCTCTATTTCGCGAACTTTTTAAACCACCCTCGTAGATTGATGAACGAGAACCACCTAGTGGGAATAATAATAATCAGCCGTATTACCTGTAATGCTAAAAGCAGCAAAATTCCAAATGAAATATTTTGTGGTTTAGGCGGCTGTGATTGCAAGTCTCAACATTGTTTTTAATTCTGTACAACTTTTCTAAGTAAACTTTTTTGATAATGCCAAATATAAGGCCATTGATCAAAATTCCTATTTTTGTTTTCATGTATACCGTTTGGAAATCTAATGGTTTCAATTTGTTTTATAGAAAGTACCATCTTTTATTAGAAATACAACTTTCAAACAACTAGATATTACAAAATTTTTTGTGATGCAAGCATTATGTGTGACCTCTGTACATAATTACAATATAATACATTATAACAAGTTCATTTTTCCGCAATATTTTGACGAATATTTATGTTATTATTTATATAGAAGTCAATTTAAGCCTAATATCTCTACACATTTTTACGTAATAATTATTACATGTTGTTTAATCTAACGTAAGCTTCAAAACCGAGGGCATTAATTACAAGTTGAGCGGTGACATAAAATACCATTTACAAGTGTCATTATAAGATTTCCCTCCTTCGATAATTATAAAGATCGTTGTAACTGTTGTCAAGCGATAGGATATGTCAGAATACAGGCACTTTCACTTGGGAAGGTGGTTAAGAAAGTCGTTCTTGAGATAAGAACATGGCGCTAGACGGTTATGCTTGGTGCCATGCGAGAAAAAATCGATTTAAAAGTGAAATCGTCTTTATTGGTGCACTTCATGTCGACGCTTTACCGACTGTGTTTGCACTAAACTAGACGTAAATGGAAATTGTTAGATTTTGAACAGCATGCAATTACTTGACGTGGATACACGTGGATATTAGTTTGTTATTTGTAACAAGATTATTTAATTTATGTGATTTTGGAGAATCCTAACCTGATTCAGGATGTAACAAGAAGATTTCAATTATGATTAAATATTCCGAAAATGATTCAAATACATCGCAATTATTCTTTTGAGAGATAACCATCTAGTATGTAATTAATTGCACATTACGTACGGTCAAGTTGTAACAACATTTGGAATGACAAAACAAGTAAGTTTTTTTATATTGTTCGACTTGAAAATTTTCAAGTTCATTATGTTGTTGACCTTTGCTTATCCTTGTTATTTGTGAAGAGAACCTGATAAACTTCATTTTTATTTTTCATTAGTACAAATGAAAGATTATAGAAAGCAGTATATATGTATATTAAGGGTAAACTTTCAAGACTAACAAAATTGGAACTATCATGTTGAATATAAAATTATTTAAGTTCAGATAACTAAATTGTTTCATTTTGCACTACAATATTAATTAATTGAAATATTTTAAAATACAAGTTAAATGTAAAGTCTATAGTAGTACTACCGAAGGCTAATAAAGATTCTGTCAGTATACCAGTAGTCATTCTTAATAATCAAGTTCGAGTATTAATAAGAATAATCATTGTTAAATTTTTGTGATGTAAGAGTAACAACACTATTTAATTTTTTGTGAGATATAGGTGTTGAGAAGATTATTGTGTATATATGTACATATTTTTTCTAACTATAACTAAGATAGTCGAATTTTTTTGAAGTTAATTTTGTTAAGAGAAATCATTGTAAATAATTTTCAACTGATACTTAAGAGAATAGAAATTCATTTCGGTCTCGTCTATGATTATTAGTTGGAATGAATGAGGTTTGATTCTTAGCAATTATAAACTTTTTTGAATTAATTAGCAGAATGCACAAACTGTGCTAGTCTTGGTTTAGTTGGATTACAGGTGTAGCAGTGCATTTTTATCAAGCAATATCGAGCCAGAATGTAAGCGTTTGTAAGGGTTATGTTCACGTGATATTTTTAGTACAGCGGTGGTATTTGAGCATAGGTTTCCGTATTCCCCTTATACAAACAGACTAAAATTAGTCTTCATTGTATTCAAAAATTCGGTGGCACCATATTCACTATATTTTTGGTCGCAATCCAACCCCGACCCAAACTCATGTTCTACCCAGAGCAAATTACTCTACTAGCCGCTTAGACTTTGGAGGTTTCCTTATCTACGAGCGGTTTTCCATCTAAACTAACCTTGGGCTCTTTACATCATCAGTAAATCCTCATTAATTATCCTTGTACCTTTCAGTTGGCAATATAGGAGTAAAAACCCATTAGTAAGGCAAAACGTACAACATTTTAGAGAGCTTCAAAAAGCTGAAAATCACCTTTGTGTTTTTTGACCTTTACGTAATCGCAGCTTAGATTTAACATTTAATTCCACCCGTTTACTGTTCAAAGTTAAAATAGACAGTGTATATAGGTCCGGGTGCTAGAATTTTAACTGGAGTCGGAACATACTTGAGTACAATCACCCCAAACATTTTTTATAGCTACATTGGCATACTTAAATGCTCAATCTAAAATAATGCACCTTAGTGTTTCATTTTCTTAGTGGATTAAGTTAAAAATATAAAACATACCTTAAAAGATTGAAGCTTTTCAACGTATAAAGGAACAGGCACGAGTCAATCTTTTTAAGCACAAATGAATATACGAAAACATAGAAAATCTTTTTACATTTAAACATCCTTTGGCTTAAGATTTAAAAGTTTGAATACTTGGAGAATAGAAGAAGCATTGTAATCCTACATCGGTTGACGTACCATCACATAAAAAGGAAAAAATACAAATCTTACCAGTAGATTGTTGCCAGAAAAAGAAATAAAGTAGACGAATTCTAGATCTTTGACAAATCAATGTTTTTTTGAAAGTTACGAAATTTGTTCCAATTACAGTGATAGTTAAAGTTCAAACTGTATAATTCAAAAGTGCATTAATAGAGGTTTTGAAAGTGGAAACATTAGTACTAGCTGAATTGCGTTTGCACAATACTTTTTCTGAACAAAAAAAAAACGCCGTATTTTTTTCTTTAAAAATATGCAATTTCCCAAAATTCTATCTTCATTAAAAAATTTAAATTTTTTTGAGGGTTTAATTCAAAGTAAGTTAGTTAATGTAAGATGGTTTGGTAGAGCGCTCCAAGGCGGCTTTTCAAATTATGCATTTAAATCTTATTTAAAATATTTTAGTTTTGTTTATAAAATTAATTTACCAGTTATATTTCTCAAATTCTTTAATAATTATGTAATTAGGATTTATCCAAAATTTTAAATATTTCAGAAATATTTTTCAAGTTTTTTATTATTTTATCTTTATCTGCAGTCACGCCAATCGACATCATAGCATTACAACTGCTCAAACCACACGATATAGAGCAATTAATGTCTCACATTAGTGTGACCAGCTCAAATTTAAAGCGAACCTGGCCTTGCGGAGAGTAAATGTTAGTAGATCTTCTACTAATACTAGGGTTAGTTCAATTCAGTGCCATATTTTAAAAAATTTCATTTCAATTTTTAAACTAAATTAAAAAGTAGAAATGAATGTTTTGTTACAGAAACTTTTTTTTTAATTTATTGTTGTGGCGATTCATTGTTTTTCAGTCAGAAAATACTGAGTGCCAACAAAATCGAAAGCCCTTAAACTCCAGTTTCATCATAAATGAAATGATAGAGCTTGGAGTTATCGGTCAGACACATTGTGTTACCTCTAATCCCTATTAGCCAGAGGTAAAGCTTTAAATATATATATATATATATATATATATATATATATATATATATATATATAGATCTAGAGTGATGCATTTAAAATATTAGCCGATGGTGCAATATCTTAGAAATAGGGATGGACTCGGGCTCGGGCTTTCGGGCCGGCCCGGCCCGAGCCCAGCTCGATTTCGGGCTCGAATCCGGACTGGGCCGTTGACTACTTTATTCGGGCCGGGGCCGGGCCGGGCCTATCTTTTTTCGGGCCGGGCCGGGCCAAACGACTCGGGCCGGCCCGAACGTTTCGGGCCGAAAAACGCACGAGTAGATACTCCATCGTCCCTTCACTTCTATCTCACATTGAGTAAGTAAACGTTCTTAATTATATTTTCACGTAGTGTCTTCATGAACCCATTAATAATCAGTTTTTCGTCTTGTTTAGTGTAAAGGAGACGTAATATTATAACTCACTTCTTATACCGAATATTTTTTCTAGTCCTATTTAATGTTCCTCATGTTGTACTTTGGGCAAGTTAAAGATGCCAAGGAACATCAAACTAGGTGATTTATTCATAATTCAAAAGTTTGCACGATTTATATTATGTATATGTATATACTCCAAATCTCAATCATGCGGCGAACGTCGATATTATCAATCGCGTGTATAATTTATGTCTACCGCCTAAAACACTTGAGAGTTATTGCAAAGTTCATTTTAACAATTTTTTAATAAAGTTTTCCCTTATTTGACATTTACACATGCGCAATTACACCTTTAATGTTTGTACTTTATTAAAATACAGGACACCTTTATTTAATTTAAATACAGGCAGGGAATGCTTTTATTTAAGGCGCCTTAATTTTGACATATGCCAAATGCTTAACATACAAAATTACCTTTAATTGTCTGCTTTGTGTATAAATATAGCGAAATAAATGGTTTTTTGTAGTGTTGTTTCCATAATTAAATTTAGAAATATAATGTCCAAGTTTATAACACGAAAAAGATATAAAACGTCAACGCTCTAAATACGAGGATGCTGTTTTGTAATGCTTTTCTTAGAAGTAAACTGTAAAAATCTTTTTGAAAACAGATATGCTATATGCTTGGAAAGGAGTAAAAACAGTGTCTTGAAGTAAACTCAAAAAGTATTCCGTGAAAACACTTTGACAACACATACGAATGTTATCGAATCAGTGGGAAATATAAGACTCAAATAATAAAAAAGGTTCATCTTTGTGTGAATACAATTTCTTTGATTTTTTCCATTATAGTTAAACATGTATTATAGGTCACCTTATCACAAAAGAGATTAATTCTTTATTCATTTTTAAAACATAACCTATAGATATAGAATACTAAACATATATGTCGGAATAAAGAGTAAGGAAAAAAACACTTGCACTAACACTCCTTTAGATTGGATGCAAACTTTTAAAAAATGATACTTTATTTGAAGATTCTTTTAATAAAGTCTGCTTGGAATGAGTTTGCAACAACTCTCCAATTTCTAGTAGGTAATTTTAGTAAAAAATTTTCAAGTAGAAACGACAAAATAAAGTGGACGCAAATTTATTATAAAGGTTATAAAGTGCGTTAAGCGTACAATTTTATAAACATTGAAAATTGCTAAACATTTTGTACCTTTGTTACCATTTCTAGGATTTTTTAAAGAATTGTTACGTTTATTTTCAGCATAAATTAATTACCCTATTTTTCTCCCTTATTAATTCAATACCCGCTCGAATAAATTCTGTTTCTACTGTTAAATCCTTCAACATAATTAATAATAAACACGTTCTCGAATAAATTCCTCAGCTTAAATGTAGTTGCTTTGAAACGACAAGTTTATGCAACAACTAAATAGTTATATCCTGTTTCAGGTACCCGTTATCTTGGTATACATTACGACCGCCTATAATGATTTTCTCTATTGTTTCAATGTAAAACTTGTTGAAATAAGGTCGCACACTGTCTGATAAAACCCGGGTTTTCCAGTTTTAATCGCGCTTTGATAAGCGAGGATTTGCAGTTGGAATACGTGTTATTTGAACCATTGTTAAATTTGCTTTTACAGCTTGTGCGTCGACATATTTTCTGCATTATTCGTCACCGTATTTCAAAAGCAATGCACGTCTGTTTATTTTCTGTTCGACAACTAGGTGTCTTGCGTGGATTGCTTTTTTTAACTGGAGGCCAAATGGGTTCTTCCTTTCTGTAGTTTCTGTGTTGACTCACCCCCGACGGTTTTCAAGCTAAGTATCCGGACACCTACAGGTAGCAACTCGTTTTCTTTTGTGTGTGTCAATGAGATATTCCGTATCAACATTTGGTGTAGTTATGTGACAAGAAACGTCACTTTGTAGAACTATTGTTCGTTGCTGCTAATCGATATTATCGCTCTACATGTGTAATGTACCTGTGTTAAAAGTATTGGACAGACACACGCTTATTCCTTTGTACTGATTAGTTTATTTTACAAACGGTACTATGTACGATTTAAAAGATATCTGACAAAAGCTCCCACACGTTAATTCTTTCCCACTAATTAGTTATTTTATAAAAAGTATTAGGTGAAACTTTAAAAATGCTTGACAAAAGCTCTCGCAGTCTTATTTACTACTGATTAATTTTATTTTGTGTAAATACGAGATGCGCACTTTGTATCTAATGTAGTAAATTGTTCATATCACCTAACTGTTTGCTTTCAAATAGCAACGCTTAATTTATTGCTCTTGCTTGTTTGTACAGAATCCGTTATTTATTTTTATTTGTTAATAGATCATCGTGGGCGATGTGTTTTTGTTTCTTTTTGGTATGTAGGCGAATCCCCCCACTCTCCACGTTTAATAGTTAGCCTGGTACTTACTTTTCTTCCGGTTACGTCTTGGTACGTAACAGAATCAAAAATCAAATGATATACTACGATATGTTCCACAAGTATCTTGATTGTAATTCAAAATCATTATACTCTTAAATTAAACAAAAGAGTGATAGTTACTTGTTGAACACAACAGAAAAAATATCTTCTCATTCGCTGAATAAAAGTCGGGCCGGCCCGAAATTTCGGGCCGGCCCGTCAATTTTCATTTTGGGCCGGGCCTCGGACCGGGCCGGTTACCTTTCTGCGTCGGGCCGGGCCCGAGTCCATCCCTACTTAGAAAATTTGACGGATGACGAAAATCTCTATGGATCATTAAAAAATACTTCAATTGCATAAACACTTTTACAAAAGTCAAATTTCGATAACGTTCATAGAAATAAGCCATAAATCAGCTGTTCAGTCCATTTTGTCCAACTCTGTAAATTGACGTTTTTAAAATAATTAGAATTGACTCAAAAGTTGCCTGTTGTTTTAAGAATAAATTTTTAAGTAGCAGCAAACTTCGGGATAAAATAATTTTTTTTGTATTTTAAAATAACTCGTAACAAAATATTGCTCCAATCTGCGAAATTAATTAAGTAAAGAATTTAAAAACCTTCACTATTCCACTAGAATAACCAGTACTTTATGTAGAATAATTGAAAAGAAACTTGTCACACCGTAATGGAAAGATAAATAACCTAGAATTAGTTTCACATCAGCAAAAGTTATTGGCGGCAAGTGGTCCGGCGGTAAGTTATCCCGGCGGCGAGTTGTCTCTGCGGTGAGATAGCGGCGTCGAGTGGACGGCGGTGAGTTGTCCTCGCGGCGAGATATCGGCGGCGAGTTGTCCCCGCGGCGAAATGACGATGGCGACATGACGGCGGCGAGTTGTTCGATCCAGCCGTTTGTATGCTATTTTTCTCTTAATCTTGATTTTCAGAGTGAATTGATATAAAACATTATGAATTATTCTTATGAATGTTATTACATGAAGGATATTTTTTCTTATTTCAGATTTTATCGCAGGGATAAATGGTTGGTGGTTTCGTGTATTATTTGTTTGCTGTGACGTTTTCAAACCGTGTGCATATGGGCATTTGTATTTGCATGTTCTTACGATGGACATCTATTACTTCTGATTTCCAGTGCAGATGTGTTCCAAGGCTGTACAAGTTATTTGGGACATGAATGCTACGGTTCCTGTTACACTATATCAGTTGAGCGGTAATGTACTTGAAATATGTTTTTGTCATTATGTTGACTAATTGTTTTTGTTAATTATGTATCTTAATATTATTTGTTTTTGGGTTTAAAATAGAATTGAATAAATAGTTTATTTTAATGTTGAAAATAACTTGTCAGGATTTACACAAGGATTACATACAAATTTAAATCATTTGCTTCAAGATATAATCCGGGTTCGAAGTGCAAGCTTAATGTGAGGGTATAACAAAGGTGTTTTAATTATTTATGTTGATACGTACAGTAATTTGTGGCAGTTTAAATTTATGAAAGAAAGTGCTAATAGAAATTAGTTCATAAATACCGAAGTTAAGCTCAATTTATTTTATTTATCAAATATTTGTCGTTAGTAAATTTACTCGTATGCGTTTAGGTTTTGCATACAGGCCCTACAGTAGGAGTAATTGGATGTAACACATATTATATGTATTCCATGTTAAAGTGATAGCCGCGAACAGACCTATTATAAGTTAAGACCAAACCTGGAGTAAAGGTCGTAACATCTTATGTAAAAATTGGATGGTTAGTTAGAGTCATAAAAAACGTGTTTTTTCATGTATTTGGTTTTAAAATGAGATATTTCGGATGAGAAAGGGGCAGTAGCGTAACTACAGTTTTTGGGAACACCACAAAAATTTTTGTACACATCCCTTTTAAGATTTATTATTGGCATATGTTTTTCTGTATTTTCTTATTATTAAAGAATTAAATGCACTGTGTATTAATCAAATGCTTTATTATACAACCAACCTACATGCATGAAAAACTTATAAATTTATTAACATTAAAACTACATCACATAGCAGACACTTAAAATCTAATATTAAAAATTTTTTTCCTATTTTGTTGCAAATTCAGTTATTGCATCATCGACATTCATGTTTTTAACAGTGTCATGTTCTATTGCAAGAGGAATAAATCATCTAATCTATCTTGTGAAGTGCGGTTCCTAAAATAATTTTAATAATGTAGTCTTAAATTGTCAGATTGGCATAAATAATAAAGAAAACTCGTTAAAAACTTCTATTTATTTCATAAGCCACCATAATCATTCATAATATCCATAACACCTGCTCCCCCTCTCATAAAGTTAACATCACTAAATGTTTCAGGAGTACCACCTGCCAGGGTTGCCGGTTGTACAAAAAGAAATAAAAGTTGACTACAATAATATTTAATTTTATGGAAGATTCCTCCGCACCTGCAGTGCTAACAACAGGTAAAGACAAGTACAACATTAAGGCTGATATTGTGTTTATAAAACTGCTATGACACGTAGACTTGAAATGTACTAAATATTTTAAGAGCTTAAAAAATACAGTTAACAATTTTAATCTGAATTTCTTATGGTTTGGTCTTTCGCATTGCGAAGACTGGCGGGGTTTGTACTTACGCTATTGAAAATGATTTGTGTTGAGTTATCTACTTAGACTTCAAATGTTCTTAATACGGCTCTAATTTCCCTCTATGTGTTTTTTTAATATGTTAACGAAAAGTCAACGTTGTTTGAAAACGGTATGATCTAAATCATAAAAATTTTCATTGAAACGATTATTAATATTTGTACTTATTGTTGTAAATTATAAGTTGAGTAAAAATACGGAAATAGTATTACTGTACAGCAGTACTGAAAAGTATTTAAACAAATAAATCCTCCTTATTTAATAGCATAACCGAGTGCTTAGTCATTTTGTGAGAAAGAAGGGCCACGGGCATATATTAGATCTCTTCCACTTACTTTTTAAAGTAATGAGCAGTATTATTATTTTTACAGCATACATTCAGCTTATTAAAACAATTGTTTGCTAAATGTATTAGTTGTCAGTTTACGACTAAACCATGTTCCTCTAACTCGTTAGTTAAAATAAAATTACTTTTAACAGAACGCTATCAAACCATAAACTTTACAACTGTTGACATTACGAAGTAAAAGTGACGTGTAATGTTAAAATATAATTAAATAGGTTCCAACGAAAACAATTTTTAAACAAATTTTCCCAGATATTTCTTTGTCATCCATACTCTTTTACATAAAACGCAAACTTAGTTTGTTAGCGCCACACGGTAATCATCTAAATTAGCAATTTCGCACTTTAAGTGGATCTATTTAAATAAGTAACTTAGCTTTACTCCTGTTACTAATTGCATATCGGATAATTCTGTTAACCTTCATATTTCATTTAAACTATTTTTGTATTCAAAGGATATAAACTTTAAACAAGACGGAAGTGAATTTTTTATCTTTATTTCAGCGATGCCGTCCTTGTGTTTATTATAAACAGTTAAGTCAATTGTATGGCACTTAATTATAAACCAGAAGCAATTTAGAAGCTGTTACGAACATTTCTGTAATACTGCTTAAAATATGATAACTTGTCACATTTACTGACGTATCTCATTAATAAATTATTAATAAATTGGTTCTCGAAATTATAAAGATGAGTATGCAAAAGCATGCGCAATTTAAAAACTATGGGTTCTGATTTTGATACAACACAGAAAATAAGCCAAGAATATACAGATTGTTTACAACTTCATACAAATATTTTAACTGATGCTTAAGGCTAATACTATACGAGCGCAATAACATCATCCTTTAAAGTCGACCTGTATAATTATTTCATATGCGTTATGTGTTTTAGGATAACACTAGCATAGGTAAGTCATTCCTTAAAAACATGTAACAAAACCGTAGTCCTAAAACTTTTACTTAAGTTGACTTGGGCCGGGCATTTAAAAATCGGTCCAAGAGTAAAATGTCCCGCAAGTTTTTGTTTAGCCAATCAATCTCTATCACTTCCACAATTTAATGACATGAAACTAATGCCGCCATGTGTGAGCAATGTCAACGTCCGGCGAGGACACATAACTCGGGCGTCCGTTCATTTACATTTCCAATGCTCCACCCGAAGGTACTACATTGGCCAGGAGGCGAGTTTTTTGTTGCCTGGAAATTTAGAATTTTGCCGAACCCTTGCCGTTCCAGGCAAGGTAGGGATCTTTAACGTGCGTGACAACACTCACACACGGGACCTCCATTTAACCTCTCATCCGAACGAGGGCGTAATATTTGTGAAAAATGCTCACCTGCCATTTTTCAAGCAGTCGGCCGTGTCGGGATTTGAACCCGGGACCTTGGGATCCGTAGCCTTACGCTTACTACATTGATCCACGGCGACGCCTAACTCGGGCGTCCGCGATATTTTCGCAGTGCTTAGAGAAGCGCCAGCAACGCGACGCTATTAGCGCCGGATCGGACTATACAGCTATTTCAGCACTAGAGCAGTCGTGATGCAGAACTCCAGGTGAAAACAATTCACATTTGATTTGGTGGTATTGTTTTGCGAAAGGGATTTGTTTATTTGCACAGTGTTTGATGTAGAAAAGTTTATTGTTTGTGTTGAGTGTCGCCAATCTTTTTATGAAACAAACAGTAAAGAATATGCTGATAAACAATTAAAATCACAATGCTGGATTGAAGTAGGAACAGAAATGTTCAAGAACTGGGACGAGATGACATCCGATGAGAAAGACAAATTTGATAAGCTGTGCAAACATACTATAGACTGATTTTGTGATGCTGATTGCCTATATGAAATATAGATTATCTATGCTGAAGTTGCTGGTCAACCAAACTAAATTTCCCTTATTTATTTGACTCTGTATAAATCAGTACCTACCCTAGCCTTAAACCACAAATTTGCTTGTGGATTATTATTATTATTATTGTTCTAATTATTTTCTCCAAGCAAAGTTCGGTCTGTCTGGTACTTTTTTTTAAAAACAAGTTAATACTTTTATATGTACTACGTGTTTACTGAGACGAGATAGCATAACGAATAAATTCTGTCTATCTAAATACATTCTATCATCTTCGATAGCACAGTACAATGTCGAAGTGTAATGTAATGTTTTGGTCACTCTAAAAAACGTTGTCAACTGTCATATCAATTTTTTATTACAGTGACAAAATACACGCCCATCATATTACACCAATGAAAAAGTGGTGAGTTCTTTAGTCGATATTCTCTGCCTCTGCCGCATGGGCCTATGCGTACTTGTCTTGCCAAGGCAACGATCCCTGTCCATTAAAATAATCACAAAATGTGTCCCGTACAACAAGTCCGGTAATACAACCACTAACTGCTCCTGCTTCAAGACCCCCCCCCAGTTGACAGGTCAAAGTATCCTCAAAAATAAACCCATCTCGTTTTTGACGTACTTGTGCAGTACACAGCTACACTCTACGATTAGTGTACTTTGTGCGTTAATTCGAATAATAGAGCGCAGTACACGCCATTTGTTGCTCAAAATCTTAAACAAGCACTCGACTGTACACCTGACTCTTCAGTGCCTATGATTGTAGGCTCTTTTCTTTTTTGTAAGTTTGTTTTGTGGATAGTGGCGTATTGCACGGCTTGTCAATAAAAAGTCTTTATACTCTTGTTAGAAAGAAGAGCACCGATGGGCCTTCCGATGGAAAGTGTTTATCAGTTGGTGGTTCAGTTGGCCAACTTGCATTTATTTGCAGAAGTGACTGTTCTTAAAGTAATTTAATCACCCTCCCAATCGTACGATCCAACATCTACCGCAATGAAGTTGTACTTAGCATCACTCACTGCTAACAATACTACAGAAAAGTACTTTTTGTAATTAAAGTATTGAGAACTTGAGCTAAAAGGACATTGAATGCGCACGTGTTTACCGTCGACTGCACCAATGCAGTTTGGGAAGTTGATCAACTTTTCGTAATAGTTTGCCTTTTGAAGTCATATTGCAGTTGTTGGTGTTGACATTTCAGTCGGTTGTAATGCTGTCCAAATAGCTTCACAGGTGCCTTTGACGATAATTCAACTGGTTTTCCTTGATATTTGAAAATCAAATTCAAAATCGGAAAAGTTCGATCCACTTGCCAGATACTTGAAAAATAAATAATAACTTTTGAACATTAAATTGAGACACTTTTAAATTGCTTAAGATACTTTTTAAGAGTAACCTGTATTTAGGACAAAACTTGGTGATAGCTTAAACGCTTTTTCAGATATGCGACACACAGTGAAATTGCCGTTAAATGGTGTTTGTACTGCCTTGAATTTTTGCAATAATACATAAACAAATTGTCGATTCAATTTAAAAAAGTACAATTTATTGTTTGTTTTAGGAAAAGATGAGGTGGAAATTGCTGAGGGATAATTTTGCAAGAGAATTAAGAAAACTTAAAAAACTGAGACAGCATTGCCAGCTACTATGAAGAAAAAGATCCAGAATATGTATTTTGAACAGTTTTCTTTTTTGTTGCCACACGTAAAGGGCATCGAAAACACTGAGGCTAACATTCCGCTTCCAGAACAAAAGGAAGGTTACGGTACAAATCTGCAACGAATTGATAATAACGAACTTGATGTTTATAACAAAAGCAACGAGTGCAAAGATCTTTATCATTTAGCTGTAAAACGCCTAAAGAGGCAAGACCGAGTTTAATAAGAAAACTTGTCTTGGTAAAATTTTAGCTTCCGCTTCCAAGAACATAACATCTGTGATGCAAGAGACTATCGAACTTCAAAAGGTTGAGAGAAACTTGTAAAAAAGCTCTTATAAGTTTGCTAACAAGGCGTTTTTGATATACTTTGTTTCCATTATGGACAGTTTACCATTATCTTCAGCGCTTAATGTTAGAATAAAAATTACTGAAGTGTTCATGGATGCAACTACAATGCAACCGCTAGTTGAATATTACACAATTTTGAATCGCTCAGCAACATTGACCCCGCTATTATCAGAACGTCGTTGTACATGCAGCACTTTTACTTCAACCCCATCAGTATCTACCTGCCCTCACGAAGATCTCTGGATCAATAAAGTAATTGATGAAAACACTGGCAGTGAACTTCATAATAGTTCTGAATTTGTTTAATTGGGCATAATGCTAGTACAAGTAATTGAAAAGAAATAATTTTTTTATAATATAACAATGTAAGGCATCTATTTCTTCTCATTATATAATTTTTTTATTTTGTACTGCCATGCAAATGCAGTTCATTATTCAATGTACTGTAATTGTTTTATTATATAATTGATTGATACTAACCTTTTATTTGTAATTTGTTAAAAAAATTCTAAAACTACCGCACACCTGGTCGCTGTGTTTTTTTAAATCAATGTATATCAATTATAATACGACCTCTAAAAATAGGTGTACTGTTTATTTTAACATTTTATTTTAACATTACATAGCTAATAATAATTACTGGCTTTTCAACTGTATATATACTTCTCTATATATTATTGTCGTTCTACTTGATTTTCTCACACACATACGGTGTGCTCTTATTTTTAGCGTCCTGACGGTTTATTTTTAATGCAATCATAAAATTTTGATTATTTCTTACTAATGTTTAAAAGCAACACTTGGTTATGCTCTATTTATGAGCTTTTGTATTAATTTATAACCAATAGGAGCCTGTTATATTATCTGAATTATAGTTTGACGATGTTATCGTGTTCCACGAATAAGGCCGTTCATTCATAAAAGATAATTAGCTTGTAAACGTAAATATAATGGATTCTAGAACCATCGCGAAAAGTGACTTTTTTGAAAGTAGACTACTTCACATTAGATACTCACAATTGTGTTATAACGTTTTGAGTTAAATAACGTCTATTAACTGATATTTATAAAGAGAATGAATGCATTATTAAATTTACATTCTAGAAAAGTACGGGGTTTTAATCAAGGGATGGTTTTTTATATTTTCGCCGGCTAGAACTTGTTTTAAATGAGGATAACTTGATATTGATGTTATTTAGTATTCTTAAAGTGGATGGACCTTTACATCTTAGAATAATTTTACAGTCCTTTTAACATGCATTAAAATGCAAGAAAACTTGTTTTTAACTAATACTTTTTAAGAGAATAAATATTTACACACGAGCTCTTCAATCAACGAATGCTTTTGTATTTTTACCGGTTAGAACTTGGTTAAAGAAAATATTTACACATTAGTTAGAACATGGGTTTGACTTAAGTACTGTAATAAGCTTATCTAACTAGAACATATACATGATAAAATTAAATATCGGAAAATTTTACTTTTCTCAGCTTTAGGCCAGTTTTTCCTCACATAATGTAATGATCAATGATTTCTTATATATATATATATATATATATATATATATATATTACTCATATTTAGACCAGGGTAGAAAATTAAATAATCACATCAAATAATTTTAACCACCGTGTAGAAGCTTTGGGAAAAGGTATGCGTTATTAAAAAACCGTGGAGCATAAAATTTCATTCGTTTTATTAAAAATAAGAGATTTAAATCATGTACAAGACGCTTTATATCAAAAGAAGCAGTATTAAAAAAAACTCTACGCGTAATTTAATTATTCCTAGTAAAGAAAACAAATAGAAATTACGTGCAAAATTTATATTAATTAACTCAATTTTAAGTAACCGGTATTAAACAAAGTGTACACATAATAATTAATATTTAATTTGTATTTGCTAAAAATGAAAGGGTAGAAGTCAATTTTAGTTGGAGTTAATTAAACCATTATTAATAATAAGCATAAAAGCCTGTGAAAATCCAAGATTAAAATACCATGAAATAAAGCTCTAAGAATTAATAGTACGATTGAACACCTGCGTAGTTTAAAAGTCACGTACAGCGAAAATTTTGCAGATAACAAATGGTTTCAGAGAATGTTGGAGAAACCGTCGCTTATATTAACGGGAAGGTTAGATACGGGGTTATTTAACCCAGATAACAGTCCATGTGGACTGAAATAATCGATAGTAAGGAATATCAATTTGCACCACTAAGAACAGGTTAGATAGAGACAGATAATATGCGCGAGACCGAGACACATATAGTAAAAGGCGTGAGTGGAGCAACGTCTTGGGTTGCGATTGGTTGAAAATAAAAGGCAAAATTGAGAGGTAAAAATAACATTTCTGTATAAAATTTAGTTAGTTATTTCCAGACGTTGCAAGCCGTGTCGAAATTTCTGAGATTTAACTGGGGCGAGTGCAAATTTCGTAAAAATCGCATGCCGGGCTGCGGAATGGGAACCTAGCATGCGAAATTCTGAAGAATTGTCCGTTTTGGGGACTAGACCGACAGACAGGCTAACCTCTATATATACCCAGGTGAATATGAACAAGCTCTCTTAGATCTGCGACTTGATTCAATGCGTTAACAGTGCTTTTTAGTTTTCCGAGTTTGATAAAATAATTTAAAGTTTGCTCGTATATTTTGGTGATTTAAAACAGTTTGTTCTTTACGTGCTACAATGAATGTACTTTAGTGCACTTAGAAAAGAAGTTAAAAGGTAATAAAGTTTAGTATCACTGTACCAATTAGTAACATTTGCAACGACAAATGAATACACAAAAGTAGGCAGTTTTGGCGTATATTGGTGAAAGAAGTATGAATTTCTTTGCTATTTTTCGGGGGTGTTAATAATTAAATGATTCGTAAACGTGTCTGGATCCACAAAACAAGCTTCAGATATACACAAATGAGTTCCGGAAAAGCACTGAAACTACTTTAGATGGATGGTGATGTAGAAAATTTTAAAAGCGTTGAGAATCAGAAGCCGTAAATATAACCCAGTTGAATTGGTGTGATTAACAAAAGGGACGATGTACATTGAAGCTACGAGTGCAGTAACCTTCAGGTAAATTATACTATTTTGTTCGAACTTTGATATTTTGGTGTGTGTTGAATAACTTTATAATTGATTTACTTAAAATGGACAGTAGTGAAATTGTACTAACAATAGAATTTTAATTTTAAGGTGAAATTTGCTTGTTTAAGTAGAAAGGGGTATTTAGTATTTATGTTCTGGATTATGATGAAAATTTGGGTATGTCTTTGAGCTCAATTAGACGAACCTGGTTAATTAACGTAAAGGGGTGGAAGATGCTCCCTTTGTACTCAGACTCAGGTCTGCATATATTGTTATAGTAATTAGTAGGCATCCTACAAGGACTTTAATTCTGGATGCACTTTAAAATGATAACAAATTTAATCTTGAAATTTTCTGATACTGAAATTTATGCTGAATTTTAATTTTGAAATTTTAATGTATTGTGAATATTGATGTAAATAGAGTTAACGTTGATGTTTGTGATAGGAATGTGTTTGTTTTTTTTTATGATTGAGGATGAAGGTTTAACTAGAGGAGCAGCCGAGGCGAATAACAGAAGAAAATCAACAGACCAGGTAATTCAAGAGGTTTCACAGCAATATATATATATATATATATATATATATATATAAGTAAGATGTATTTGTAAACAAACTCTTATGAAAATAATAAGAGCCATTGACAAATACAAATCGGGCTGGTAGTTATATAGCCATTAACAAAACATTAGCTTTATTACTTCATAGGATGGAAACATCCACTGACCAATGGTTTCGGCTTGTTAGCCTCATCAGAGTGGACTGTTCCCAAGAACCCTATGAAGTAATCGAAGATTTAAGTTATTAACTGAAAGATGATGTCTATGGAAAAGTAAAAACGGCCATCAGGTGATAAAACACCAAACTATAAATGCAAGACAGTAATTAACCGATCACTTACAATATATAAATTTATAAATATACTATATAAAGTATGTATTTGTAACCTTTGAAATTTAAGAGGAATTTGACAAATAAAATCGTTAGTTTGCTAACGAACAATTCTTTTTTACTCGATGAGGACACCACGGGTTTCACTGGAGCCCAAGAGGCGAATTCAAAGAAACAAAGACAAGTATTATAGAGTCCAGCAATAATTTGAAAAATATGTATATAAAGTAAGATGTATTTGTAAACAAACTCTTATGAAAATAATAAGAGCCATTGACAAATACAAATCGGGCTGGTAGTTATATAGCCATTAACAAAACTTATTAGCTTCTATAAACTTCATGGTGGCGACACCACGGTTCCATGACCCAATGGTTCAAATACAAGACTTATTTGCAGTCCGTCATCAAGAATGAACTGCATATCAAAGAACCCATATAAGTAATACAAGCTATTATAAAATAATAATAATTTACAAATACAAATCGAGGCTGTAGTTATGGAAAGTTAACAAAACATTGCTACTATCAGCTTCATGGGGAGAAACATCAACACTACAAAGTGTGAAAGTATCAGAATCGAATAGAAAATTCATAAAGTAAATTATTGAAAATGAACTATTATAAGATAATAAGGCCTTTGAACAATTTACAAAATTTAGTTTATAGCATAACAACATAGCTCTTCATCGGGAGGACATCCCGAAGGTTCATCGGCAATGTTACATCAAAGGACGTTAAGAACCGCTAATAATGAAATGTATTATAAGTAGATGTATTTGAAACAACTCTTACATGCAAAAGTAATAAAAGCTCACTGTAACAAACCTACAAATGGGCTAAGTAGTTAACGACACATTAAAAAACATGACTTTAAGTACTTATGGCTGAGAAACTCCGAATGACAGCAAAGTTTCATTGTTAAGTACAAACTCATCAGAGTGGACTGTTCCCAAGAACCCTATGAAGTAATCGAAGTTATATAATGATATAATTTCGAAACAATCACTGTACTATGGCAAAAGTAAATAAAACCGCCATCAGGTGATAAAACACCAACTACTAAAGTGTGGAAGTACAGAATTGAACCGAAACTACATAATAAATTTTAAAAATGACTATAAAAGTACGTATGGCCTTTGAGATTTGCGGAATGTTACAGCAAAATTTATTTGCTAACGTAACAAACCTTCTCGTGGCGACACCCGGGTTCATGCCCCAAAGGCAATTCAAATAAACAAAGAGTGTGTTTACAAATACATCTTACTTTATATACAATTTTCTTATTGCGGACTGCAAATAACTTGTCTTTGTTTATTTGAATTGCCTTTGGGGCATGAACCCGGTGTCGCCACGAGAAGGTTTGTTACGTTAGCAACAAATTTTGCTGTAACATTCCGCAAATCTCAAAGGCCATACGTACTTTTATAGTCATTTTTAAAATTTATTATGTAGTTTCGGTTCAATTCTGTACTTCCACATTTTAGTAGTGTTGGTGTTTTATCACCTGATGGCGGTTTTATTTACTTTTGCCATAGTACAGTGATTGTTTCGAAATTATATCATTATAATAGTTGATTACTCATAGGGTTCTTGGGAACAGTCCACTCTGATGAGGCTAACAAGCCGAAACCATTGGTCAGTGGATGTTTCTCCCATGAAGTAATAAAGCTAATGTTTTGTTAATGGCTATATTAATACCCGATTTGTATTTGTCAATGGCTCTTATTATTTTCATAAGAGTTTGTTTACAAATACATCTTACTTTATATACAATTTTCTTATTGCGGACTGCAAATAACTTGTCTTTGTTATATATATATATATATATATATATACATTTTGGACAATTATTGAACAAGGCAAGTTCATTAATACTAAATATTTGTGAATAAATTAAAATAATAGCTTAGACTTTTTATACAAAGCGCAAATGATGATTCCTAATCGAGCTAGTGATTGAGAGATGGAAAATATAAGGACCCGGACAGGATTTGAACCTGCATTTTGGGCTCTCGCGGCCCATACGTTTTTCAATTACGCCACCGAGGCAGGTGACTACAATTGGAAAATTACACAAATCAAAAATCATGTATACAACCATATATCAACCTAACTTTCAATTATGTTTGGCACTTTTGTCAATTATATCATCTTTCAATTACTATCTCGATTTGAAATGATCATTTGGGCTTTGCGTAAAAAGTCTAAGTTGTATATATATATATATATATATATATATATATATATATAATGAGGTCACGAGAGGTTATTGAACGCTAAATTCTATAAAAAAAACACCAAAAGAGAAGAAAACCTGAAAAATTAAAATTTTTTAATACTTAATTTATTCACTCTGTATACACGCATAAGCGTATTTAATTAGCACATAAAAAGATATTCTAATGTAAAATAACAGTCTTTAAGGACACATACCATTTTAAAAAAAGCGTAAAAGCGAAGCCCAATTTTTAAACCTGTAAACATAAAAGCATTCAAATCTGTGTGTAAATATCCGCTAGAATACATTTCATTTACCATCTAATAATACCAATTTGACGCATTTATAAAACAAAGCATATTTTTCGTGTGTAGATATATCATTTAAAACAAAAATAAAATATTCGTTCTCGTTAGAAATACCACTTTTTGAGTTGTAATAAAGAATAGCTTCCTTTTAAAGAAACCCATTTCGAGTTGTTTCTAGAACAAATAACATCATTTAATCCCAAACGAAAATACCATATTTGTTTGTCCAAACAGACCACGATTTCGAGAGTCCTCAGTAAAGTCATAAATCATATGTCATTTACTAGAAATGTTCTAAAAACCATTAAATACGCCAATTATTTTGTATCAATGAATAAGCGCCCCAATTCGAATAAACGCTACTATCAGAAACGCTATAATAATTAGATAAGAACGATTTTAATAGCTTTAGGAAAGAAATGGCAGTGACCCGGTTTATTTATTAGAACAAAAAGAAAGACTTTACGTCCACGATAATTTTACTTAGCTTATTAAAACACGAAATCGGCGTAAATATTATATCATCCAGGATGTATCATGCTTTGAAGTAAAGCGAGAAGAATCGAGAAAATGACGTATTGTGTTGGTTTTAGTATATAAGACGGAAATGAATTAGAACGAGATCATTCTTTCTTAAGTCAAACTACATGTTAGTTTCATGCAAAGTTTCATTCTAGAATTTATTTTACGACATAAAACATATACGTTTCGAGTAGTTTGTAATCTATTTAATCGGCGTTCCACAAGTAACATAGAAGTTATCAAACGTAATTATTTTATAAAGCATAATGCAGATTTGTTACAATAATATAAATCTGGGTGCAAGATCACTACTGCTGATTTTAATCGATTAGAAATAAATGCACTTTGCAAACGGATATTTCAACGTCAAGATTGGTTATAAATGAAGATTTACAATCGAACCGGGAAATGTTTAATACCGTTAATTACAATGGAATTGAAATTTTGATAAGCGCTATTTGACAATAATAAATACAAGTATTATTTTGTCTTTTGTAGCTTATAAGGATATTTAAATATTAGTAGCTTAAGCTAGAATAAGCCATTAATTTTACAAAGATTATTAGCCCAGGAGATAATTTCCAGCAAATTTTGAGGTCAGAGTTAGAAGCATTTTGACCTTTACTAAATTATCTGTCTGACGTTATTGGGCAATTACACTGACACACGAAGCAATAAGGGGATAGGTAAATTATCCCGTTACATTAAAGAGAATTTTGTACCTCACATAGATGTTTGGGTTCTGTAATGGTTAACAAGGATTAGGTGAGGATTATTTTAATAATTCAGCAATCATTAAGTAGGATTTTCTGTCTAAACTTAAGCTTTAAATTGTTTTTATAAGCGTTATCTATATTGAATGTAAGAGTTTTTTTAGGTAATGTGTATAAAAGAAAGATGTTATTGATTCCATAGATGTTTCTTGAAATTTGTTTCAATTCATTTTCGTAAATTCCACAGTATAATTTCTGTTGAGCCAGCCAGACAAGGAAAATAGCACGGTAGCATATTGATTTATATTTTCTGTTACATCCTTACCGAAATTTGTGCCTCACAACGTATAGGCGGGTCACGGCGATATATATATATATATATATATATATATATATAACTATAGATTTATAGGTTAGAACTGACGGTTGATAGGTCAGATAAATACTTCTGACAGGGTATACCATGTATATAAAAGGCATGTAATAATTTAAAACATTTCTTTAAGCTATAGCATAAGGATTTATGATTTAAAGTAACTTTAAGGTTAAATTTGCTTCATTTTAGAGTTAGAGTAAAGATTAATTACAATTATTAGATATTGGACTTGTAGGTCCGTAAGGTAAACACGTGCATTTAAATGTGTAAGTACCATACAAAGTTAGTAATAGGGAAGCTTTTCATTTCGTGGCATAAGAATCAATAATTAGAAGAAGGTGAATTTTTTAGAGATATCAAGTGACGGAAATTCAAAGTGTAACTATTCTATTTGTGTACATAACTTAGTGTAGGGTAATATGAAGCTAGAACATTTATAATTTTTTACAAGGTTAGTGTATAATATAAAAGTGTTGGCAAGAAACAAGTTAACGATTATGAGTTTCTACGAACGAACGTACAGCAAACGAAACATTTCCAGAAAAGTTTAGCATTGTAAATACATTCGGCGTATTAATTTAAAAACCTGTAAACAAGTAAAAGATCGTTAAAAATGAACAGCAGGTTTATGTTGAAGGTTACATACAAAAACGGATCGATAAAATACAGAGAAGAAGTGTGTTTTGCATGAGGTAGCAAGGAATGAAAGATAGCATATGGTTAGCTGTATTGACTTTGAAACGCCTGTAAGACAAGGAAATTTTATAGGTAAATAAGTAAGACTGAGATGCAGCGTGTTTTCATAAGACATTAGTTTGGAAGGGAATGGAAAAGTACGGTAGAAGGCTACAGACAGAGTAGGACTATTAGACTGTATATAAGAACAAGAAGGACGATAATGTAGATTGGTAGGGTAGAATAGAACTTGTAAACAGCGGGAATAAAGGTAAGGAAATATAACATACGGGTTAAACAAGGATTCAAGAAACGAATAACTGACAAAAAGTTGAGAAAGGTTACAAGGCAAAGAACAGAACATTTTGGATGCAAACTAGAGAGAGGTAACCGTATATGCGCATATGAGAGAGGCGTGTGTTGGATGCTTGTATTGGTGCCAGTTGACGGGAGACTTCGACGAATTTGACAGCCGTTAAAAATTTTAATGAGAGTTTCGAAGTAAAATGTTTGTTTGTGATTGAAAATTCTGAGATTTTTAAGACGGTTGGCAAACGGGTGCCAAGTTTACGGTGAAAAGCTGAAGGTTAATGGTTGGATTTGTAGAATTGAACGACGGTTAGGTGTTGTGTGCATAAGTTTGTTGAATCAGTAGACTGTTTAACAAAGTTTACCAAGAAAGCGTGTTTTGTGGAGTAGTGTGAAACGATTCGGGGCCATTTTTGAGTCTATATAAACTAAGAGGAGGCGGTAAACGCTCTCTTTCTCTTTCAATCCTCAGCCAAGCTTCGAACTACATAGCTAATTAATTAAGTGACTAGTAAGTTTAACATTTTCAATTTAATATGCACAAGTTTTGGTGCAACATTAAAATCGCAGTCGAGAATTGATAAAATACATTTTGAAAAGCGAAGCTTGATGTACTTAAGTTGACGTCTTCCTATTTTCGGTTGGAGGTGCTTGTGGTGCACTGACTTGGAGTAGTGGATGTTGATGGACCAGTAACGGTTGTACAATAGTTTGGAAGTACCGTACATTGGATGCAGAGAAATCTGAGTAAATGATTGCTGTTCTCGAAGGTGGTAGTCAACTTGGAGTGATTCCTGTACGTGCAGTCATAAAGGAGGACTACGTCAAAGGTTTCAGGGCAGAGATTTGGTTGTGCTAAATTTCAGGTAACTGAATTTTATAAAAAAATTTTGACTATTGTATTGTTTGGTGATTATGACAATTTGTGCTTTTTGGGTGTATTTTGTTGAATTTTATGAACATAATTAATTATTTATTTTTGATAAGGAATTATTTGAAAAAATGTTTATGTAAAATTACGTATTATAAAATGAGTGTGTAATATTGGATTTTGTACAAAGCAAACGGGTTTTTGGTAATTTTCAGCGCAATAATTAGCACTTAGGTACAGAAAGGTTTTTACTATAAGCTCGTATTAGACCTGGGGCTTTAAAATAACATTTAAGGATAAGCCCAGTTACTTTTAGAAATTATAGATTTAAATAGACAAATTTTGAAATTATACTATTTTAAAATGACTTCACGTAAAATTGAGGATGGTTATTAAATATCTGAGGTGTGAATTACAAATGTTAAGACAAAGATTTTTGGGCAGTGATGTAATTTTGGTAGTCAAATTTTTTTTCTTTGAATAGTAGGGTTGTATTTTCAGAGAGCAACTGAGCAGCCGTGGCGAATATCCCTGAGGAAGCAGAGCAAAAAGCTGGAGGTTTGGCATTCTACTTGTTTCAGGTAGTGTCAGAAAATTTATGGCGGCCTATTCGTAGAGTTCCAGAGCGTTTATAATGACGCCCAATTTGTGTGGCTTTGAACAGTAGATTCCAGAGTATATTTATGGCTTCCCAGCAGTGGGGCTCGTTTTTATAGGGGGAGTTTGCTGCAATATATATATATATATATATATATATATATATATATAATATATATAGTTAATTATATAAGGTAAGTTGATAAATATTGACGTATTATAGTTAATAAGATGAAATACTAACTAGACTTTTATGCAAAACCCAAATGATCATTTCAAATCGAGCTAGTAATTGAAAGATGGAAAATATAAGGTCCTAGACAGGACTCGAACCTGTATCTTAGTCTTTCGCGAACCATGCGTTTTCTAATTACGCCACCGAGATCGATGACTACAATTAGATAATTTAGAAATCTAAATCATGTACACAACCATACATCAACCTAACTTTCAATTACGTTTGGCATTTTTGTCAATCATATTTCGGAGGCGTAATTGGAAAACGTATGGTCCGCGAAAGACTGAGGTACAGATTTGAGTCTTATCCTGGACCTTATATTTTCCATCTTTCAATTACTAGCTTAATTCATTTGGGCTTTGCATAAAAATCAAAGTTATCATTTCATGTTATTAACTATAATACGTCAGTATGTTTCAACTTACCTTGTGTAATTAACTACCTAATATATTTATATATTTAATACTTAGCTGCAATTTTAAACACGGCTTTCTGTTTATAAATGACATAAGTAAAAAACTGCCACTATCAGATATGATTGGCAAAAATGCCAAACGTAATTGAGAGTTAGGTTGATGTATGGTTGTGTACATGATTTAGATTTGTAAAATTTCCAATTGTCGTCATCGGTCGCGGTAGCGTAATTGGAAAACGCATAGTCCGCAAAAGACTAAGATATAAGGTCGAGTCCTGTCCGGGACCTTATATTTTCCATCTTTCAATTACTAGCTCGATTTGAAATGATCATTAGGGGTTTTCATAAAAGTCTAAGTTATTATTTCATCTTGTTAACTATTATATATATATATATATTGCTGTGATAAGGGGTTGTGTAGGGGTGTATTGAGTAGCAATGGTCATGTAGTAACCATAAATTGTGATAGGAAGCAGAAAACTGCATTTATTTAGCAGAAAATTAAGTAATTCATACATTATGTAAATAGCAAGAATTTAACACCCTGTATATAGACCGTAATTAGTTTTAAGCGGTGCAAGTAAGCATATCTTACAGCAATAGAACGCGTATTTAGCCGAAAAATTAGGTAATTTATACATTATGTAAATAGCAAGCATTTAACACTCGGTATATAGACCGTTATTAATTTTAAGTAATGCCAGTGAGCATATCTTTCAACAATAGAACGCGTATTCAAGAGAAATGATAGTACATGTAATTAAACACTCATTGAGAAGTGTTCTAATTAGTTATAAAACAAATACGAAGATAAAAGATAAAACCTAACAAAGCTTTATGTAATTACGGTAAAATAATGTAACAATTTTATTTTTCAGTCGTAATTTAATTGCATTGAATTACAAGAATAATACGCTAAGCGTGCATCGTTTTTTAGTGATCTACTTGTGTTAATATATCTGTGTCGCATAAAACTATTTCCAAGTACATCTTTATTTGATTGTTTCGTGTTCCCCCCTCTGACGGCGCGACCACTCGCCTCTGGTTTCGACACAGTCAGCCGCTGGCTATACTTTGAGTAAGATGTATTTTCGGCTGGAGGCTGGCAACCTTCGCATCAACCATTAATCGTTGTGATATCTTCTAATAAGGTTGGTAAAGTATATATTTTACGAATTAATGTAATTTGAAGTAATTTATTTAGCGCGACCTGTAGAATGCGACAACGACAATGCACAATGTAGAATGTGACAATAAAGAATGGAACAAATATAATTCGTCATCTAGGATGCAAAGAATTACCGTTATTTAGGAACAGTCGAGTTGAAATTTGCCTAATAAGAAATTTGTCTGATAAGAAATTATGGAAGTTAATTTGGATGCAGGCGTTTTAAATTGGAATGGCTGATAACTTTGCTTGAAAAACGGAAATCCCGTCTCAATTTGTTGTGAAGCGGCTAATGCAGTTTTTGGTCCGTTATTAGCTGTAAGATATTTTTTGCATGTGTTTTAAAGTTTAGAACACGTAAACTTGCTTTTATGTTTAGTACACGTAAATTGTGTAAATATCAATTAATTGTTGAGCTGGTTTTACAAGCTGTAAAACGAAATTTTGTCGAATTAGCTTTCTATAACAACATGCTTTCTTCCATATGAACCTTCGATAAGTTCAAAGTATGTTTTCGACGTCATATTTTTCTGTTTTGCACAGTTGACAGATGTTGTCTTGAAAGCAAATGCTTTGTGCAGCTGTAATGCAATTTAAACAAACATGCCTATTTTTGTGATCAGCTTTATCTATACATAGATTATTAAACGTAAATTTGAAAGTTTAAATTCTCATTATGTTAGGTTCTAGTAATTTGTTATCTACCTGAAAAGATCTGCCCAGGTTAGAATTTAATTCACTGTGTTATGCTTACAAATCATTATCACTTTAATTTGTATAACAAGTTCATGTGTAAAGTACAGTTGGTTGAATAATGAAAGAAAAAAGAAAAGTTAAAACTTTAACTTTGATGTAGTTGATTATGACAACTTTTTGTTACAAGTTCCGATATTTTAAAAGAGTTTTTTTAGTAAACAATTAGTTCAAAATTTAAGGCTTTTATTTTGGTCAAATGCGATCAAATCTAATTACATATAGATAAAATCTTTCTGAGTAATAATTTGATGCCAATATTATATTGGAAATACCTTTTTATTATTTCTGTATATACTTTTATAGGACACAAATGGTGTTCTACTTTTTTATTTATTTAACCTTTGTAATGTCTTACAGGAGCTGCGTCTTATTTTAATAAGACAGGTTTTTGTTAACGAAGGCGATCATTTTATCTTTGGGTTTCCACGTCCGCCCTTAGAAATGTGCTTTGCAATTATCGTAATTATCTCAGGACATGGTGGCGCCTATTTGATTTAGCTTAACTTTGGTTTGCAAACAGAATTCGACTCCCCCCCCCCACTTCTTATTGCTCTACCCAGGAATAGACCCCTAGCTATGTCGGAAAATTTTTGGAAAAATAAGTAACACTGACGCCACGCCCATAAAACAAAAAAAAACAACGTGGGGCATATGTTTCAGTGACGCCGCAACGTTTAGGGCCAGTCAACTTCAAAATTCGTATCAATAATAAACATTTTTTATAAAAAAACGCAGTTTCAAACACGCATAAAAATACATAAACGAAAACAGCATTGAAGTTACATCATTTATTTTGTTCAAGAAGCGATATCTATACAAAACAACAAACTTAAAGTTGAAAGTCTGGCAAAGATAACAAGGTATTTATAGCAAATAAATATTACACTGAAAATTGAATAAATTACATCTGAAAATGCAAGGAATATTAATGATCTGGTTGGTTGGGATATCTGCAAGACTGCTTGAAAACCCAGCCCACATGTAAATGGAAAGAGCCTATACATAACACAGAGCAATGATAAGACAGTCAGTTTTACAACTCATGCAGCGCGAAGCTGCGTCACTGTCAACCAGAAAGTCACGCGTAATTTAAATATAATAGAATATCACGTGCATGTTACAGTGCTAATAGTGCAACGATTACGAAGTTTTTTTTTGCCGTTTAACGTGAGTAGAATTTGGGGTAATTAATTTAAACTAAATATTTATAATAATAGGACTTTAAATTTGTGGTGCAATTCAAGTCTGCGTTGACAATAATTCGAATCTATGATATAAAATTTCGAATCTATGATATAACATTTCGAATCTATAATATAACATTTCGAATGTGTGGAGTATTTCTGAATAATTCAAATCTGGGTCAATATAATATTTCAAATCAGCGTCGACAATTATATTTTGGTACAATTCTGGTACAATTTTGAGTTGCGAGATGTAAGGCATATAGAATAAAGAAGCACGAAGTAATTTATGGAAAACGAGGAGTTTAACTAAGCAGAGCAGTGATAGACGAATAAGGACAACAAAAGGGTGTTGATCCAGATCTATTTAATTTTAAGATATTTTTCTATTTAAATTTCAATACTGAATTTACTCAATTTATATAAAACTTGTAATAAAGTCAACAACAAACATTGCATACGTCAAACTTACGTAATATATTGTAAAGGGGTCTAGAACGTTCTAGGCTTCTTTGGTAAAAAGATAGTTTTTGGTGACTTTAGATTGAATTCAAAGCATATAAATTTTGGGGTAAATGATACATAAAGGGGTAGAGAAGAGGAAAATTGATCATCGTAACGTTGTGCACTCTGTGTAGATTAAAAAGGGCTAGCCGTGGCATAATAATAAAGTTAGTAAGATTAAATTTGAAGTGAGAACACAGAGCGGTGGCGTTAAGTAAAAACGTCATTACACCGAGTACGGCGTTATCATATCAATATATATATATATATATATATATATATATAATTTGCATAGCCATAAATGAAAGAATTTGTTTGTTTCATAAAAGGAATATACATTCATCAACTAGTTATAATAAGGGTTATAAACCACTTCATCCTGATGAGATCCAGTGAGATCGAAACTAGTTGATGAATGTTTATTCCCTTTATGAAACAAACAAATTCTTTCATTTATGGCTATGCAAATTACTAGCTTGCTTTGTATAATTAATAACTTTCTTTCAATTTTTCCTAAAGTTTGTGTTTATTTATACATCGTATATACTTGTTTTATTTATTAAAATTGCTATAAGCAATATTTTTTCATTTATATATATACATATATATATATAGATATATATATATATATATATATATATATATATATATATATATTGCCGTGGAATCTCCTGGTCAGCCTCTGGAACTTCCTAAAAATCGTTCGAGCTCATGCTCTGGTACCTCGCCAGTTCACAAAAAAATTTAATTTTCAAAAATATAAAACTTTCATAAAATTTTCCTTACCCGCTTTCTGCTCTAACAAATTAATTTCTTTAGCAGCTTCCCTGGCTAGCTCAGCTGTGTTTCTTCTCGTATATCTAAATTTACTCTCATTCTCTTTCCCGTTCACACACCATTCAAATAAAATCACAAAATAATACAACAGTCGTACAATATTTATTAACCACTATTTACAAATAATAATATTCATAGTTATTTACAGTTCGGTGCTCAAGTTACACCTCAATAAATGCTAATTTTGTCAAGTCCTTGTTTTTAAATGGAAATTTCTAACACATTTAATGCAACAGGAGTAAATGGCCCTAAATAATACCTTCTCTTTGTTTATTACTACGCTGGAGTATGGTGAGCTCATAATAACCCAGTTTATTAATGTATGCTTTACACTTTGCATACTATTACTACAAACTTAAAAAAACCCCATGTACTTTTAATAATTAAATTTAAATTCATCAAGCAATTCAATAATCTTTACGTAGACCTTTTGTTTTATATTCAAAATACCATATTAATAGTCAGCTATGTATCCTTTTCAATACGTAAAATACCGTAAAATACCCATTAAAGTTTACTTTCACACATCACAATTTTAACAGTTAAAGAAAACAGCAAATTCAAATGCGTTACCTAGAAAAACTTGAAGATTCCATCTCCGTTGACGATGTATTATGTTCTTGAACCCCTCGGCCAAGTGGTTAAGCGTGTGGCTCCACAAGATGTTTTAAAGATGACCACAATCTAAGTTGCGCTTCCCGCTACCCATCCAATATCAATTTCAATATCCAAATCCATGTATATTACACTTGTTTATTATCGCATTATTAATTTACGAGCTTGTTAAAGTATTCGTTGGACCTTAGTTAAAAATAAACTCGGCACTATCCACGTCTCAAACTATAAAGTACCAACCAATTTAATACTGAACTTTACAAATTTTAATACTTACAAGCCTCGTCAGTTGATTTTTGTATGTCGTTATGCGATGCAAGATTAAAGAATAAAAGAGACCCCTATTAATTTCGTTCGCGTATTTATATCATCCAGCTAGGCCCCTTTGGCCACACTTTGCGCGAAATACCTAATTGTGAAATAATATTTCTCCAAATTTTGTATAACTGTTTTAAGCTTCTAGAAATATTCTCGCGTCTCACGCTATCTCAACAAACTATTACATCCACCTCTCGCGTTCTCGTCTATTCTCAAACTAACTATTTCGACCAATCATACATTTCAGTGACGTCTTAAAACCCCGCCTGTGATATCTCTATTTCCGTCTTATGCATATTTGATGTCGCATTCTAACCTTGCTTGTGTGGTAGAAAATCGATATAGTTGCCCGCGTCCACGTGGATGAGTACGTGCTTTGCGACAGTCGGTTGAACAATATTCCTTGAAACTTGCTCTGTTATGCTCCAAAATACATAGAAGTCGACCTTTCAAAACATTCAGGTGTTCAATTAACGAACGTTTTAAATAACAATTCTCGGAGCTTCTTTTCATGGTATTCAACTCGACTGATATATTTGTTTGTTACAACGAAAGCTATTCGCCTTGGATTTATTGATTTTACATGCTCTGCTGCGTTTTTTGACGTTATAACCCCTTAAATTAAAATAAATTAAATTAATTACTAATTTCTGTTGGCTTATAAAGCTAATTTTCTTTATGAACCTATTAACTTTTAATCCCTAGTTATAAAATTATGTCAATCCTTGCTAATTTAAATTAAATAAATGAAATAAATTTTGCACGTAAATATTATGTTCCTTCCTTTATACAGGGTGTTTGAAATTGCATTATTGACCACCAAATTTAACCCTTTAAATACACTACATATATATATATATATATATATATATATATATATATATATATTACTCATATTTAGACCAGGGTAGAAAATTAAATAATCACATCAAATAATTTTAATCACCGTGTATAAGGAATTTCATTAAATAATACGCGTTATTAAAACCATGAAGCATAAATAAACTCGGTTGTTTCAGTAAAAATAAGAAATTTAAATTATTTATAAGACGAAGCAGTATTGAAAAGCTCTGCGTGTAATGTAATTATTCCTAAACAAAGGGAAATTACGTGCAAAGTTTATATTAATTAACCCTATTTTAAGTAACCGGTAGTAAAACAAAGTGTACATATAATAATTAATATTTAAGTTGTATTCGCTAAAAATGTAAGGATAGAAATCAATTTAATTGGAGTTAATTAAACCGTTAATAACATAATACCTATAGAAACTTGTAAAAACCCAAGATTAAAATACCACGGAGTAAGGCTCTGAGAATTAATAGTATGTTTAAACACCTGGGTTTATTTAAAAGCTCATTCGGCGTAAAGTTTGCAGATAATTAATGTTTCAAAGAATCTTGGAGAAACCTGGGCTTAATATTCACGAGAATGTGCGATACGGGTTTATTAAACCCAGATAACAGTCCGCGTGGACTGAAATAATCGATAATGAAGAGTGTCAAGTTGCACCAATACGAACAGGTTAGAGAAGGAAAGAGAAAATGCGTCAAGCAAAGACACATATTTTAAAAGGCGGGATTTAAACAACGTCATGGGGTTACAATTGGTTAAAAATAGGATGCAAATATCAGAGGTAGAAACAACAATTTCTGTACAAAATCAATTAGTTTTTCTCGGACATGCGTGCGTACCGTGTAGAAATTTTCTGAGATTTGAATGGGGCGAGTGAAAATTCGTAAAAATCGACGTGCGGGCGACAGACTGGGAACAGAGCATGAGAAATTCTAGAAACTGGCCGTTTTAGGGAAGAGACCGATAGACAGGCTTTTTGCTATATATACCGGCGGTAATATGAATTTCGGCCTCTTAGACTCGGAGACTTTTGACGATTCGATGCGTTAAAAGCTTGTACATACGCGACTTGATTGAAGATGTTAAACCGTGCATTTTAATTTGATTAAATAATTTAAAGTTTGCTAGTATATTTAGTGATTCAAAATAGCTTGTTATTTACGTGCTAACATGAATGTACTTCAGTGCACTTAGATACAAGGTAATAAAATTTAGTTTCACTGTACCAATTAGCAAAATTTACAACGACGAATGTATACACAAAAGTAGGCAGTTTTGGCGTATAGGGGTGACAGAAGCACGAATTTCTTTGCTATTTTTCGGGGGTGTTAATAATTAAATGGTTCAAATACGTGTCTGGATCCATGAATCAAGGGTCAGATAAACACAGATGAGTTCCGGAAAGGCCCAGAAACGACTTTGAATGGATGGTGATGGAGCAAATTTTAAAAGCGTAGAGAATCAGAAGCCGTAAATATAATCCTGTTGAATGGTGTGATTAACTAAAGAAACGATACTTTGAAGCTACGAGGACAGTAACCTTCAGGTAAATTATACTATTTTGTTTGACATTTTGTGTGTATTGAATGACTTTATAATTGATTTACTTTAAATGGACATTAGTGAAATTGTTCTAACCATAAAAGTTTAATTTTAAGATGAAATTTGCTTGTTTAAGTAAAAGGGGTATTTTGGTTTTGATGTTTGGGAATATGATGAAAATTTGGGTATGTCTTTGAGCTCAATTAGACAAACCTGGTTAATTAACGTAAAGGGTGGTAGATGCTCCTTTATACTCAGACTCCGGTCTGCTTATATTGTTATATTAATTAGTAGGCATCCAACAAGGACTTTAATTCTGGATGCACGTTAAAGTGATAATAAAATTAATTTTGAAATTCTTTTTAAAACTGAATTTTATGCTGAAATTTAATTTGAAAATTTAACGTATTCTGAATATTGATGTAAATAGAGTTAACGTTGATGTTTGTGGTAGGAATGTGTTTTTTTTATGAATGAGGAGGTTTATAACATTAGGTGAGCAGCCGAGGCGAAAAGAGGATCACAGCCGTTTATGACGCCCAATCTGTGGGACTAGAATTTTTTTGTTGAAAGGACCAGGTGATTCAAGAGGTTTCACAGCAAAATTTGGCGACCCAAAAGTGAGGCTCGAGTTCCAAATAAAATTTTTGTTAGTTTATTCCAGGAAACTGGCGATCTGAGAGAGAGAGTTTCTGTGTGTGTATAAATTTAAGAGTATTTTAGAGTGTGTGTGAGTGATTAGAACGTATGCAGAGAAAGGAGTGGTTAAGGAGTCAAGGAGTGGAAATTGGAAGTGACGATAGTGCATTGTGTGGGAAAAATTCTAAAATGGAAGAAGCAGGAGGCAGTAGAGATCAGTCGAGGACGGAATCAGGGGATCAAGGAAACGAGATGATAATGAGAATGCTAGAGAGGATGAACGAAGAAGCTAATAGAGCTAGGGAAGAATCTAATAGAGCGAGGGAGGAGTCCAACCAAAAATTAGAGCAGATAAGCGGGAAAATTGAACAAAATACTACAGAATTTACAGAATTTAAAGATAGTCTTACCGTGAAAATGGGGGAAGTAGAAAATAGGGTTGAAAAAAATGAGCGTGATATTACAGGTCTTCGACAGGAAATGGGACATTTAAGGTCCGAAGTACGCATTTTTTGTGAAGAAGAGATTAATGTAAAAATGACTGAAGTGACGGACTCATGTAGGGATCAGTTAGGCAGGGTAGAGCGCGAAGTTAGTAGTATCAAATACAACATGTCAAATTTAACGGGGGAAGGTCCCAGATTTTATACAGGTGGCGTATCATTGGACCAACACATGAAGTTTTATGGAGATAACAGGGTAAATCCACAAATTTTTATTAATAGTGTAAGAAATCTAGTGGGAAATTTATTTGACGAACAGACTAAACTAAATACGATAAAGGCTTTATTAAAGGACAACGCGGAAGCATGGTACAATTTAGTAGGACAGGACATAGACACGTATCGGGACTTTGAAGACAAATTTTTACAACATTACTGGAGTGATCACAAACAGGATCAGATTAGGGACGACTTGATTACAGGAAAATTTAAGGAGAGTTTGCAGGTTCTAGGGAGCAATATGCCATCCGCAAATACAGTGTGGCCAAACAACTGAATCCACCATTGACGGACAGACAGATTATTAAGTACCTATCACGACATTTTGAACTGGAAATTAGACAACACGTGGCCTTACAAAACATCACAGAACGGGAGACATTTTTAGAGTATTTGCAGAGATATGACGATGTATGTGTAGGACGGACAAGAGAGATACGAGAACGAAACGTTAACACAGTTAGGTTTGACAACAGGACACCGAATTATCCGAGACGGCCTGACTACAACAGAAATTTTCGACCGAATTGGGAACGACGAGGACAGGAATACAGAAGTAATAGTGCGACTAGGGGACCGACGCCAAGACCTAGTTACACGCGACAGAACAGTTTACCGGAAGTAAACAGGACTGTGACCAGCACGCCGAATAGAGACAGGGACACGGATATTAACACGAGGAGGACGTACGCACAGGTTGTAGAAGGACAACCAGGACCAAGCACGGAAAACAGGATGAGACAGGATTTTAGAACGTGACAGACCACTAGATTTCTGTGTAAATGTATACGAACATCCACGTGAATTTTTCAAAATTGAGGAGGAAGTAGAGCCAGAAACTGTAGAAAATTATGTTTGCCAATTATTAATTTAGAAATTTTTGAAAATAATGTAGAAGTATTACTTGATACAGGGGCAGAGGCGAGTTTAATATCGGAGGAATTCGTCAGCAAAATTAGGGATAAGGTTTGTGATAGAATTATGCCTATAAAACGTAGCCATTTAGTAGCTCCAAATAAAAGAAGTTTGCTGTAGTAAATAGTGTTGTGGTGCTTAGGATAGATATAGGAGATTTAAGCTGTGAACAGGAGTTTGTAATTGTACCTGGACTGAAGTTTCAGAGCATTTTAGGTGTTGACTGTATGATGAAGTTAGGGGTTTTGATAGATATGGAAAGGAAGGTAGTAAGGATTAAGGATAGGGTAGTGCTATGGAAGGGCAGTTATGAAGTCACAGAGGATGACACGGGGTTTAGTATTAATGTAGTAGAGGTAGAGGATGATGAAGTTAAACAGATCAACACAATAAGATGTCCAGAGGAGAGGATAGTAGAGGTTCAAGCTTTAATACAAAAACATGCAGAAGTAGTGGGGGTAGAAGCAGCAGATCGGGAGCAGGTGAAGGCAGAATTATTTTTGATAAGGTTAAGTGGCAAGTTTGTTTTTAATCAGGTAGATTTAAAGGATTCATTCTGGCGGATTCCATTACACAAGCAGTCTAGAAGGTACATAGGATTTTCCATAGAGGGAAAAATCGATAATTGTAAAGTAGTATCGTTTGGTTTGTCGGCAGAAAGGGAAACAATAAGAAATGAGAAACAGACAAGTGTAGGGACTGAAGAAGAAGTAATATTTAAGAGTAAGGATAATAGGGATGATAAGTTTATTGTATGTGAGATAACAGGGATGTTAAGTATAGATATAGAAGGGGGAAAAATAGGGATGAAGAGTATTAGGATGGTAAGAAGAAAGACATGGAGGGTCAAGAAGAGAGTTAGATTTAAATAGAATAGGGATAGAATAGGTGTATATAGAAGAGTAGAAGTAGGTGTTTATAGAAAATAAAGCTAGGTATAGGATAAATATGGGAGATAATTAGAAATAGGTTTAGGATGAGAATAAAGATTAAATGTAGGAAGAAAATAAGATAGGTTAAGTATAGATATTTCCTATAAGATTAGTGGAGAGTTAGGAATAGAGTAAAAGTAGGATAGGCATATAGGATTAGGTAGGGGGAAGTAAAGTATAGTGAAGATTAGTTAAAAGTTAGGAATAGGATAGGTATATAGGATGTATATAGGATTGGATGGATAAGTAGGATGAAGTTAGGAATAAGTTCAGTTTATAGAATTAGGTGAGAGTTAAGAGTAGGATAGGGATATAGGATAGGTGTAAATAATTTTTTTGATTGGAGACAAAGTAGGTAAGTTAGATAGATAAGGGTAGAGAGAGATAGGCAATTTTTTTTGTAATTTTTTTTTGTCTAAATGTTTTATATTTGAAGTCAAATAAGTGGGATTATTTGTATTCAAATAGGGGGAAAATACTCATATTTAGACCAGGGTAGAAAATTAAATAATCACATCAAATAATTTTAATCACCGTGTATAAGGAATTTCATTAAATAATACGCGTTATTAAAACCATGAAGCATAAATAAACTCGGTTGTTTCAGTAAAAATAAGAAATTTAAATTATTTATAAGACGAAGCAGTATTGAAAAGCTCTGCGTGTAATGTAATTATTCCTAAACAAAGGGAAATTACGTGCAAAGTTTATATTAATTAACCCTATTTTAAGTAACCGGTAGTAAAACAAAGTGTACATATAATAATTAATATTTAAGTTGTATTCGCTAAAAATGTAAGGATAGAAATCAATTTAATTGGAGTTAATTAAACCGTTAATAACATAATACCTATAGAAACTTGTAAAAACCCAAGATTAAAATACCACGGAGTAAGACTCTGAGAATTAATAGTATGTTTAAACACCTGGGTTTATTTAAAAAGCTCATTCGGCGTAAAGTTTGCAGATAATTAATGTTTCAAAGAATCTTGGAGAAACCTGGGCTTAATATTCACGAGAATGTGCGATACGGGTTTATTAAACCCAGATAACAGTCCGCGTGGACTGAAATAATCGATAATGAAGAGTGTCAAGTTGCACCAATACGAACAGGTTAGAGAAGGAAAGAGAAAATGCGTCAAGCAAAGACACATATTTTAAAAGGCGGGATTTAAACAACGTCATGGGGTTACAATTGGTTAAAAATAGGATGCAAATATCAGAGGTAGAAACAACAATTTCTGTACAAAATCAATTAGTTTTTCTCGGACATGCGTGCGTACCGTGTAGAAATTTTCTGAGATTTGAATGGGGCGAGTGAAAATTCGTAAAAATCGACGTGCGGGCGACAGACTGGGAACAGAGCATGAGAAATTCTAGAAACTGGCCGTTTTAGGAAGAGACCGATAGACAGGCTTTTTGCTATATATACCGGCGGTAATATGAATTTCGGCCTCTTAGACTCGGAGACTTTTGACGATTCGATGCGTTAAAAGCTCGTACATACGCGACTTGATTGAAGATGTTAAACCGTGCATTTTAATTTGATTAAATAATTTAAAGTTTGCTAGTATATTTAGTGATTCAAAATAGCTTGTTATTTACGTGCTAACATGAATGTACTTCAGTGCACTTAGATACAAGGTAATAAAATTTAGTTTCACTGTACCAATTAGCAAAATTTACAACGACGAATGTATACACAAAAGTAGGCAGTTTTGGCGTATAGGGGTGACAGAAGCACGAATTTCTTTGCTATTTTTCGGGGGTGTTAATAATTAAATGGTTCAAATACGTGTCTGGATCCATGAATCAAGGGTCAGATAAACACAGATGAGTTCCGGAAAGGCCCAGAAACGACTTTGAATGGATGGTGATGGAGCAAATTTTAAAAGCGTAGAGAATCAGAAGCCGTAAATATAATCCTGTTGAATGGTGTGATTAACTAAAGAAACGATACTTTGAAGCTACGAGGACAGTAACCTTCAGGTAAATTATACTATTTTGTTTGACATTTTGTGTGTATTGAATGACTTTATAATTGATTTACTTTAAATGGACATTAGTGAAATTGTTCTAACCATAAAAGTTTAATTTTAAGATGAAATTTGCTTGTTTAAGTAAAAGGGTATTTTGGTTTTGATGTTTGGGAATATGATGAAAATTTGGGTATGTCTTTGAGCTCAATTAGACAAACCTGGTTAATTAACGTAAAGGGTGGTAGATGCTCCTTTATACTCAGACTCCGGTCTGCTTATATTGTTATATTAATTAGTAGGCATCCAACAAGGACTTTAATTCTGGATGCACGTTAAAGTGATAATAAAATTAATTTTGAAATTCTTTTAAAACTGAATTTTATGCTGAAATTTAATTTGAAAATTTAATGTATTCTGAATATTGATGTAAATAGAGTTAACGTTGATGTTTGTGGTAGGAATGTGTTTTTTTTATGAATGAGGAGGTTTATAACATTAGGTGAGCAGCCGAGGCGAAAAGAGGATCACAGCCGTTTATGACGCCCAATCTGTGGGACTAGAATTTTTTTGTTGAAAGGACCAGGTGATTCAAGAGGTTTCACAGCAATATATATATATATATATATATATATATATATATATATATATTCCATAGTTAGTAACAAAGAATTAGATATTTAGGTACGCTTCTCCTTTTTTATAGAACTAAGGAGATTTTAAAATTGCACCAAAGAGTTTTAACCACTCCAGCAACCAGATCTTCGGATGAACAAAGGTTTTTGAAAGAGCGTATTAGAACTTTTACTCTAAACTCCACAAGAGTAAATAAGTTATTTAGTTTTCCCATTAGATGGATAGCAAGTGAATGCGTTAAATAATTTATCACAAAATCCGTTAATATTATAAAGACGTAATAAATTCAATTGCCCACATGAGTAGAAGAATAAACTGAATTACAAATAAGTAAATTAATTGTCGTTGTAAGTAACTTTTTCGAACAAATTTTAATTTCCTTTGTCTCATGTTACACATTATTGAAATTTAGTAAGTAAGAAAATGTCATTAACTATATTTATTAAAATATACATATATTTTAAAAGAGCTTCCCCACATCAGATATCGTCGTATGCCACTGATGGGAAAATAACGATTTTATTCCAACGTGCGATAGGGGGACAAATCCACGGAGGTTAGAGAAACGAAATGAATGAAAGAAGTGTCCATTTTTATGCATACATAAAGCTATTCGTTTACAGAACTCTATATCACAAATTGAGTATTATACCCTCTACTGAACTTAACACAGTTGAATATCGATTTTGTTTATCAATACTGTAGTTGCTTTTCTCAAAAGTTTGAAATGGTTACGTTGGTATGTTTTCCTTTCTTTATTCATTCGGTGGAAAAATAGTATGTACTAATTTATATATGAAAAAAGATAACTCTTCCAAACACGAGATACAAATATTCAAAAATTTAATTTTTGTAATATATCGTTTCATCATTTGAAAGAGAAGGCAGAAGAACCTAATTAGTGTATATTCATATACTACGCCCTCATAGCTCAGTGGTAGAGCATTGGACTTTTAATCCAAGGGTCCTGGGTTCGAGTCCCTGTGAGGGCGGCAATTTTTTGTTTATTTTATTACCATGAAAATACTACAACTCAACGTTTTCGATTTCGTAAATATTAACGCCACAAGTAATGCCTTACTTCATAAAATTATAGAATTATAGTAAGGCTTGTTAAAGAATAATTTAAGTTCTAAACTTTAATGTGAAAACATGAAATGGCGTAAGTTTAAATGGGTAATATAAACTGTACAAATACTATTTAAAGTAAAACGCTTAACAAAACACCTTAAGCTAGCAGTGTTCAAATGATCGATCTCTAGAGCTTTAAAAGTTGATTGCAGAATATACCCACATTCCCTTGATAAATCAAAACGTTACCGCCGTCTGTCGATTGCTTGACGATAAATACAATGAAAGGTGATACTTTACTTCTGTATGTATTGCAGCATCTACCGGTTTGTCTGTGACCAGAACAATACATCAGAATGTAGATAAAGGGTTTGAATACACAAAAAATAATTGATGGGTACTCTGTGGCGTGACATATTCAAACAAGGATGATTGACAAATCATCGGTGCGAGATCGCTTGATTGACAAGCCTTTTAATTTAAGGGTTATTTAGACTACAATAAGAAATCTCAAGAGCGTTATTTGCATAATTCTGTTATGTGTTAGAGTAATGGAGAACAATTAAAATGTATATAAATTTGCGGGCATAGTAATTGCAATCAGTTCTAATTGCAGCTTTGATCACAATGTTAGTTCTGAAGTTAAGTTCTAATGTAAAGCTTTTACCACACTATACTCTAGTTCAGAGCTTTAAAAGCTTTGATATAAATTTTTGTGTCGATATATGTTAGTGTTGATACAAGTTATTGTAGCGATCATATGAATTAATCATAGTGATTCAATAATAAGTAATTAAGAAGATCGTAATTGTAGTGACAATAAGATAATACTTGTACTGTTAATGACTAGCTGAAAGTAAATTTTTGTGTTAGCTTTTAGAACTTTTATGGTAGCTACGAGTTGTTGATGAGGCTTGTGTAGTCGGTTTGAAATAAAGGATGGTAGGTTTGTACAAATAGATGTTTCGTTACAGTATCCTTTAACGCTAAATACAAATATGCAATTACAATTTATCCATCACCTACAGTGTTTGCGCAAAGCAGAATTTTAAGTAATGCATGTTTTTGATCTGTTTTTGATAACTTACTAGTATTTTTGGAACATTTTTGTATTAAAAATACAATGATCCTCATATAAACCAAGATTTAACGTCACGGTGGTAATTCGCTGCCGCAGAGATATTGTGGCTAGTCAATCGGAGCTATATTCATGTTTGTGAAAATTATTTTCTGAATTGCTCAATATTTCAGCATCAGTCTGTGTAATTACATGTACGTATTACAAAGTATACATACGTTATTGTATGCGAGTCTGAAGTATGTTACGTTCATTTTCGTAAATAATTGATTAGTTTATATGCAATAATTTTTAACTTAAATTCCTTTGGCGTTAAACACAAAAATTAATTCCGTAAATTCAAAATAACCCTTTCGCGTGTGTAAAATTGTATTGTAAATAATAATAAACATCCTATCTATGTCAGTTGATAAATCTTTCTGCTCATTAGAAAAATAAATCTTTTCTAAGAATTTCTTAACGTGGAATTTACGCCATAATTAGATAGGCGTCTTTCTAAGTATTCACTAATTAAATGCTGGTGTGTTTTCCCTTTTTAAAGAAGTCCACGAATTTATTTCAATAAAATTAGGGTTTTCCTGTTTTATTTCCTTGCTTTGGTGCTTTAACTTAACAAATGGAATATTCATTTTCTGTTCGACTAGCAACCAGAAAACATCCGTTCTGTTTTGCTTTGTTCTGTTTTTCGTTATGCAAATTTCTGGCACGCATTATATAGCGTGGTGAGTATATAGAGTTTATAACGCGGTACTTTTGGTTTTAATAAATTAACCTATTGTTCGTAATTATTCTAGCTTCCTGCGGGGGTTCACGTTAATCTTTTGAGCTGTCGTTTCTTCTGGTAATGCGAGGTCAAATGCGCTCTGCCTGGACGTAAGCCTGCCTACTCGCTGACGTAGACCAGCGACTGGTTCCACCCCGATGCCAGTAACTTGGGGATGAGTTCTTTTTTTTTCTTTGTATGCGAGTAGATGGGGCCCCCGTATAGTCCATGGAATCCTGCGTTCTGATTGGTCGATGTCTCCCCCCCCAAGCCCCACCCCCTGTGTTCTGATTGGTCTGTAGCTCCGCCCCAACAACCCCACCACTTTTCTGATTGATCATTGGCTCCGCCCAAGCCTCACCCGCTGTTTTCTGATTGATCTGTAGCCCCGCCCCAACAACCTGATTGGTTGATGACTCCGCCCATTTACCCTACCACTTTTCAGACGTCGAACCCCACCTTCACTCTGATGTCACATTGCATAACTCCGCCTCCTGACGTAGCAATTATCACTTTTGACACATCCGCCATTTTCAAGTACGTCACAATTTTTACTCACCCACAACTTTTGACAAATTGTATAATTAAATGCAATTTTACAACAGCCCTGTATATAATTATAGTAAATGATGCTGTACTTTATTTTCTGTCATTCCACCATCCTGTCGACCATATTTATCGTTTAAGGTGTCATCCGTCGACATACCGAGTAGCTCGGAAAAAGACAACGCCGTCGCCGAGGATTGAACTGGGGGCTTCCAAGTATGTTATACGGATACGCTAACCACTGAGCTATCTAGGATAGTCAATGAGTGAATGATGCATGTTCTATAATAAAGCTAGCAATAAATAATTTAATTGAAATATTGTTGTAAAACTGACCTTGACAAGAATGCGTGTTACAAAGATACGTACTCAGGTATAAACACGTTTACTGCTTCACTGTATAAAATAAAAATCTATATTGCAAATGCTGAAACTATGCGACTTATTATTACAAAGTAGACAAAATATTTATTATTAAACAACAAATATGTAAGGTGCAAATCTAAAACGGACGCTTTTTCATTGAACCCAATAGTAACACATCACTCAATAAGTCCGTAGGATAACTAAGAAAAACACATTTTTTTGGCGAAATTCGATTTTATTCATCAACATACATTCCTTCAAGAGTGATACAATCAGTCCAACGCCGTTCTAGCATTTCGATACCTTTTTTGTAAAACAATTCGTCTTTGGCCTCAAAATAAGCTTCAGTTTCAGCGATCACCTCTTCATCCGAGCCAAATTTTTTTCCGGCGGGCATTTTTTTCAGGTCTGCGAACAGGTAGTAGTCGCTGGGGGCCAAATCTGGAGAATACGGTGGGTGCGGAAGCAATTCGAAGCCCAATTGGTGCAATTTGGCCATCGTTGCGATCGACTTGTGACACGGTGCATTGTCTTGGTGAAAGAGAATTTTTTTCTTCTTCATGTGTGGCCGTTTTTGGCAATTTCTTCCTTCAAACGCACTAATAATGCCATGTAGTATTCGCTGTTGATTCTTCTTCCTTTCTCAAGATAGTCGATGTACAAAATTCCGTGCGCATCCCAAAATACAGACGCCAAAACCTTACCAGCCAACTTTTGCGATTTTGGCCGCTTTGGACGTGGTTCTCCGGCTGCAGTCCACTCAGCTGACTGTCGATTAGACTCTGGAGTGTGGTGGTGGATCCATGTTTCATCCATTGTCACATACCGACGCAAAAGTCCTTTTATTCCGGTTGAACAGCTCCAAACAGCTCTCAGAATCATCGACACGTTGTTGTTTTTGGTCCACTGTGAGCAAACGCGGCACCCACTTTGAGAACAGCTTTCTCATGGACAAATGTTCATGCAAAATAGTGTGCACACTGCCTTCTGATATCTTCAAGGTGTCAGCTATCTCACGCAATTTCACTTTTCTGTTTTCCAAAACGATTCGGTGGACTTTTTTGATGTTTTCCGGTGTAACCACCTCAATTGGCCTTCCAGAGCGTTCAGCATCGTCAGTGTCTGTACGGCCACGTTTAAAATCAGCAAACCACTTCTCCACCGTTTGTCTCGATGGAGCAGAGCCCGGATAATACTTATCAAGCCATGCTTTGGCTGCGATGGTATTTTTACCCATCAAAAAGCAATGATAAATCAACACGCGAAATTGCTTGGAATTCATTTTTTTGAAAAACTCAAAAGTATCGTCACTTAAACCTCTGTAACTTGTAAACTAATCGTCGGATTGTCATGAAATTTTGACAGATATCTTTTTAAGGTTAGTACTTCCTACAAATCATATGGATTATTACATAGCAACGCCATCTATGTATCATCCTACGGACTTATTGAGTGATGTAATAAGTAATTGCTTGATGGAATTGAACGCGAAATTATAACAAAAAGATATTCATGATTTAAATTTATTAACAACCGTAAATCGTATAGTATTACGTTTATGTAATAACCTACTGGTAATTAACGAAACAGAAAACGGAAACAAGATCGTTTGCTTCTGAAAGTTTTATTGACAACATTTTACTACGACCATTGACCCTATATATCATATAGGTAAAATCACCACTTCGCTATGCTCTCGGCTACCTAGTTTCGGCTACTTTTCCAAGGTCGTTGTTACGTCATAGCTTTTTATAAATAAAGAACAATGTAATACTATTCTAAAATTCTTATTCTGGCATTATGCATAACAAAATTTAAAAATATTTAATGCCAAGCATGGAGCCATTTAAACTTAATTTTAATATAAAGTCGATTGTTTAACATGGCTAACAACCAATGCAAGAATTAAGATATACAACAAATTTGTGTGTCAGATAACAAGTCCTGGTGTTAATAAACAACTTGGAAATCATATACTGGATTTTTTACTTGTCCAGATGCACGTTTAAGAGAAACATTCGCGTCTACTTTCGCCAAAGAACATGGTATTACGCGATTGGAAGCGACAATGTACAACTGTACAATTGGAAGCTATGTCAGTGCGGAACGGGTGTATAATCCCTTAAAAGACTGTTTAACCTTATTGGAAGATAGTAAGTTATGCTTCCTAAAGGCGTCAATGTACTCGGTACCACTTGCCAAAATGTGGAGTAAGTTATCGGACAAGCTAGAAAATAGCTGCTGTTTAGTGTATAATAACCTGCTACAGTACGAGTATTGGGGGAATTGGCAATACAAAGAAATTGACGGGCTTGCAAATTAAGTTGTCCGAAAAACCAGAGGAAAGGGAAAAATCGATAAAGTATGTGCTTTCGGCTTTTAGTTTTAACTATTTACCTGTAAATTATTTGGAGATATTAGAGGAGGAAGACGGCCAAGATAAAATAAAAATCTTACACAAGTGCTACGTTAAAGCAGGTAGCACATATTTTACACAATCTGTAACACCATATTCTACAATTCCAAAAAAAATAATCATTTCGGTATCGGGGTTGATATGTACGCCTAACATTCGCCCGATGTTGTACGAGAACGCGTAAATATTGGCAGTAAATTCTCTCCGTTGACGCTGCAGGAAATTGCCCCATTATGCACGCCATACGCTGTAAGTGAAAAAAAAGACAGCTGGAATTAGAGGAAATGGATGCAAAAAAGCGAAAGTTGGACTAAATGGAAGACACTGCGACAATACGCAAACAATACAAAGATGTGTTACACAAAGAACATCTTATTAGAGAAAGAGGAAAGGATTAAAAGATTATTTTATGTGCCGATGGACTGACTTAGATACATACGCGTTCTACAAGCTGTATGTATTTGTGGTTAGTAAGAAAGACTCTTTAGAATTTTAGAATAGTGTTACGTTGCTCTATATTTATAAAAGGCTATGACGTCACAACGACCTTGGAAAAGTAGCCAAAACTAGGTAGCCGAGAGCATAGCGAAGTGGTGACTTTACCTATATGATTATAAGAACAGACATCGTTGTAATAAACAATGTCCAGGTTGTCGAAATGAACCTCCCTGTCAACATGTAAAAGATGAAATTGTTTGCCCTGATTGTAATCGAAGATTCAGAGGACGGCTGTGTTACAACAACCACAAGTCTTTCACCAAAAATGGACAGATAATGTGTGAACGTATAAAGAGATGTGCAGACTGTCTTAAAACTATAAAAGCAGATCGAAAACATTCATGGGACGAAATATTTTGCAGTGTGTGAAGAACATCATTCATATGATCATAACTGTTATATACAAGTAGACACAGGCACTCCTAAAATTGTTGATACACTGTTTATTTTTTTTATTTAGAAACTCGTCAAGACGACCAAAATTTCAAAGAGGACTATATACATACACCTGTACTTTGTGTATTCGAAATGAGATGCGACGTGTACTTTGAAATAACCAACATTATGATCGAATGTTATAAGTGTGGATTAAGAAGACAAGTAATAAAAGGCAAAGACGTCATTAAACAGTTTGCTTATCATTTATTGACCATTAGTAAGAAAAAGTTTAAAAACATTGTAGTATTTGCACATAATGGGCAAGCCTATGACCACCAGTTCATAGTGAAGTACTTTATGGAAAATACTAATATCAAACCAGAGGTTATCATGAGAGGCTGTAAAATTTTAATGATGACCGTAGGGAGCATTAAATTTATATACACATTAAACTACTTTCCTATGAAATTGGTCGACCTTCCTGCATCCTTTAGACTTTCAGAGTTGAAAAAGGGGTACTTTCCTCACCTGTTCAACACCAAAGCTAATAAGCATTATGTGTGTCCACTACCACCACAAAAATTCTACCAACCTGCCAACATGAAATATGCAGAGCGCCAAAATTTCTTACAATGGTACGAAGAGCACAAAACTAAACTCTTTTATTTAGAACATGATATGATTGAGTACTGCATTAGTGATGTCAACATTTTAATTCGGGCTTGTGTAATATTTCATAAAATGCTTGTAGGACAAGGTAACGTGTCCTCCTTTACTGAGGCAATAACAATAGCTGGAGCATGTAATAAGCTATTTAGACGAAATTTTCTAAAACCCAATACCATACGCGTAATTCCAAAAAAAAAAACGGTTATAGAAACGCAGACAACCAATCCAGAATAGTCCTACAATGGTTGATGTATGAGGAAACACAAAGAAACATCAGTATACATATTCATTGAAGCAGAAAGAGGCTGCTGGAGCGGGTGTAAAGGTTGATGGTTATTGTACAACCACAAATCAGATTTCTCTTATCCAAGAGTGCTATTGGCACGGATGTCATCAATGCTTTGCCACTGCGTTAGACAGAGACACTGCTCTTCATAACAACCCCACGGACAGTTTAAATGCAAAGTACGAACAAACCTTAAATCAAACAAAAATGGCTTAGGTAAAAATAATATGCAGTAATTGAAATATGGGAACACAAATTTCATCAATTGCTAGAGACAGACCGCGAGTTAAAAAAAAACTAAACAATCACCCGGCTCTGACTTATTTGGAGGAAGAACCGAATGTACAGTGAGTTATTATAAAGCAAGAGATAATGAACAAATCAAATACAGGGATGTTTGTTTATTATATCCGTACGTATGTAAATATGGCCGGTTCCCTTTAGTGCACCCGCGAATTTACTTGGGCGATGAATGTCAGAAGCTAGCTCTCCCCCGCTCAGATGGAATCATAAAATGTAAAATTCTTCCACCATAAAATTTGTATCACCCTGTTTTACCGTACAAAATGAATGACAAATTAATGTCTGTTCTCTGCAGAATATGTGGTGAAGGTTTCAATCAAAGCGAATGCTAACACGAAGTTGAAGATAGGGCATTATCGGGTACATGGGTTGTGGATGAGGTAAAAAAGGCTATTGAGAAGGGGTATGTAGTTTAGAAATGTATGAAATCTGGGAATACGACACCATACAGTACGGCAGGGAAAAGAACGTCGGAGGATTGTTCACTGAAATGATGAACAACTTTATCAAACTTAAACAGGAAGCATCCAGATGGCCTCTTGGTTGCGCAACAAAAGATGAAAAAGATGCATACATAAAAACTTTTTTAAATAGCGAAGGTGGGCTTTTGGAATTTGAAAACATTATTAAAAATCCAGGATTAAGGTCTTTAGCTAAATTAATACTAAATAGTTTTTGGTATGTATATTCATTTTCTTTTTTATATTTATTATATTTGTTTTCTTTTAGGGGGAAATTTGGAGAACGACAGAATCAGCCTAAGTGTTCGATCATACGGCACCCATTAGAACTGTATAACCTTGATGCCAACCCAGCTATTAATATCAATCACATTACTATCATCTACGAGGAGGTACTACTTGTCTCTTGGCAATATAAAGAAGAAGCTGCTGATACTCTCAATACTGTCAACGTAGTGGTTGCCGCATATGTCACTGCTCAGGCGCGGCTGAAGCTGTACAGTTACTTAGAAAAACTAGATGATAGGGTTCTATATTGTGATACTGATTCTGTAATTTACATATCTTGGGAGCACAAATGGAACGTCCCCACCGGTACAGGACTTGGTGAGATGACAGACGAACTAGAAGATTATTGCCCTGTAAGCTATATATGCGAGTTTTCATCAGCGAGGCCTAAAAATTACAGCTACAAGGTGTACTCTCCATCGACTGATAAATATCAAGAAGTATGTAAAGTAAAGGGGTTTAACTTAAATTATCACACAGCTAAACACATCAGTCTAGAAACCATGACGAATTTAATTCAGAAACAACCACCAGGAAGTATACAGGTAGAGCAAAATCAAATAAGGAGAACAAAAACACATCAGATAATTACTACAAACGAAATCAAGACCTATAAAGCTTGACTTGAAAAAGAAAATTTTTAGAAGATTATCAATCAATACCTTATGGTTTCAAGAAAATCACTGATTTATTTCAAACTTATGTACACAATTTTTCAAATCAATTGTATAAAGTTCTGAATTTCTTATTAATACATGCCTTTCATCTTAATTTTATTAAAAATTAAACAAAGTAACCGAATAGTGTCTGAGCGCGAACGCGTGTGTGCAGGTGTGTGTGTGTGTGAGAGAGAGAGAGATCGAAATTGTCTTACCGTAAAAGGATAATTGAAAATAAGCAAACAGACACACCAGTATATACCTGCATACAAACAAAAGGTCAAACAGGTAGTAAGTAGGTATAGCAGCGAAAAGTGGAGGGCTGCTGATCGCCACCTCTCTGTGCCTTTAAAATAGTTTAAAATCAACACCATCAAATTTACGCCCCCACTAGCTCAGTGATACTACGCACAGAGGGAAGCGACGGTATGATTACTCACTCACTCACTCACTCACTCACTCACTCCTCGCCAACACTCAATTCACCCTAATAAGACAAGCAAAATTCACCAAAAATTGTATAATGAACTAAATAAAATTTTTATCTAATTACAATTTACAAATCTACGCCATTTTTAATATCATTTACCTTTTATAGAACTTTGAAATCAAAATAAAAGAAATATCCCTATCGAATCAGTTTTCTACGAAGATTATAAATTGTCACACCTTTTTTTTAAAGCAATTAAAGCCAGCAAAAAAAATTTATCTTATCACGAATAGTTTAGTTGAACGTTCAAAGAAATACCCCCTTTTTATAACATAATTCTACCAAATTTCTGTTGACCTTTTACACACTATATTTTAATCACATACTAATTTTAAGCTCACTTTTTGAATATTCATATTGTTTAAAATTACAAATGCTATGTGCTATAAATTGAAAAAATAGTTCTGACCTTTTAGTTCTCCTGAACTCCCTGCTGGAGTCTCCTGGCCCAAATTCCTACTTCTCCTGAAACTTCCGACAATTCAGCTTAGAGTTGTTTATTCAGTATCTTAGAGTGTTAATCAATAAATTAGTGTTTTGACCAATAACCTAGTGTCGTTTATTCATTAACTTAGTGCCCTAAATTTATAAAATTGCAAAAAATTATTTATATTAACTATTTCTAATTGTCACAAAGTAGTTCTGTAATTGGCGTATGTAGTCCACTCGTCAGCATCCGTTCACGTCTAACATAAGAAATATTACCAATATCGGTAACTAAATTATTGTTGTACAAATTTTCTGTCAGCAACCACAACCCAAATCTCCAACGTGATTAAAGTTCCTCAACTTCTCGGAAGCTAAACCAACAAATGAGCTGTTGTTTAGTGTATAATAACCTACTACAGTACGCCTATTGCGGAAACAACAATACGAAAAAGTTGACTGGCTTGCAAATTAAGTTGTCCGAACAAAGCAGAAGAAAGGGAAAAATTGATAAAGTATGCGCTTTCGGCTTTTAGTCTTAACTATTTACCTGTAAATTACTTGGAGATACTAGAGGAAGAAGACAGTCAACATAAAGTAAAAATCTTACACAGCTGCTACATTAAAGCAGGTAGTACATATTTTACACAATCTGCAGCCGCATATTCTACGATCCCTAAAGACATAATCATTCTGAGTCAGGGTTAGTTAATACACATAACACTTCCCCCGAGGTTGTAAGACAACGCATAACTATTGGTAACAAACTCTATCCGTTTGTGTGTGTGTGTGTGTTGTGTTGCAGTGTCTTATTCAGTTATTAGTACGTACGTGCATGTTTAGCCTTTGCTTAGTGAAATTACATAAATAATAATTTCTGCAGGTTTTTGAAAATTTAATCACAAACTTAGTTATTATTACACTAACTACAAAAGTAATAGCAAATAACAGGTATGTAGCGGGTGCTATAAATCAAGCTCTATGATTACGTTCTGGCGTTTCTAATAAAATTTATAAGAGGTATATCATATATATATATATATATATATATATATATATATATATATATATATATATATAATTTGATAAGATGTTATATATATATATATATACATAAAATTTAAGTTTTTATTCTTTTAAATCCATAGTGTGTTGAATTGTGATCTTCAAATTTTCTCTTTTCAAGACAGACTCTGTATGTTTTGGTTTCTCTTGAGGTAACTATTTGATGTGTCTTTGTTCTTTGAATTTGGTCCTGTTGAATTAATATTTCTCTTGAATGCCGAGTTTGAATTAGAGTTTTCATTGTTTCAAAGTTGATGTGTTGTGATATTTGGTAATTCATACTAAACCCCTTGACTTTACATACTTGATGATATTCACCTGACGTCGGGGAACATACTTTATAACTGTAATTTTTTGGTCCTGCAGATGAAAATTCGCAAATATAGCTACCTGGGCCGTACTCTTGGAGTTCGTCAGTCATTTCTCCTAGACTGGACCCTGTGGGTATATCCCATTCTGTCTCACGAGAAATGTAGTATATAGAATCTGTGTCGTAATATAGAACTCGGTCACCTAGCTTTTCGAAGTATGTATATAATTTTAAACGGGCCTGGGTTGTGACAAATGCAGCAACAGCAACGTTTACTGTGTTGAGGGTGTTGGTAGCTTTTTCTTTGTACTCCCACGAAACCAACAGCACTTCCTCATTAATTATGGTAATATGGTTTATGTTAATAGACGGATTTGAATCCAGACGGTACAACTCCGAGGGTTGTCGTATTATGGAGCATCTAGGTTGATTTTACCGTTGATCGAACTTTCCCCTAAAACAATACAAAACCAAAACGAGCTCATCATAAAACTAACAACATATTATCAAAAGGAATAGTTTGTTAACAATAAAACTAAAATGTCATTATTTATTAAATTAAAAGATCAAATATGTATGTCCGTCTTTTTTAACACAATAATACAATCTGTTCAAAACAGCAGTATTCACTCTTGACAGCAAGTACTCATTAATCGATACGAATGCATTTCTTAGACTATATTACATATCGATAGGAGTGGTCGACTTATTCCTAAATAATTTCTCTTTAATATATTTTCAAACGAAATAATCTATGGGGAATAAATCAGGAGAACTACGCCATCTCTAATTAGAGAAGCACTATTATGAAACACTACGCAATATGCTAAGTCAGATCATTAGTGCTTATATTATAACAAGAAAGGGTGTAGTTCCCTTCCGTCAACTTTGAGGTGGCTGGGTTGGGTGTTAAAGCACTAAAAAGCACTACTGAAGCACTAACGATTTTACGAGGTGAGATAATTAGTGCTTCCATAACAAGAGATGATGTGGCCAACTTCCAGTAACTTTGAGGTGTGATATTTCCGAAACCGGAAGTGGCTGGGCTGAGGTTTGAAGCACTAAAATGCACTAACGAAATACTAACAGAAAATCCGTATGAAATTATGGGTGCTTCCGAGTTTTCGCTAGATGCGAAGTCAGCCACAGCCACTTTGAAGTCGAATAACTACTTAACGGCAGGTGTGGCTGCATTTTTCTTAGAAGCACTAAGAAGCACTAACAAAAACCCCATATGAATTTATTAGTGCTTCCGAGTTGTGGCTAAGTGCGAAGTCAGCCACAGAACTTTGAAATGCAATAACTACTTAGCGGTAGGTGTGGCTGCATTTTTTTAAGCACTAAGAAGCACTAACGAAGCACTAACAAAAAGCCCATATAAAATTATTATTGCTTCGTAGTTGTGGCTAACTTCACGCGGCTTCGTAAGCGCACAGTGTTAGGATTAATTGTTAAAATATTCGATCCGTTTGGCTTTTTAGCATGTGTAATTACGGTGGCTATAAGTCTAATGCAATTCATTTGGGAAGCTAAACTTGAATGGGATGCAGAGTTGCCACAATCAATTAGGAATAAATGTGAATTATTTCTTGACGACTTAATGAATATGTCGCCAATTGAAATTAATAGATACTTGAATATATGGGATTTCGTTTCAATGAAACTCGTTAAGTTTTGTGATGCTTCACAGTTGGCACACGGAGCTTGTATTTATATAAGGGTAATACGAGTTGATTGTCAAACAGAGTTGCATTTACTACGCTCAAAGAAAAAAATTAATTCCTTAAAGAATAAATTGAGTAAGCCTCGACTTGAACTTAACGAAGCGCTAATATTAGCAAAACTAGTGGAACGAAGTTTTAAAATATTTAAGGGTAAAGTTAAGAGTGTTTTATTATTTTGCGATGCAACAATTGTGTAGGCTTGGTTAAAGGTAAATCATTGGAAGCTTAATTAATGCATATGTAGCAAATCGAATTAAATTAATTCAAGAGTTAACTTCAAAGTTTAAGTGGGCCTACGTAACTTCAGAAAATAATTCAGCTGATTTAGTGTCTAAGGGTGTTTTACCACAAAAATTGCTTAGTTGTAAGCTATGGTAAAAAGGACTTGAATTTTTATTGATACCTAATATAACTTTGGAAAAAGAAGTTTACAAGCGGATATTCCAGAAGGTAATTTACCGGAAGTAAAATGTTTTATAAATATAGAAAAAGAGAAACTGCCAATATTTAAAAATATTTCTAATTTTACAAAAATGAACAGTAGGCATGTTGGAACTTAACAACGACCGAATTGAAGGAAGCACATGTGGTCACTATTAAATATATGCAACAAAAGTACTACACGCATGCAAAGAATGCAACAAATTGCTTTCATTAAGTCCGATTTTGGATACAAATAGCATTATTCGTGTAGGAGGTAGGCTTGACAATAGCGTACTTCCTTTCGAGAAAAAATTTCCGATAATCTTGCCTAATAAAAATTTTTAACTTAAATAATTGTTGAAGGTTTAACATAAGCGACTTCTGCATGGAGGCGTAAATTTAATCCTGTCAATTTTACGGCAGAGGTATTGGATAATTAAGGCCACTAGATAAGTAAAGAAAATTCTACATAAATGTTTAACCTGTTTTAGGTTAAATTCAACTGTTTCTAAACAATTAATGGAAAGTTTTCCTATGATGGGAAAAGGTAGGGGTAGATTTTGCGGGACACTTTTTTATTAAGCAGTGACGTGTACGTATGGTAATTACAACAAAAGCTTGTATAGCACTGTTCGATTAATTTGTAACCAAAACAGTGCATATGGAAACCTTGTCAGATTTAAAAACAGAAACGTTTATGGCAGCATTAAAGAGATTCATTGGACGACGCAGTATTCCAAAAATAATCTATAGTGTGAGAACTTCCACTTAAAAACCGGTTGTTAGAAATAAAACGAGCACTCTCAAGGAAGGTATATTTTCAACTAACTTTACAGTGGTGTTCTTAGTTTATCCTATATCCCAAGGGTAGTCCGGCTGGTACCTGCCTCGCTTGCCACCCTTCTTGTGCGAGAGGTCACGGCCGTGCATGATGTCGTTTACAGTCGGCCATGCTACCATCATCCACTTCCTCGTGGATTTGAGGAAACTTCTGGTTGATCTATGAATAATAATACAACCTTTAGAATATAGAACCACCACACAAAACAAAGTTACTACATAATACATATTACATTTCAACAATCAGCGTCCAACTCGTTCAAGGAGAGTATCCAAAAAGGGTCTCGTATGGGGATCTACCCGTTGCTGAATTTGTCGTAGAATTCAGTCCTCATCAAATTTTAGAAACTTGTGTGTCCCACTTTTCTTCATCGTCCGTAGATGCGGAAAGCGAGGACAAAATTGTTCTATTATACCTTTCAACCTGTCCGTTTGCTCTAGGTGTTGATGTAGCATTAAAACGTGTTTTATATTTAGGTCCTTGCAGTACTTTGTAAATTTCTTGCCCGTAAAGAAGCTTCCTCGATTACTAACAATTCTTCTTGGAACTTCAAAATTATTTATTACGTCGTCTAGGAATTTAATCAGCGGTCCGGTCTTCGTTGACCCGACTGCTCTCAAAAACACAAACTTCGTGAAAGAATCGACGATAACTATCAAATACTGATTATTTCTTTTGGATTTCACGAATGGACCTAGGTGGTCTATATGTATAGTATCGAAAGGAATGGCGAACTTTTCGATCGGATGCAAATAACCAGATCGCTTCCCTCCTGGTTCCTTAGTATAAAGACAAGGTAGGCAGGAACCTATAAACTTTTTTACAACCCGTCTCATGCCTGGAAACCAATACAATTTACTTATAGCCGAAATTGTTTTGTCAACTGAAAAAGTGCCCAATACCATCGTGGAAGTGAAGACTTGACGTCTGGTTGTTCTAGGCACAACCCACTTTTACCATCGCACGTTTTTTTGTATAATCGTCCGTTTTCTAAGCTATATTCGCTATAAATTAGCTTCTCTTCTTGATCCGTTGGTTCTTTTGCCAACGCTTCCATAAAGTACTTGCATCGATCGTCCATCAATTGGGCCTGTAGAACCCAGTCATCATTACTGATGATAACGTTTAATACGTTAGCAGTGTTTTCGATATGGTTTATATGGTTTCTGCTTAAAGCATCAGCATGGGCCATTTTTAGTCCCGGTCTGTACTCCACATCGAAGGTAAATTCTTGAATAGAAAGCCACCACCTTAAAATCCTCGGAACCAGATCTCTTTTACAGAAAGTGGTACGAATGGTGTCACAATCTGTTACAACCTTGAATTGTATGCCTATTAGATATATTCGAAAATGCTTCAAGGAGGTTACTACGGCAATGGTTTCTAATTCGTAGGAATGGTACCTTTGTTCTTCGTTAGTAGTCTGCCTTGAACAATACATAACGGGCTTTAGACAACCATCGTGTCTTTGTAACAAAATACCAGCAAGTCCCTTCTGGGAAGCATCCGTATGGACTTCTGTTGGCAGTTTTCCATCGTACATCGCTAAGAGGGTCTAGAAACGAGTTTCTCTTTAAGGGTATCGAATGTTATACGTTGATCCGATCCCCATCGAAACTCTGAATTCTTTTTTGTCAACATGGTTAAGAGACATGCAATGGTTGCAAAGTCTTTAATGTATTTCCTAAAATAACTGGCCAATCCAAGGAATTGGCGGACATTTTAAACACTAATCAGATCTGGAAAGTTTCTAACGGCTTCTGTTTTACGATATCTGGGTCGAACTTTTTCTCGTGAAATTTCGTGACCCAGTTACTCAATTTTTTCGGAAAGAAATTGGCACTTGGACAATCTGAGAGTTAAACCAGCATTTTGGAGAGCAGTTAAAACATCTTTTAGAATTTTAAGCCCTGATTCGAAATCCATGGAAGGGAGTAATAGATCGTCCATGTATGCAAGAACATTACCGTAACGTAAGTTGCCTAAAAGTTTGTTTATAGTTCGTTGAAAGACCGCTGATGCATTGCATAGCCCAAACGGGACAGGAAGGTACTCGTAATGGCCATCAGGTGTGATAAATGCTGTTTTGGGTATTGCCGAGTCATCGACGGCAATTTGATGATAGCTGCTTGCTAAATCGAGGTTCGTGGAATAACGACAATCCTTTAACTTTTCAAGAAAATCGTCGGCATGCGGCAAGGGAAATCTATTCTTCACAGTTTTTGAGTTCAGCGCCCTGTAGTCTACACACATTCGATCTTCTCCGTTCTTTTTCTTTATCAAAAGTATGGGACTCGCGTAGGGCGATTCTGACTCCCTAGTTATTCCACCCTTCAGAAGATTGTCAATTATGGTTTTTACCTCTTGACATTCGGAATGCGATAAACGATATGGACGATAGACCACCGGTTTATCATCGGTAAGGTGAATTGACATTTTAAGAAGATCGGTTTTTCCTAGCTCATTTGTATTTCGCGCAAAACAGTGTCTAAAAGAGTTGACTAGATCGAGCAAACGATTTGCCTGTTCGCTTGTAAGATTTTTGTTATACTGTAGGTCGTCTTGATTAAAATTCTCGTATTCAGTTACTTTAACTGAAATATTAGTTGAAAACTGAGGATAAGGCGTTTTGTCCTCAAAACACTGAACACATTTCACTAATATTGGCTGAGTACTCACCTCAACTGTCTCCTGCGACACGTTTGTAACGACGACATAGCCGTCTTCGCTTTGAGTGATGCATTCTCCAACGTAGTGCTTTTTTCCTGGAACTGGCCTCAGACTGCCTGGCGCATAAACTTCACTGTTGAGACCATTGTGTAATGTCACGGCAACAAACACTGATGATTTTGGCGGAATAACAACAGCCTCTTTTTCCCACAAGGGTATTTTCCTAGGTTCTAAATGTAAAACTTCATTAATGTCATCATGCGTAGTCAGATTTCTCATTCTCTTATTTGTTACTATTAAAATCACTTCGAGCAAGTTCAAAAAGGGTTGTCCAATTATAATTGGTATGTCTTGAACTGTATTCGGAACGACAAAAGCTTTTACGTTAGCACTTGCACGATTTACGACCACAGTAAAATTTGTCACGCCAATTACGGAAACATTTGAAGCACCATAACCTGTTAAATAACTGCGCTCGGCATTATTTTCAGATCAAATTTTTTTGCAGTCTTTTTAATTAAAATAGCATCGGATCCCGTGTCAACATATGCACGAGATGGCTTCCCATTTACAGAGCAATCAAAATAATATGCCTTTTTTGAGTGTTCGCCCTCAGATTCAACAAATTGTATGTTTAGTTGTTTTCGGCGGCAGTCCTGGTCTGAATGACCCAATTTTGTGCATCTTTTGCATTCTATTTTTGGTTTTGGGCAGGAATTTGCAAAATGTCCTCTTTGTCTACAATTGTAGCATTTTTGTTCGTTTTTGGGATTACGCCTTGATCTCTTTATCAACGAGCTATCCCAGTCGCGACCACTAAAAAAATGAGGACGTCTACGTGACGCATTTGCATCCGAATATTTTATAGGAGCCGTTTCAGATATTAGTGACGACAAATACTCTGCATAGAGTGCGTCCGGTGTTTCGTATCTTCCTGCTCGCGCACCAACTTGTATAGTAGGATCGCCTATTCCATCGATAAGGCAAGATACGGCGTTTTTTGGTTTTATTTCGCAAGCGTTAATAAGCTCCATTTTTCCAAAGTAATATTCTTCCCAAGTTTCTGCTGGGAGTTTGCGTCTATCAACAAGTTTTCTCAAAACACTGGCAAAATCTTGATGTCTGGGAAAGGATTTTAGCAACAAAGTTTTCCAGCCTATCCAATCAAGGTCATATGACGTGAGGTTATCAAACCACTTACGAGCTAACCCACTTAATCGATTTTGCATATTAAAAATCATGGTATGTTTGTCCCAACAATTTATTTTACCCAACTGTTCTATCTTTTCAATCCATTTGTAACAACTCAGGTTAGGATATCCTGGTCTAAACTCCGGAATAGAGTCTGATCTAACAAAAACTTTTCTGGGCTCCGATCTGATAACTGCACTGTGTTCTGTAAGACGTTCTACAAGTTTTCTAATTGATCTACGTTACCCAATTTACTAGATTGTGATGGAGGTGGTGTGTAACTCTTTGGGCTAGTTACCGTCGACGTAGAATCGATCACACGTGCGGCTGACAGTACACGTTCGTCACTACGTTGTAGCTTCCGCCGGCTGTCGCGTTTGTAATCATAACTATGATATGAACTTCTGCTGGAGCTTCTTGAATACGATCTCGAGCGTCTTTTGCTCGAACTTTTTAATGGGGATCTTGATCGTCCCATAGTGCACAACACTTAGAAAGAAATAGGTACACGCACTGTTATCAGTTAAGAATTAATAGTATAATTCTGTTATTCCTTTTAAATCATTCAGTACTCTATATATACATATACGGTCGGCAACGTATGTTAAGTAATTATAATTAATTAATGCGTAACACACTTAAATACAACAGTAATCTAATTTATACATTAATCAGAGAAACTGTATATAAAAAAAATAGGCGATGCATTTTCCCAGATAACGGATCATTTATTTACGTCGCAACCAAATTAACTTAAACCACTACTAGTTCTATGCTAAAATGTAATATAACAACAATTTGTTACAGCTTAATTTTTACGTTAATTAAGCACTTTAACGGATTATTTGCTTTGCAGTTGACAATACTAGTATATAATGGTACTTGCGATAAAAAATTTATTATCCTTATTATTGCGGAGTAAAAACACAAACACAACTCTCACATCTCACAAAAAATACCATTACGGAACGAAACAGAAAAAAATGTAAATTTCGCCATGCACTGATAATTAATACAATTAATGGGTCTATCCCAACGCTGCACTGAGAACTTCCACTTAAAAACCGGTTGTTAGAAATAAAACGAGCACTCTCAAGGAAGGTATATTTTCAACTAACTTTACAGTGGTGTTGTTAGTTTATCCTATATCTCAAGGGTAGTCCAGCTGGTACCTGCTTCGCTTGCCACCCTTCTTGTGCGAGAGGTCACGGCCGTGCATGATGTCGTTTACAAGTGATAACGGGAGAACATTTAAAAAGGCCAACAAAGATTTAAATGAATTGCATACAGTACAACTTCAGAAACCCGGACACATATGAGGCCCAGGCTCGTTCGGGTTTGGGGGGTTGTCCCGATTTCCGAGTTTTTTATAAATAAGTTGGACATGCACCGTAAAAACAGGCACACATGTGTGCCACACACACACACATAGACGCGTGAAGACATGCGCAAGCACAGCAAAACAGATATTTATTAACATATAAAAAATTTTATTATATGTATGAATATACATTTTAAAACATGTACATATGTATGTATCTCTGTGCATACATTTATGAAACAGCATAGATATATATCCGTATACATGTTTACTTTTTTGATACGTAATCAGCAATAGTAGTTTGTTTTAAGTTAGCAAAGCAAGCTTGATTTTTTCTCAGCCATTTTTTTTAAAAGCAGGATATCTTGTAACGGAGTATCATTTTCTTCAGCTCACTGAATACCAACGGAAAATGATTTCACTGCTTTTGAATGTTTTAATTTGCTGTGACAGTATATTCCTCAACCTCTTCCACCTCATTTTCATTTGTTTCCTCTTCCTCGTAGTCACACTCTATTAAATCGTTCTCCAGTTGTCCAACATCCGTATTTCATTATCTGTTAGCTGATTCGTTTGGTCAAATTTTTGTAAATTCTTTTTAATTTCAGCTAAGTCGTTACTATTGTTTTGTTGTGCAAGAAATGTTGCCAATTGAAGCTCGTCTTCTTCCTTCCAAATCGCATCTTGCACCCACAGTTTGTACCAACTCTTTTTAATATTATTGGTACTAATACTGCACTAGGCCTTATTTAAATTTTCAACGGCATTTTTCAAATTATAATTTTCTAGAACTTTTACATCTTCATGGTCTTGACTAATTACATCTTGGGAAGAAATTTTCTGTATCCTACTTTTAAGTTTTGTATTAGATCTTGGTCTATTGGTTGAATTAAGGCGGTACAATTTAGAGGAAGATAGAGCACACGAAAATTGAGATCATCAACTAACTCCTCCTCTGGTCGATATGATGGTGCGTTGTCAAGCAAAAGTAAAACCTTTTTTGGTTTATTAATATCCTTTTAAATGCTTTTTCACGGAAGGTATAAAGCAAGACCTAAACCATTCCGCAAACAAACCTTTCGTCATTCATCCTCTACTGGTCGATATGTAAATAACAGGAAGTTCGGCGTTTTTAAATGCTCTGGGCTTAGAAAATTTCCCTATCACTAACAGTGGCAGTTTATGCGATTCTGACGCATTGCACCAAGGCATAAATGTTACCCTGTCTTTTGAAATTTTTCTTTCAGGAGCTGACTTTTCACCAGAATGAACTCAGGTATTATCTGGGAGTACCCTCCAAGATACAGCCGACTCATCCGCATTATAGATCTGATCTGGTGTTAAGTTCATTTCAAAAACGAGTTGTAGAAATTTTGCGCAAAATGGAGCGACAGCAACATCATCATTTGAGACACGTTCTCCGCAAACTTTCAAATATCTTATGCCATACCTGGATTTAAATTTGCACAACCATTCACTTCTTGCTATAAAGTCATTTTTTCCAGTTATTTTTTGGTAAAAAAATTTAGCTTTTGGTCTCAAAATTTTTGAATTAATGGGAACATGTTTCTTTCGTTGCAACAGGAACCACTTATAAAGCTTGTCTCTATTTCTGCATTTTCTGCTTTACGTAAAATTTTTCGTTTACCTACAATTAATAAATGTAACTGGATCAGGATTATATAACTAACATGTCATAACCAACCTATTTTCTTAAATGATCTGGCGACAAAATTCCGAATTTCTATTCTCTTCTGTTTAATATCAAATATGGTAGATTTACCAATATTAAATTGTTGGAAAACTTGTCTTATGCTATTTCGCGAATCTAGGCTGTCCAGAACTCGACACTTATCATGAAGACTCAATGTCGTTTGCTTACGCTTTGTACGCATTTTAATAATGCAAGAAAGTGTGATTATAAACAACAACTTTGCAACCACAAGTAGACACACACAAGCAAGTACGACGAGCAACCGAATCGAAAACAAAACATCTGTTAATCAGACAGAACTTAGTGGGGATTAACAAACACCAACCAACATTCAATTGGCAGTGCGTCCGGGTTAAAGAATCTAGTGTCCGGACGAATCGTCCCTGCGAATTTCTGGACCGTCCATGTTATAGTGTGTCCGTATTTACGAAGTTATACTGTACTTGGTTTGGGAAATCGGCAACTAAATATATTATCGAAGAATTTTCTTCCGATAATGGCATTCGTTGGTCATTTATTCCAGCTTACAGCCGAAACTTTGGGAACTGTGGGAAAGTCAGATTCAAGTATTTAAAAAACATTTCAAGATAGTTATAGGGTTAACAGTTCTAACGTATGAAGGATTTAATACTATAAAAGTTCAAATAGAAGGAATGTTGAATTCGCGACCATTGTGCCTACTTACCGATGACCCATTAGATCTTACCTGTTTAACGCAAGGCCATTTCTTGACCGGAAGGTCCTTAGCATGGATTTCAGAGGGATCAGTTTCGGAGGTTCCTATCAGTAAGTTAAAATTTTGGAAAGTGTGCAGCCACTTGCAATATTGCTTTTGGAAAATTTGGTCTACAGACTATTTGTCACAATTACAGAATAGGCCAAAGTGGAAAAAATCTTTACCTAACGTGCAAGAGGGAACTTTAGTTTTAATTAAAGATAACAAATTGCCTTCATTGGAATGATGATTAGCACGCGTAATTAGAACCGTAGCGGCTAGGGACGGTAAGGTAAGAGTGCTGCATTTAAAAACAGCAAACGATGTCAGTGTAGTGTCAATTTCGAAAATTGTGATACTGCCAATTGACAGTGACGAGCGATTATTTTAGAAATTTATTAGTTTTAGTATCTATTTTGTTTAGGAATATAAATAATTTAATTTGTTTAGTCCGTGGGTAGTTGATGGTAGCGATGTGCAACCATACTTCTTTGTATTAGGTTTAAGAATGGCAATAGTGTATGAGTCAACAAGGGTCTAACTACCCAGAATACCCTTATACCTGCTGCCTCTTATTTCTAGTTAGTTGTAGTTTAAAGTTTAATAGTAACACCACGTTAGTTTACTAGAATATTGTAATTACATATTATATTCAGAATGACAAATTAATAAATGTAATGCAGTCTGTTACGTTCAAAGCCCTGCAAATAATTTTTTCTACATTCATATTTTATACACCCTAAAATTTCTCAACAAGCTCGATTTCCTACCATTTGAAATTAGTGTTATTTAATAAAATTTCTCAAGTGATTATTCTGTAAAATTTTGCCTTATAAAATCAAACAGCTGCTTAGGAAACGCTCCGATACAAAGTAGTTGCAATATTTCCTACCACCTGCAGTTACTACATTTTTATTAAAAGCCGTACGTAAATGCACAGCTTTCTTCTAAAAGATAAGGACACTTACCACCTGCCTACATCTGCTTACAATGGGTTTGTTATCTATAAGTATACTGTTATTCTGCAGCTGTTACGATGTTTCAAAGTAATAAGATTGTTTTCCTTTGTCTAAAAATTTTTTGTTAATGGCGTTATCTGCTTCTTGGCAGGCTGTTACAGTTTGTATTTCAGCAGCAGTTGTCTGAAAATTTTGCACACTAGATTCTTTGGCGATATTTTTAAAATCCAAATATCTACCCCCATACATGATTCGGTCCTTATAAAATAGAGACCGTGCTTTGAAAGGAAGATTGAATACAACGTCTTTTTACCAAAGAGACATGTTGTAAAGTCGCGCTTTTACAATGCATCCAACCCATAGAGAAATGCAGCCGCATTTTTTCATCCACAAAATGAGACCAGCTTAAAGCCAATAGCTCAAGGTACAGTTTTCTGTTTTCGTAATTTTTTGATGCTGCTGTGAAAAATAAACTTTTCATTTGCATTATTACTTATGATTATCCAATAAATTATCAACAACACGTTGCAGAACTTACATTCACAATGCACGAGCGACTATGTAATCTTTTTTCAAATTAAAAATTAGTTAATCAAAGTTTGTGTTAGGGTCCGTTTTACGGTTTCTTTTGTCCTTTTGGTATAGACACGTAAAGAGCTTACGTATCAATTTGAAAGTAATTAATATTTGATTAATTTAAGTTGTGGTGTAGAATATTAATGTTATGCTATTTCTTGAGGAATGTATAAATTATGTATATTTCTTTTCCTAGAATTACTATGCAGTTTATGTTTTATTTTCTTTTGTATACATTTAACGTAAACCATTAAGTAAGTATCTAGATTTTAAGATGTTATATTTGCTTACCAATTTTATGTTTTTATGTCATGACGATTTGTTTACCATCACGCTGTAACAAACGATTGCGCAAATTATTGAATTTTGTTGTTTTGTAAATAGCCTTTCGAGATTGTATGTTGTCAATATGTTCTTTCTATTTCACCCACGCCCCTCTACGACGTTTTTGAGCTAGCCCGAATTCTACCATTCTGTCACCGTTTTGTTGCGGTATTCAGCATAAACGATTTCTTTACTTACTCTCACTGTTTTCTTTCGTGTTTGCGCGGAATACCGTGTAACAATTTTATTTTTGGGTTGATAAATCCCTTCATTAATAGTGCGAAAGTAATAAAACACTTTTATTAAATAATGTCGTAATACGTTTAACAAGTAAAATAATACATTGAAACAGCATCTTGATTTGTTAGTCTATTTGGGTTGGATGTCGGTGTATTCCACAGCCAGTCGCAGGCGCGTTTAGGTGTGACAACCTCTCCCCTTTGGATCCTCCAACCGTCCGAGCGAGCGTGATAAGCACTCGGCCATACGTAGCAGAACTAGCAAGATGTATGAAAGGACGATGGCCAGTAACCTGCGTATCAACTTTAATGAGTGAGCACATTTTCTGAATAGCGGTTGGTATAGTATAAACGTTGTTATTTTATTTAATTTGAAAATTTGTTTAGCGCGACGAAATATTAGGCGACGAAATATTAGGCGACGAAATATTAGGCGACGAAATATTAGGCGACAAAAAACATCACTACAATCTACGATGCAGTTAGAATTTTGAAAACTAGATTCTGTTAAGACAGGTTTTTGTCAGCGAAGGCGATCTTTTTTCTTTGGGTCTCCACGTCCGCCCTTAGAAATATGCCATGCCATTAACGTGAATCAATCCGGACTTTGTGGCGCCTATTTGTTTTAGTTTGAATATGACCCCCCCACAGATTTCGACTTACCCCCCCATTTCTCATAGCTCTACCCAAGGAATAGACCCCTAGTTACGTCGGAAGACTTCGTTACACTTGCTCATAACGTGAGGCCAGCTATATATAAGAGAAATTAGTTTCACTGGCTTCCAATAAACGTAGGGCAGGTGCCTCAAAAAACAATATTCGTTTCACTGGTGCCAGCAACGTCTTGGCACTTCAAAAAAATACGTTACACTGAGCCCAGTTAGAAAAAACGCTTCACTGGCACCCAATGTGGGGCTGGTGTTTTAGTAGTTAAAGAAAAAACGTTTCAACCGTAACATGTCCACTAATTATTAATTAATTCATCTTAATGGTAATGAGTGTGAGCCTATGCATACTTCGAGTTAATTAACTTTCATTCCAATATGGCTTTGTAGTTTAGCTTTCTTAATAGATGCGATATATCATTTAAGAAACATTAATTTGAAGCCACAGCGAAAGATAAAACCAGTACCAGTAGAATAAGTAAATTGCAGCTACTGATTAATCAACTAAATGGAAAAAATTGACAACTTTCAGATTTTGGAAACAAAGCCAAGTCCTCAGTTAAATTATAGTATTTACAAGGCAGGAGTAGAAAGTTTTCTGAAACAATTTTGCAAACGTTTTTCGAATTTTAACAAATTTCCAAATATTGTAACTTTTATGGATCATCCGTTTTATTGTGCAGACCTTGAAAATACTGCTTCTGAAATATAAAACACTTTCAATGAAGGCTTGAAGACTTGTTCTACTTCCAAAATAAGATTTGACAAATAATTTCAGATATATACTGCGGTCCATATTTATGGAATAAACTAATTTTTAGCGTTAATATGTACTATTGGGAAAAACCTGAAACAGGTCGATTTCTATTCTTAATTTGACAATTTATAGTATGAAAATATTATTTCTCTCGAGTACTCCCTCTGAGTTATAAGAACCCTTTCAAAAGTTTTAAATAAGAAAGTGAGTCGCGTTGCACCTTATTTGAAAGGGACTTTTAATTTTCTGTTTAGCAATATAAAGTTTTTAAAATTGGTGCAACCATAGCTGAAAAAATTAATTTTGAAGACGTAAAATTTTGATAATGTTTTCATTACAAAACTTTACGTAGAATAAAGCAAAGAATGTTACATAATATTTAGAATGTATTTTCAATTTATTTTACAATTAAATTAAATGTTCAAAATGACTACCATTCACTTTTTGACAATAAGCAAGGCAATTTTGAAATTCTCGTGAGAACATTTTGTATGGCTTCAGGGGTTATGTTGTTAATTTCTTCCGTTATCATCCCAACTTTTAAATCAGCAATATTTTTTTGGTATATTTTTGATATACTTTTGATTTACTTTTGATATACTTTTGATTTTAAATAACCAATAAGAAATAACCAAGAGAAGCCAAATCGGAGGATTTAGCCAGCCATTCATTCATTTCACGTCTTCCAATCCACCTATTGGAAAAAACCTCGTTTAAAAACAATATGTATCTGTACCTGTGAAATGCGGTGGAACTCCGTCTTGTTGGTACCAAATTGATCTATCTATTTCATTTAAATAACTAACATCAGGAAAAAGTCTTTTTAATGTAGGCACTAAAACGTTAATAAAAATCTAGATAGACATCACTACTAACTGTGCCTTCAAAGAAATAAGGACCAGTAATGTTATTCCTAATGATACCAGTCCAAACTTTCACTTTTTAGGATATTGTGTGAGTCTCACACATTCGATGAGGATTTTTTTTGCTCCAATATCTACTGTTCTGTTTGTTAACCGTTCAGTTTAAATGAAAAGTCGCTTCATCAGAAAAAATAATTTTATTTATGCACCGTAAATCTGCTTTCATTCTGTCCATCATCAATTCACAGAATTCTAGCCTTCTATCGAGATCATCCTCATTTAACTCCTGAACCAACTGAACCTTGTAAGTACGATATTTTTCTTTATGATGATTTATTTATATCAATGCCGGTGGCAAGTTGTCGAGTTGACTTATGCGAATTTTTCTCATTCTTCAATAGTACATCAAACTTTTTCTCCTCGCCAAATTTAACATTTCTACCTGGTTTTTCAATATTTTTTACATGTCCAGTTTCAGGATACTTTTTTTTAATTTTGCTAACTGTAGACTGCGAAACGTGTTTACCAGGATATTTATTATTGAAAATGTCACAAACCTCTTTTTGAGTTCTTGATTTATTACCGCAACCAATTATAATTAAAATGTCTATTCTCTGAGTTTCGGATAAATGAGACATAATTAAATTAAATTACACACACACACACACGTCTTTTTCAATATACTGACATGTTTCAGTAACTTATAAATACCAAAACGACAGTAGCCTACTAAATTGATATTAAATTATTTATTTGGCTTTTTTGATTAATTTTTTAGTATCTTAAACGACTTTTTCCTTAGCAGAACAGATAAGAAAAGATCTGAAAACATTCTAAATATTATATGACATTCTTTACTTCCTTCTACGTAAAGTTTTATGGCAGACACATTATGAAAATTTTACATTTTTAAAATTAATTTTATCCGCTATGATTGCACCAAATTTAAAAAACTTTATATTGCTAAACAGAAAATAAAAATACCTTTTAAGCAAGGTAACACACGAACCCCTTTCTTATTTAAAATTTTTGAGGGAACGTTTATAATTCAAAGAGGGTGCTAGAGGGGTAATATTTTCATACTATAAATTGTCAAATTAAGAATAGAAATCGACCGTTTCAAGGATCTTTCCCCAATAGTGCATAATAACGCTAAAAATTAATTTACTCCATACATATGAATCGCAGTATATATCTCTACGCCTGAGCAAGTAAAACAAAATTGTTGTTTTTTATATCTGAAGATAATATCCACATTTAAAACAAATTGCGCTTTAAGCGATTGGCTAATTTATGGTTTGGGTCAACTTATTCGTACAAATATCGTTTTCAGAAATGAAAATTATTAAATCAAAATATTGCACTCGACTAACTGCCAAACATCTGTCATCATTCTTACTATTATCAACTAGTAGTTGAATGCCATCCTATGAAAAGTGAGCGGACCACAAGCTGTACCATGCAACGACATATAAGGATTAATGCGTGCTAGTAATACAGAAGTAAGTGTAGAATTATTATTATTTTGTGTATATTTTAAATATGCAGAGTAGTATAGTAAGGCTGGTCTGACTTCAAAACGGTGCACGCGTATGTTCCATTAAAAGTTTCAATGTAGCATACGTGTGAACACGTTTTGAAGTCTGACCGGTCTTATATTACTTTTAATGGAACATCCGTGTGACTTCAAAACACGCGTATGCTACGTTAAAAAAATGTAAGTGCGTGCAGAAAAAATGTGAACCTGTTTTCAATTCGGTTCTCTAGCGAGAAGTTATAAAGTAGATCAGATGCAAAATATCACATTTAAGTCAAGTGTATTTAATTAAAGTGGATTCTAATTTATGTTTTTTACTTTTGTTTAGAGGCTGCAAATACACATAGGCCGGTTTGACTTCAAAACGTGTCCACACGTATGCTACGTTGAAAAAATGTAGGTGCATGCAAAAAATGTGGAGCTGTTTTAAATTCGGTTCTCTAACGAGAAGTTATAAAGTAGGTCAGATGCAAAATATCGCATCTAAGTCAATTGTATTTAATTAAAGTAGATTCTGATTTATGCTTTTTACTTTTGTTTAGAGGCTGCAAGTACACATAGGCCGTTTTGACTTCAAAACGTGTCCATACGTATGCTACGTTGAATAAATGTAGGTGCATGCAAAAAATGTGGAGCTGTTTTGAATTCGCATTAGATGTTCTCTAGCGAGAAGTTATAAAGTAGGTCCGATTCAAAATATCACATCTAAGTCAATTGTATAAAGAATGCTGTATTTAATTAAAGTGGATTCTGATTTATGTTTTTACTTTTGTTTAGAGGCCGCAAATACACATGGGCCGGTTTGACTTCAAAACGTGTCCATAGTGTGCTACATTGAGAAAATGTAGATGCGTGCAGAAAAAATATGGAGCTGTTTTGAATTCTAGCGAGCAGTTATAAAGTAAGTCAGATGCAAAATATCGTATTTAAGTAAATTGTATTTAATTAAAATGGATTCTGATTTGTTTTTTACTTTTGTTTAGAAGCTGCAAATACACATAGGCCGGTTTGACTTCAAAACGTGTCCACACGTATGCTACGTTGAAAAAATGTAGGTGCATGCTAAAAATGTGGAGCTGTTTTGAATTCGCATTAGATGTTCTCTAGCGACAAGGAATAACGTAGGTCAGATTCAAAGTATCACATCTAAGTCAATTGTATAAAGAATGCTGTATTTAATTAAAGTGGATTCTGATTTATGTTTTTACTTTTGTTTAGAGGCTGCAAATACACCTAGGCCAATTTGACTTCAAAACGTGTCCACACATATGCTACGTCGAAAAAATGTAAGTGCATGTAAAAAATGTGGAGCTGTTTTGAATTCGCATTAGATGCTCTCTAGCGAGAAGTTATAAAATAGGTCAGATTCAAAATATCACACACGTATGCTACATTGAAAAATTTAGATGCGTGCAGAAAAAATATGGAGCTGTTTTAAATTCTAGCGAGAAGTTATAAAGTATGTCAGATACAAAATATGCTAAGGCCGGTTTGAATTCCAAGAGCGACCACTCTGCAAATACACATAGGCCAGTTTCAATTCAAAATGTGTTCACTCTTGTGATAGGTTGAAAAATAGGTGAGCAAAGTACGCAAATGGTGGTAATCTGCTATATAAGGAAATTGCTCCTAATATTAAGTTTACTGTATATTTACATACCTACATATACAAACATGTATATAATTGATATTCAGGGATTTAAATACAAGAAAAACGAGTTTGTGTGCAAAGAAATTGCGGTTGTGGACTTATTGGAAGGTGTGGTTTGGCATCAAATTTTTAAACTGCCAATGCAGTCTAGTTCTTTGGGCCAAGATCATATAAAACATTACAACTGGGTGACAAGGAATATTCATGGACTTTCTTGAGATGAATCTTCAACGGCTGGAATATATATATAGCGCTTTATTTAAAACAAATTATCAGACCCGGTGAAGAAGTATTTGTGAAGGGTCTAGAAAAGAAGAAATTGATGGAAAACTACCTAATGCAAAACATTGTAACTGATATGCTTGCACCAGGTTGTCCTAAGCTGTCGGAATTAAAAATCAACAATCGTTTACCATGTAACATTCATTGTTATAGACACAGCAATAATAGTCTGCAATGTGCAAAACAAAATACCTTGTAATTAAGAGAATGGTTTAATAATAATAAAAAACAATAGAAAGATTGTGTCTGTATTATTTATTTTAATTTAATTTTACAATGTTAGCTTTCTAACTATTACTATAACAACTTCTAGCAAACATTATTTTTATCGATCTAGCTATTGTGTACGTTAGAAAAGCCTAACCATTTTACAAAGGCTTTATGTCCACTCATTCTTAGGACTTTTTCTACCAGATAAATTCCTGGATGTTTAACCTTTTGCAGCTTTATTTCATAAAATGCACCTTTGATTTCTTTCTCGTCTTGATCTTCTAATATATATGTTGTCGGATTGGTTACGTTTACCTTGTTAATCTTAAAAATTTTATTTGACCAGTTCGGTGTGTAACCTTTTGTAAATGCTTCCCTGTGTTTACTAATCCTCACACTATCTTTAATTGAATATTTTGGTATTTTGGTTGCAAGTTTGATGCGGATAAATTATGATTTAAGAATAGTTTTTTTATTGGATTTATCAACTTTTACAGGTTTGACTCCGATGGTACTGTGAACTGTATTGTTGTATTGTTTCACAATATCACTTAAATTTTTTATCCAATTGTAAGAACCGTTCAGGTTAAACAAGCGCCACATTTTTCCCTTTAAAGTTCTAATTACACGTTCCACAATGCATGCTTTGTTTGTTGAAAAAACGCTATAATGGTTTATGCCGTATATCTGCGTTAAGGATTGAAAGCGCTTTTATAATATTCTTTACCAAAACCAGACAGCACATTTCTTGGTGGATTCTTAAATTTATTTAAAATTGTTTTCATTGCATCAGTAACATCAATACCCGTTTTACTTTTAAGTGGTACAGCCCATACGTATTTGAAGAAACAATCAATAACTACTAAAATGTATTTAAATTCTTTGTTTGTTTGCAAATATGGTAACCTTTTAATCAAATCGGTCGTTTGAATGTCGAGGCTTTGAAAGGAACTTTTAAAATAAAATCAAGAAACAGTGTGGTATTGTTTATGCTAGCACCGCTGTCACGAAAGCTGATTACATCCATACATCTAAGCAAAAATCCTTGTAACTGTGCAATTATATAACTTATTACGTTTTTTAAGAATTTCAATGTTTTGCGGGTATCCTTTAATATTCTCAATGACTGCTTCCTCATAAGGATATTGATAATTATGCTTAATGTTAAAAATAATGAATGTCTTGCAACCATCGACGAACGTACTACAGTAAAACGTTGCTACTACCGTGTAATGTAGCATATGTAACTTGTACTCAATCAAGGTTTCAAAAACGTTTTTTTTCATATTCCTGTTCACTTAGATTTATTTCACGGTTGTTTAACTGTTTTCCAAATTTGTCAATTGTCATATCATCTAATCACTTTTGCCTCGCGCAATTCTTCAATGATCGAATTTATTTCGTTGCCGTGACCTGTGTGTCCAGCAGTCTGAGAGGAAACTACAAGCCGTAATCTATCAACAAGTTCATTAGGATCATTCCAATATAAATAATCTATGGCGTTATTTGATATTCTTCAAGACGCTTTCTAGGGGTAACGTTCTAGGTATACGAGATGTTGGGGGAAGTATGCCCAATGCAGATATTATTTTTTTGTATTTATATGAACTATTACCCTGAATTTGTTCTGTTTTAAAATAATATCTTCTATTAGCATTTGATCTTTTCACAATATCAAGATATAACTTTAGATCTTGCGGTCTGTATCCGACAAGATATTTTTTAAACAGTAGTTCGTATAATCCAGGAGTACCTTTATATTTCAAATCATTTATTAGTACATTTTCATCATCCAACGCGAAATTCGAATTGCCTATCATAAGACCATTTGAATCAGGGTTATACCTTACACCACATTTATAATCAAATTCGTTCTTAACATCTTTAAACATATTGTAAATATTTTCTCGATGTAGTGAATGTAGCTGTTTGAGATAATGTGTCATACCAGCTTTTATATATTCCTGGGCTTTTTGATCATTTCGATTAACTTCTGTTTCATTCTGTTTCATTATCATCATTATCATCATCGTCTTCATCTATGGCATCATTTATATTCGGTATATGCTGAGCAATAACCTGCGAATTAATATAGTCAACGTTCTGATCAAAACCTATTCGGTATCTTCCTTGACATGGATCACTTAGGTATACGAGTATAACTTTGACAAAAAAACAACTGTCTAAGGAACGCAACTTGATTTTATTGAATCGAGCACTAAGCAATGTAGAATTAATAGAGTTTGTTAAGCAATTAGAAATATCATATTTCCGTGGAGTGTTTATGAGAAAAAATCTCCCCAAGAAAGTTAATTTAAAAGAATGTGGTATAATTAATTTAGATGGAATAGAAGGTTTAGGCACGCATTGGACCTATTATAAAAAGTACGGTAGTAGCGCTATTTACTATGACAGCTACGAAAACCTGCTACCGCCAACAGAGTTGATAAGTTATTTGAATAGTGGGGGTAAATGTAAAATTCTTTATAACATTAACCAAGAACAATCGTACGGTACTGTGTTTTGCGGTCATTTATGCTTACAATTTCTAAGTAGTGCATAGAACTGCGTACGAAGTTGTCATGTCGTACACTTTTACTCTAACGGGAAACACTTCAGTTTTAACAAGCAATTTTAATCCGCCTATAAACTTGGATTCGGATTCGGAGTACGTATTAGGATTAACAAATTTTGAGTCTTATAACACAATTTCAAACGTTGAAAAAGGAATAAATAATAAATTTTATTATGGATCTAACGGAGAATTCATAGAAATACCTGAAGGTACTTATGAGATTAGGGAAATTAGTAAATATCTTCAAAAAGCTCTAGGCGATAAAAGGTAGCGTGATCGTATGGAACAATCACGAAGCGCTAGAAAGACGCCAGTGTATATAGAAATTACAAATGACAATAATACTTTTAAATGTAGTATTAAATCTAGTGAAGATGTGGCTTTTACCAAAAATGATTCAATTGGTTCTCTTCTCGGTTTTAATCCACGAAAATTGCTAGCATATGCCACGCATCAAGCAGACTACGCGTTCAACATTTGTAAAGTGAATGCAGTTTTAACCGACTGTAATATTACAAGTGGATCCTATTTAAATAGTAAACCAGCGCATGTAATACATGAATTTTTTCCTCAAATACCTGCAGCTTTTAAAATTGTCGAGTGCCCACCTACGATTATATATCTACCAATCAGGTCACGTATAATAAATGAAATATTAGTTTAAGTGTTAAATCAAGATGGAAATTTAGTTAATTTCAGAGGAGAACTGCTAACTGTAAGGTTGCACTTATAAGAAATCTGCAATAGCCATGGCTATTAAGTATAATGCACGCAACATGTCAAGAATTGCTATAAATGCTGGAAATTTCAAAGCAATCGACTCTCGATTGATTGCTTCAAGACCTTTAACAACACAAAACCGGCAGTTTCTACAATTTTTACGGCTGCATTTATTTAATTAAAAAGTAGAATGAATAGCAAAATGCTGAACGTGCGTGAAAAAGTTTACTTTCATAATGCAATTGTTAATATTGAAAAACATACTCATCAGCCTTATGCTAACACATCTTTAAACAAAAATGATGAAATTCGAATCCCTATACAACAACAAGATGTTTACACCTTACCATCGACGAGTATGCTGTACATAGACGGCAAATTAATTAAAACAGATGGAACGCCATCTCAGACAGCAAAGTTAGTAAATAATGGGGTTCTGCTGCTTTTTGATGAAATTAGATATGAAATTGGCGGTGTCATTGTAAATCGCGTTCGGAATCCTGGATTAACGTCCATAATGAAGGGACATGTTTCATATAATATCAAACAAAGTAAACATTTACAAAACGCTGGGTGGTTTCCTATGGATGATTCGCAAATAGTTGATGTTAATGGGAAATTTAACGTTGCAATAAACCTTTCAATGGTTTTCGGATTATGTAAAGACTATAAAAAAATTATTTTAAACCTCCGTCATGAGTTAGTTTTACTACGTTCTAGTTTTGATACTAATGTTATAATTAATCCTACACCTGATGAAGAAATAAAAATTGTTTTAAACAAAGTTCTATAGAAAATGCCACATGTAGCCGTTGATGATGCTCAACGAATTAATTTAATAGAATGCGTTGCACAAAATCAGGATTTGCATATTCCGCTTAGAGAATGGGAGTTACATGAATATCAACTTCTACAAGAAACGCAACATCATACATAAAACATTAAAACAACAACACAATTAGAAAAACCAAGATTTGTGATTGTTGGTTTCCAAACCAACCGAAAAAATAGATACATGAGCAACTACAGTCGTTTTGATCATTACCATTTAACCAACATGAAACTCTATTTAAATTCAGAAATTTTTCCGTACGATAACTTAAATTTGAAGTTCGAAAATAAACAGTCTGCGTTGTTGTATAAGATGTATGCCCAATTTCAGCAATCATACTACGAAAATGAAAATAAACCACTTTTTAATCCTGAAGATTTACAAAGTATTGCGCCATTAGTAGTCATAGATTGTTCTAGTCGAAACGAAGCGATAAAATCTGGTAATGTCGATATTACATTAGAATTTGAAACTAGCAGAAACATTTTGCCAAATACATCTTGTTATTGCCTAATACTTCATGATAAGATAGTCAAATACAATCCGCTCTCAAACAGCATAAAAATTACTTTATTACTGTACCTTTACAAATTATGAAAAAGAAAAACAATAAATCATTTAACAATTACAGTCTATTTATTATTTTACATGTTTTTTACAATATCAACATATGTTCAGGCGCCAAAGGTAAGTCACTGTGAATTTCATGTAAAGATACTGGGTAGTGTAAATCGCATTCAAAAATATATCCTACAACAGAATCATTGGGAATGTTGAGTATGTTTAAACATAGTATATCTGGACTGGTGCCATTTAAAAATTTAAATTCTCTATATGGAAGATATACAGACATTGCGGTTCCAATATAAATTATTAACATCAAAATACATTAAATATTTAGAATCGAAATTCGGATCATAATCTGCATTCATATATTTGTTATTTGCTTTGGCATATCTATTCGAACATTGAGAAACGCCACCACGAATTCCCCGTTCTAAAAAACATTATTTCTTCAATATCAGTAAGCAACTCGAGTTTAACGTTCGTCGTTTTTTAACATTGCGTCTAGAGCTAAACCAGGAGCCGTAAAGTAGTGAAGTGGATCTAACTTATACGTGAACATGCAAGTTTTTTTCTAAAGTTTTCAAATATGTCAGCCAAAAGCAGTACATCTGTTTTTAAATATAGGTCTGAATAGTCCCTTAGTGTTTTTATATTAAATGTTTACCAAACGTGTTAATGCGAATCGTAGCCTGATAAGTTATGAAAAACTACTGGTATCATATAAGAATTATGATAATTGATGCTGCAATCTTGATGAACCGCTCCTCGAAATTCACCTGTAAAGTGACAGTGTTTGCGAACTCTAATATCATGTATACTAAAAGGTTTATTGCAAATGTGATAGCGAAGGGCAAATTTAAATGCTGACTTTTGTTTTTCTGTTAAAGGTTTCATAGGTTTTGGGTTACAAAAAATTTTATTTGTCGTTTCTGAAATCAGTTTCAATTGAGCAACAAACCATTCTATACAATCCTTTCCGCGCGATACAATTGAAATTTGGAATATTTATTATCATGCGAACAATTTAAATAGTACGCAACACTAAAGGGTATATGTCTTTGGTAAAAGACTGTGTTTAATATTATCTCCGGCCCATTGCATGGTTCTAATATATTTTCGAGATCTGCATAAACTACAAATGATACCTTTTCTTAGTAGTGGACATGTTTAAATATTTGATACTTTTCAGATTCTTTGGGGTAATCTTATTGAGCAAGTATTCTGTTTTTCACAATGATTCGAATGATGCTCAAGTAATACTGCTGTACTAAAATTATTTAAACATCACCGGAACAAATGTTAAACACCATCCTTTAAGCGGATCATGGTTGTTTATATTTACCTTCAAGTGTAAAACTTCTTGGATTGCCCAACCTGAATCATTTTCGCTAAATTCTTCCAATCGCTTCGATATCTTGTTTAGTACGTTTTAAAATATCACTACTAACTTCGGCCACCGTTTCAGAATTCATGATGGTTGTTCTTTACAATCACTAGCTAAATTATACTTAATAATTAATATCTGTAGAGATTTATTGACTATTTGTACATAAATAAATATGTTCTGACGTAAACAAAACAACTGTAAAGGATTTTATTCTTATGTATAAAAAAAAATGCAAAATTGCAAGAGCATTTATTCCTATGCAATCAAAATAATTGTATAGCGAATTGCTTTTGGAAGCAGTTGTTACAATCATCTATATTTTACGTTTTCATTCATGACCTAAGGTAAATAAAGACGATTTTCAACCATGAGTGGTTTAATTCCCAAAGAAGGTTTAGGCGCAAAGTAGCAAGAATTTCTGATTTCCAACCGTCAGCACTTACAAATCTAGTTCTATATATAAAAGCAAAGTATCTAATTAATAGTAGCGTCGACACGACCTTGTTTACGGAAAATATGCAATATTACATAAAATAAAGCAATTGCTTGCAGTACTATTTTTTGCTAACATGGCGTTTCTTATTTAATGAAAATGTATTTTATGGTTAGCTATAAAATTAGACATTTGCAATTTTTTCAGAAAATAAAGCAAATTTGAAATCTTGCTGACAGTTTTTTTACTATTTCTTTTTAATATGTATACCCTTGCATGATTAACTATAAAAAATGCATTTTTGCAATTTTTCATGTGTCGATTGCTTTGAAATTTTTAACATTTATAGCAATTCTTGACATGTTGCGTGCATTATACTTAATACCCATGGCTATTGCAGATTTTTTTTAAGCGCAACCTTACAGTTAGCAATTCTTCTCTGAAATTAACTAAATTTCATTTATTATACTTGACCTGATTGGCAGATATATAATCGTAGGTGGGCCCTCGACAATCTTAAAACCTGCAGGTGCTTGAGAAAAAAATTCCACAAATTTTTAAAACCACTTGCAGTTATCCTACAATTAACGTTGAAAGAATTTTCTGTTGTGTAATTTAAGTACTTGACTACAAAAAATTACACACCACGAGCATTCTTCTTGTTCAACGAAGGTCTAGTTTATTGAAGATTTATGCATGCAATTGCATTTCCATAGTTACGTACTGAAGAAGCCAACGCTATGCAATTAGATTATATGCATTTCTAATTTCAGCCACAAAAAATGAGAGCATCTATAGGAAACGTTAAATAACTCAGAGCACGTTTAATGCTAAACTCAGATTAAAAGTCAAAATTGTTTTACACTGTTCTGTAAACTGAGATTAAATCCATCTAATCCAAGATTAAATTAATCTGTTAATTTTGGGGGTTTAGTAATTTAAACCTCGCGTTTTTGTTTATCTTACTTTAATAATTGCTATTGAGGAATTAAATCTAGTACCTTACAAATCAACCACATCTTAATCATAGAGTAAAATAAAACCTAGATTAGCTAAACGTCGTTTAAAGTAAATGCGGTGCAAGTGACCCTTAATAACTAATACAGTAATATTGAATAAGTTTTAGATTATTGGGGAAATAATTTACTTTTCAGTAAAACTGAAAAAAAATTGACTTTGATACATTTAATTAAATTCAAATTAACATATATAAGTAATTTCGTTTACATCGAAAGCAGTTTGTATTTTATTTTTGATAACAGAGTTCATTACATGAGTCACGCATCGTCAGGAATCCTTTCATTGTCAAGGTGCTGCAATATAGCTTACGAACGAGTTGTTTATATATAAAAAACTTGCGGTCAACATTAATTTGGCATTCTTAAAGAATAGCACTTTTAAAAAAAATGTTATAATAATGTGTTTAAAATCTATGTGCAACCAGTAACCAGCTAATCTTAGATTGCGTTGATCAATTATGTGGAACATCTTTAGGATTTATTAACGCTTCTGAAGTGTATTTCCCAAAGCGAATAAAATCTACAATTTACCGAGAAATCATTAGAAATATTTTCAATCTAAAATATTTTCAATTTACTTTTCATTAAAAATTGACTTTTATACATTTAATTAAATTCAATTCACTTTTCAGGAAAACTGAAAAATTGAATTTTATACATCGAAAGCAGTTTGTATCTTTATTTTTTGATAATAACCGAATGAGTCACGCATTGTCGGAATTTTTTCTTTGTTAATCTAAAATGCGGTAACAAAACCACGATAGCTCTGTGGTAGAGAGAAATGGACTGTATATAAAATTTAGTGATAATTTAACAAACAAGATATAATTAATGTTTTTAATCAGTTCAAACGTTTACTAGAAGCACTTACCTGTTGATCACGAAGCCGTGCCAATGAAAAAAACGATGTAACATCTACTCTGCTTTTGCGGGTGTAGCGAAGCACATTTCTGTCATGCGGTTCTGAAAAAAAGAGGTTCTTTAAATTAGGAGTTCTACGTAAACATGCAAACCAGCTATGCCGACTGTTCGAACGACAAATCGATTCTCTATTGCGTCGTGGATTTCCAGTCACTAACTGTTTGCACATGCGGAATAACACAAAGTTTTATCATTCGCGGCACTTGTTGGCGTGTAATTGTAGTAAACATGGAAATTTACTCTAACAAATTTAAATATTCCGAGGCGGACGTAAATAATCAACAAACTCAATAGAATATAAAATGTAGCTATAAGTTATTTACAATATAAACGGAACATACCGCCCAATGCAAGGCATTTTAAAGAAAAAATTATTATAAGGTGGGGGGGGGGCGGAATGACCCAGCGAAAAAAACGAAAAAAAAAAAATACAAAAGGACAAAAGAAAAAAAGAACTCTTTTTTAAAAAGGATCCAGAATGAATGGCTTCAAGCTCGATAGCAAAATAAGATTGTTGGGGATACGCAAGCAAAGGAATCAAAGCATTGTGCAACTCAGAGGATGACAAAGTTCCGGAGTACCTTTCGAGTGGGTGACGTAGATTATGAGGAAAACAGAGAATCCATGCAACAATGCGAGTAATAAATGGAAAGGAAAACTGATTTTCTAGAATTGATGGAATCCAAGAGGATGTTACGACAGCGGATAAAACAATAGAGCGTTGTTCAGGAATATCTGAAGGCGGAATATATGGACTGTAGTTTTCGAAAGACCGATACAAGGTTGGTAAGGCCGCCCACCATAAAAAACATTGGCACAAGTCGGTAGGGAGTAAACCACGTGACGCGACATCGGCAGGATTGTCGGTGGAGGGGATGTGATGCCAAGCGGCGCAAGACGTGTTTTTCTGAATGTAAGCAACACGATCGGCGACGAAAGTCTTCCAACGTTGCGGCGGGGAACGAATCCACGAAAGTACTACCATCGAGTCAGACCAACAGTAAATTTTATAAGGTTCGAATCAAAGGTTTAAAGGACAAAGATTAATAATTTGGATGCCAGTGTGACGGCCACCAATTCGAGACGGGGTAAAGAGATTGTACAAAGGGGTGCAACCTTAGACTTAGCGCACACTAAGCGAACCTCAACGGCGGAAGGAGTAACAAAGCGAAAATAAACAACGGCACAGTAGCCACGTTCGAAAGCGTCAGCAAAGCAGTGAACTTCGCACGTAGTAAACTGTGGCGGGATAATCAAGCAGGGTAAAGCGAAATCCGAAAGAAGCGGTAACTCATGCGAGTATCTCTCCCACAAACGGAAGAGGTCAGGGGAAGGGGGAGCTTCCCATTCTAATTTTAATGATCATAAACGTTGAATTAAGTGTTTTACCAAAAAAGTAAGAGGGAATAAAAGTCCCATGGGGTCGAAAATACGGGCTAAGTTAGAAAGTAGGTTGCGTTTGGTACAGCAGGTACTTAGTGGCTGAACTAGAAAACAAAAATTATCTGAAGTGGGATTCCATTGAAAACCTAAAGCTTTTAGGAGTTGAGTATCAGGATCCTCAAAGGAGCGGGGTTGCGCGAATTGCTGCGTAGCGGAAAAATCTTTTAACAATTCGGGATGGTTACTTGACCATTTATGAAGTTCGAAACCACCAAGTTTTAAAAGAGCAATTAGTTGATTACGTAGAGCGAGGGTTGAGTCAATAGAATCTCCACCAATAGCAATGTTATCAATATAAGTATGGTGGCGAAGTGCAAAAGCGGCTAACGGATAAAAATTTCCTTCTTCCACGGCTAACTGCTGAAGTGTGCGTATGGCAAGAAAGGGAGCACAATTGATTCTATACGTAACGGTATTTAATTTAAAATCCTGAATGGGCTCCTCAGGGAAGAAGCGCCACACAATTCGTTGATAGTCACACTGAGAGGGATTTACAAGAATTTATCTGTACATTTGACGAATATCGGCAGTAACAACATAAGGATGTAAATTGTAACAAAATTACGGTAATATCAGTTGCAACTTCGGCCCAACAAACAAGTGATCGTTTAAAAACGATTGAGACAGAGTTTTAGCAGAAGCGTTGAAAACAACTTGTAATTTCGTACTTAGGCTTTCTGGTTTCACAACGCAATGATGCGGGATGTAATAAGAAAAGTCCGAATGAGACTCAATAACAACAGATTGCATATGTTGAGAATCAGGATATTCACGTATGAACGAAACGTATTGTTCGTAAATACGAGGTTGCTTGAGTAGACGATTTTCTAAAGAAACAAATCGTTGTAAGGCAAGATCACGACTACCTGGAAAAAATGGTTCCTGATCTCTAAACGGCAAAGAGACGACATAGCAACCTTGTTCATTGCGGCGAAACGTTTCGACAAAATGTTTTTCAACAAGAGTTTCTTCAGGCGTGAAAGATTGAGCGGCGGGCACAGCTTTGACTTCCCGGAATTGAGCGACAATATCTTCCAATGGGGAAGTAGAATCTGTCATACAAAACAAGCTAGTTATTTCAGAAGCGGGCGAGGAAGGTATGTTTCCCATTAAAACATATCCGAAGATGGTATTAATAGCAACAGGTTGATCGCTATCACCCTGGATGCGACCGTCTAATAACACTTGGGGGAAAATATCCGCGCCAAGTAAGAAATGGGTCCAGATTGAGCAAAGAGCGGATCAGCTAGCTTGAGGTTAGCCAGATGATTAAAATGTTGTATAGAAATATTATAAGTAGGTAAATTTTCACAAATTTGGGGAAGTACTACAGCTTGAAAATTAATAATTGGTGAAGAAACACCCATTGGTTTGAGCGAAACGGCGACAGTGCCATGTTGAACAGCAGAGCGCATGGAACCTAAACCATTAAGGGTAAGAGAACGTGGAGTAATACGAAAACCTAAACGTTTCACACTACTTTGCGAAATAAAAGAAGTCATGCTGCCCGAATTTAGTTAACCGCAAAATTGTTGCAAAAAACCAGATATATCAGCAATTTCCACTTGAACGGTTGAAAGTAAAACAACTGAAGGTTTAGCTAAAGAATTAAATAAAACGACATTCGAAGTTGACGGACCACTACAGCCAAACGAAGTCGATGATTCCTCAGAGGCACGAGGTGCGGACGGCATGTAGCGGTCTTGAATAGCGGGAGTAGTGCGAGGTGATACGTTAGAAGCGGCGGTCTCCGGGCTCAAGCGAGCTTGGCTACTAACAGCGAAAGCGCGTTTAGACAAAACGCGATCGAAGTGCAATAACGAATGATGACGTTGATTGCATTGGTGGCATGAAAAGTAGACCGGCATCTATTTAAAATGTGAGAATTGCAAAAGCAATTAATACAAAGATGTTGGTTTTTTGCAAAGTTGTAGCGATCTTGCGACGAAAGTTTAACGAAATCATTACAGCAATAAAGATTGTGATCTTGTTTGCAAAGCGGACATGTATTAACATTAGGTTTTGTCTGTACTAACATGGAAACGGCGGAGCGAGGCTTAGACGGGTTGCTGGAATGAATAACTTTGTTTAAATCAGTTTTATGATTTAACGAGAAAATCGATAAGGATGTTGTAATATGGCTTACGGATGAGTTGTTTATATATATAAAAAAATTTGTGGTTTTGCAATTTACAACTTTAATTTTAAATATGGTATAATAATGTATTTAAAATCTATGGGAAACCAGTAACCAGCTAATCTTAGATTGCGTTAATCAATTATAATTGCTTTCAGGGTTGGGAATACCATTCATGCTGACTGAGTGTGTTTATTTATTATTCTGAGGATGTCAGCATTGAATTTCTTGCCGAATACATTTATTTTATTTTTCTGCGGACGTCAGCATTAAATTTCTACATGACTGGGTTTATTAAATTTTCTGCAGATTTCATATTTCTACAATTGTTATCTAGACAATACCTTAGCATTAAAATTCTTGCAGACATGAATTGAATTTTCAACTGTTCTTGTTGTTTAACAACTTTATATACTCAAGATATGTGTATGATAATCGCTCAATCTTTATTGTCAAGCTGTAGTTGTGTTCTGTAAAACAAATCAAAAATGAAAACTTTTTTTAAAATTGCCCTTGTCAGGAAAGAATAATGAAGTGCTGAAAAAATCATTGGCTCCGTGAGCAGATTCACCAATTGCAACGTACGACCTGATGACACCAATACACAGTATGTATTCATTGGCTTAATATTGATTTAATTTTCTTAATGCATTTACTTGATTTAATCTTCATCTGCATTTTTTTTAGTGAACAAGAAAAAGAACAACCAGAAACGACCGCGCGTCAAAGATGAAGAAGACAGCCCTCACAGAACCGATAAGGTAATATTTTACCGCTCAGAGTTGGAATGAGTTAGAACTGTTCTTTACATTTGGGATGCTTTTTCATTTGGAAAACGAAGATATAAACAACTTAGGTGAATTATAGTACGTTTATTCTATATATATATATATATATATATATATATATATATATATATATATATATGTAGTAGTTTTAAAGGGTTAAATTTAGGAATAAACAAGGTAATTTCAAACACCCTGTATAGAGGAAACAACCAGAATTTAAAATGCAAAATTTATTTCATTTAGTGAATTTAAAGTAACAAGTATTAACAAAATTTTACAAGTAGTGATTAAAATTTAGTTAGGTTCGTAAAGAAAATAAATTGTAGAAGCCAATGCAAATTATTAATTAATTTAATTGAGTTTAGTTGAAAGGGTTGTTACGTCTAATGCGCATAAAAGCTTGAAAAATCGATAATACCAGGTGAAACGCTTTGCTAACAAACGAACAGCCGTTGAATATAAAATACCTTGAAACGTAAACTCCTAGAAATGTTGTTTTAAAACGTTTGTTAATTGAACACTTGCATGTTTTCGAAATGTCATGTTCCCCTTATTTGTGTAGATAAAAGACAGTATTTGAGGTATATCGGGTAAACAGTCGAACGGTTTGTATAAATGCTAACTAAAAGTTTCCTAAAAGCGCAGAAGGGATGGACAATCAGTGATATGCTTTGGAATGAGACAAGCATAATAGCAGTTCATTTCGAAACGCACGTATTCAGTCCACATGGGTTAGTTTGAAATGCGGACAGTAATATCGATATCTACCACTCAAACAAGGTTAGAAGGAAACATAGAATATGCATAAGAGAGGAATAGCGTTAATACAGGCGGGGTTTCAAGACGTCACTGAATATCTCATTGGTCTATATAGTTAGTTGTAAAACAGACAAACACGGGAATATTGAATGCGGGGTTTTCGGAAAAGATAATAACGACGAGTTAAATTTCGAAGATTTCGAAAACGGTTGAACCAAAATTTGAAAAAGTATTATTTTAAATGAAGGATTTTGCGTGAAGAGGGGCCAAGAGGTGGCATTTCAAAGTGTATAAATACTATAAGAAAATTAATAGGGCTCTCTTAGTATTTTCATCGCTTCAGACCACGTACAGAAATTTACCACGAGCTTGTAAGTATATAAAAATATATTAAATTAAATAGTACAGTGTTGGCCTCATAATTTGATACGCGGATAGTGTCGAGTCTAAATTTTATTGAGGTGCAACATATATTTTTTTAACAAGCTCGTGAAATGACGTAATGTAACGTAAATTAAATTAAGCAACTATAAAAGAAGTGTAATATACGTGGATTTGAATTTGGATGCATCATGAATGCAGAGCAGGCAGCACAACTTAGAGGGTGTTCATCTACAAATAGCTGGAGGCGGCGAGCAGAGCAAAACCACGTAACCGAGAGCGAAACAACTTAACGACATCGTCAACGGAGTAGGGATCTTCAAGAAATTCCAGGTAACGCTTTAGAATTTGTTGTTCTTATAAACTATGAAAATTGTTGTGGTGTGTGAGAGTGAACTATGAAGGTATTTTGCATTATTGTGCGTATTGAAAATAATACGTATAACTAACTTTTGTTATGGTATTTAAATATAAATCTAAAGGTGTATATAAAGCTTAGTAACGTTCCTCAGGAATTTAAATTTTTTTATTGTTAAGAGTACATGGGTTTTTTTGTGTTTGCAGTAAGCGTATGCAAAGCATACATTAATCATAAAAAAACTGGGTTATCATGAGCTCACCATACTCCAGAGTGTCCTAATTAAAATTAATTATAAATAAAGAAAGAAAAATAAGGTATTATTCAGGGCCCATTTACTCCGGTTACATTCAATGTGTTTGATATTTCAAGTTAAAATTCTGGACTTTAAAAAATTAGAATTTATTGAGGTCTAACTTGAGCATCGAAATGTAAATAATCTTAAAGTTTTATTTGTAAATACTAATAAATAAATAGTGTATGATTGTTGTATTATTTTGTAGTTTTATTGAGAGTGTGCGTGAACGATAAAGAGTATTGATAGTGAATCTAGGTATCCAAGAGGGGGCCCAACTGAGCTAGCCAGGGAGCTGTGAAAGCAATTAAGGTGATGAAGAGAGGAATCTGGGTAAGAAATTATATTTTTTTGAAAATTTATCTATTGTGTGAAATTTATGACGATTTTTGGGTAAATAAAATTTTCGAATATTTTTGTTACTGAGGCTCAATTTAGAGCTATATGTATAGATATATATATATATATATATATATATATATATATATGCTGTGTACCCTATAAATAATCGTCCTTTACGAATTGGGCGTCATAAAATTGCCGTGTAACCTCTCTAAATTATATATATATATATATATATATATATATATATATATATATATTGTAACGTATAAAAAGGGGGAAGAAATAGAATACAACAAAAACCACAAAATACAGATTTACCAGAAGTTGAATAAAGATAAAACCAGTACATGTAAACAGGTACGTTAAAAAATGTAATACTTATCCTTAAGGCTGAATATAAACTGTAATAGTCCACCGTTGTACCTATCAGACAAGCTACAGAATTTTGGAAGCAATTTTTGTGATTTTAGTCAAGTTTTATGTTTGTTTATTTTATTTGTATTAGTTTATAAGTATTTCATGCTTATATAATTTCTTAAAGTAAAGTTTAGAATAGTTTCACAACGAAAAGTTACTCTAAAGAGTGTGTAGAAAGTTTTTTAACTGTCAAAGAAATGGACCATTGATATTGTGAGAGTAGATAGGCTGAAAACGGACTCTAATCTAAGGTGGATAACAATAAAAATTTGTATATAGTTGGCATCGGGTGGATGAAAATAAGTACCTAGGTGATTTATAATTTGTTTATTGATAATAAAAAATTTTGTAAAATAAAATTAGATGCATAAAAAAGTGGTTCCTGAGTTTTATTCAACTTTTGTACTAGTAAAATAGAAAAAGCTATTAAATCTAACGCATCAAAAGATATAAATAAAAAGCGTATCAAATATAATAATTATGAGCAAGGCAAAGTGAATGATTCAGAATCCAGCAGGGCATCTATAAAAGCAGAGTGTGATTTTGGATACCAGGTGCAGTGGAATTTAACTACCGCATGGATGCGAAATTTGGAGTAATAAAAGTATTATAAAGTATCCAGTTTTGTTTATAGTTAAAATTTATATCATACTTGTACATATACCAAAACTAGTTTTAAAGTGATTTTGTTTAGGTTATGGTAGTTAATTGGACAAGGACTAAAAAATCCTGTAGGCAGTCTGAGGAATTGAAGGTATTAGTATTTAATCTAAACAGTAGGCCTTCATAAAAGGACTAAATATTTACACCTACAAAAGTAGCTGTTTACAAATTTTTCTTTATCTAAGTTATTGGAAATTTGATAAGAGCCAATAGCTGTCAATTTTGTAACCGACTTGTCGGAATTCGAGATAGGTCAGTGTCTCTGGGGGCACGAGGTGGAGAAACCAAAACCGTCTGACACTGAACCCTGGTTAGACAGTTTCGGAAATAAATAAATCTTATCTTGAGATTATAAGAATCCATGCTGATTGAGTCTATGACGGGCGCATCTGTAGATAATTTTTAAACTGTTACAAAAATTTTAGCAACTGATAAATACGTAATTCTTCATACGATATAACAGTTTAAAATTGTATAAAGTAAATCTCCAATATTTTCAAGAAGAATAAACAAAAAATAGCAATTTGAAGTACAAATAAGGCACATAATTTTGTGTTCAAATAACTAGTTTTCGTAAATTAAGCTTAACAACAAATAATATAAAAAAGGGGGAAAATTTATATATGGTACAACCAACGTGGAGCAACGAAAGAATTTAGATTGGAACTTGGCGCATTTGTAATCTAAAAAGGGACTGTTTGTTTTCCGAAAAGCAGGTCGTAGGTGTACATTAGGTGAAAGGAAATTTTGAGAGATTTGAACTTTAAGTGGGGCCCGTAGTTTTGACAGTAGTTTGATTTTAGTGACAGTTATAAATATGACAGACGGACAAAGATTGTCTACACGATCGGGTAAGCCATATGGTCTAGATACTGACGTAGGGGTGACAGCAGTGGCAGACAGACAAGAAGATGTAGACACGCATGCGGAACCAGAGGTCACTATCGCAAACGTAAAAAGTTAAAAGTGGGAGACGGTACATAAAAATGACAATGAAATTCCGGATATTATGACATTTTTAATAAATTTCCAAACACGAATGGAAAAATCGCAGGAAGACTTGAAGGAAAGAATGGAGAAAATGGACACTAGGGTTGAAGAGATTAAAGCAACAATGCATGCGAGCTTTGCGTCATTTCGGTTAGAAGTCCAGAAAGAGATTGATGATAGAATTGAAACGGTAGAAGGGAACATGATTGCAGGGATGACAAATTTGCAGAGAGATTTAGATAACGTTGACGGAAAACACAGTGACAATTATAGAAAGTTAGACGAAAATATTAACATTAACAAACAAAACAACTTGACAGCACGGAACGAGATTTTAGAACAAATAAGACTGAGTTGGGACGAAACTAATTTGCTAAAACAAAATGCAACGACGTTAGCAGAACGCATGGACGAGAGAATATCTGGAGTCGATGCCTACGTAAAACAGATTAGAGACAAAATTAATGATTTTGAATGTGGACGAAAGGGACAAGAACAAATACAGTATCGATTCGGGAAAGAAATGCTACCAAAATTCTACGGTAAAAGATTCGAACAACCAATGACATTTATGGACAAACTCGATGAGATAGTAGAAGGCGAGCCGGAACGTATTACGTTACAAATCATAAACGCGACACTATTTGAAAATACGGAAAATGGAATAGCATAGTTAAAAAACAATATCACACGTACGCCAAATTAAAAAAACTATTCATCGACCAATACTGGAGTAACTCACATCAAACGCATGTACGTACAAACTTGACGACCGGACATTACACTATAGTACAAGGGTCGCGGGAAGACTATGTCATTGACAGATACAATCAGGCACAGCACCTGACATCTAAAATGAGGGAAGACGAGATTATACAACTACTATCAAGACATATGGAATTCGAAATCACAAGGGCTGTTGCAATACAGAACATTAAAACGTTACGGGACTTTTTAGAGATTATGCGAAACTATGACATGGCGAAATCGTACGAAACTAAGTGCAGAGGAAATAAGAGCGACGATAGAAATGGGGACAGAAACTACCGTAACCGCTGGGATGACAACAGGAACTTCAGAAACGGAAATAACTACCACCGAACTGAGAACATGTGGGAAGGACAAAGATAGCACCGGGGACCGCAAGTGAACGGAAACAATATATGGCATAAGAATGAAAACAGGGGTTTTTACAACAGGGGTGACTATGGTGGTCGACAACAGACCCGGTTATTGTTGTGCCCAAACCTAACAAAGTAGATTTAAGGATTTGTTTGGACGCGAGGCGTTTAAACCTAATTACCAAACCACAATATGAACAACCACAGGGACTTGATAATTTACTGTACAAAGTTCATGAAATGAAATATTTTAGTAAATTAGATTTGAAAAATTCATTTTGGTTAATTCCACTACATGAGGACTGTCAAAAACACACAGGTTTTAGTATACAGGAAGAAATTTATCAATATAGAGTAGTTCCTTTCGGCCTTTCTACCAGTTTGGCGGCGCTAGTTAGAGCAATGCAGATACTGCTAAATGAGTTTGAGAATTTTGCACACACTATGTCGATGACATCTTGATTTCTCTAAAAACGAGGGAGAACACATGAGGCACTTGCGAAAGGTCATTCAGAGACTTGACGAAGGTGGTTTGAAGTTAAATGTTGGAAAATGTGAATTCTTTAAGAATAAAGTGGGATATTTAGGCTTTTTGATCAGTAACGAAGGTATAAAAATTTGTGACAAAAAATTAGATGAATTGAAGAAGCTAGAGCCGCCGAGAAATTTAAAAGGTTTACGTGGATTTTTAGGGGTGCTCAATTACTATAAACGGTTTATGCCAAAATACTCCGAGTTATGTGTACCACTGTTAGAACTACTGAAGAAAAATGTAAGATGGAAATGGACCGAGCAGAGGGAACAAGCTTTTCAAGAATTAAAAAGAGCGTTTTATCAAGAACTATCGTTGAGATACTCGAATTTTAAGGACAAATTTATTTTAAGAACCGACGCGTCCAACTTTGCAATAGGAGCAGAGCTAGTTCAGAAGGGCAAAGAGGTGCCAATTTGCTTTATCTCACGTGTTTTGAAAGATTGTGAAAAGAGGTATTCTACGGCTGAGAAGGATATGTTGGCGATCGTTTATTCTGTTAAGAAATTAAGGTTCTATTTGCTAGGAAATAAATTTTTGATCGAGTCAGACAATGCGGTAGTAACGTTTTTGAAAAAGAAAGAATTTTTGAACAGTAGGTTGTATAGGTGGGCTCTGGTGCTGCAAGAATATGAATTCGAAATAAAGCATAAACCGGGGAAAGAGAATGTAACTGCGGATTATCTAAGTAGAAAAGAACAGGGGTATATGCATGAAAAAAAGAACGGATATTTAGTGGCGTTGCAGGAGTTTGAAGACGAGGAAAGATGGTCGAATGCGAGGTTTATTGTTATGCAGAGACATGAGGAAATGCGAGCAGTAAAAGACCTGTTAATAAGGGAAAATGGAAACGAATTTCGATACTTCGGCTAGCTCTGCTCACTGCGTCCTCCTAAATACTCACCACAGCTTCTGATTCTTCCAACAACCTTTGTAGTTAGTAATAAAAAAAAATTAAAACTATTTCGACAAAAAAACCCTTTTATTCTGCTAACATACAAGACCAATTCTCATCATTTCAATTTACAGTTAATATTCACGTTAAAACATTTCGTACTACTATTCAATGACAAAACATCAATCTACAATCCCCATAATTTTTATATACCTGAACATTTCATATTTTATTAAAAGTAGATGGGCCTATTCTCTACCCTTAATTTACTTCCCCGGTCTATGTTGAGCTCAGTATAAACCTTGTTATTTCCTGTGCATAAAATTTTGCATTTTCAAATTATACCAATGACCCGTTTACTTCTTACATTGGTAACATATTATTCACGTATTTACACCCTCAGATTAATAATGGAAAATTGTCCTTTACATGTGTCCATAAAATTAAATTTTCGTTTATAAAAATTTCCACCAAAAAAATAATAACCAAATCACTCATCAATCAAAATAACTAAGCACCAGCACAACAGTTTTATAAACAAAAATCGTTACCTGGATTGTTCTTTCAGATTACCACCTCCATAGATGACTTTTCACCAGACTGCTCTTGCCTGCATTATTCCATCTTACTCGATCATCCAAATCATTACCAATCTGCAAACGTCTTCCATCAGACTGCACGTACAATAACCAAACCACACTTCTTCGTCCAGTTAATGATGTCACCAGCATTCTCGTTCAAAATATAAATGCTTGTACTTACGTAGCATCCAGCTTTTAATTATTATAATTTATTTTAATTCAGCCCGTTAATTACACTGCATCCACTTGTGCGTTATAAACACTGGTAATAACTTTTGACGGACTGCACTGTACGCGGTATTAAAAGCTAGGATGTTCATCGAGAAGGCAGATGATAAGAGCGAAATATAAAAGCGAACAATAAGAGAGCGAATCTAACTTCAACCTTCCTTATATATTCTAAGCCCCACTTAGTTTGCACGTATTTTCGTTACCCATTCTTTGAAAACAACAAACTGCCACTCAATTCTAAAGATTTTTCGTACAAACATCTAACGAACTTTCAAAAACCGAGAACTCGTTCACTCCACATCGCTTTTACCACGAAAAGCTACGTACGTTTTATAACCGCTTACATTTACCGTGAATTTTGTCCTCTCATATTCCCCCAAACAAATCCAATGCACGCCCCTATGTGCGCGTCTACATTGTTATTGCAGTCCTGCTTTTATAACAACTTTTCCTATCTTTGTCTTTCTTATTATCCCACTATAACCATGTTGTTTATGGTTAAAGCTCCCTTCCTATTTGAAAATCGACATCGTGTAACACAAACCTGTTGCATCTGCGCCTTTCTATTAACCTATACAAATATACTTGTTTACCACGCGCTTGAAAGATGTTTGTCATTTGCCCAGCTGTTATCTTCATCTCACTTTGTTTCGTCCTAAAGATTCTCTGTCTCTTAGTCCTATCGATCTGTTTTTAAAATAGTCGTCTGTTATTATAAACCTTGAGTCTGTCCGTTATAATAATACTCCGAATTGTTGTTTCAACGTTTCTAGTCTTAATAGGAATTATTTGTTTACCCAAACCTTTATTCCTTGAAAACTTTGAGTGCTTTAGCTTGTTTGTACTCTCCTACCTCGTAGCTTTTCTACGAATGCTTTAATTTACAATTTTTAAATAAGTGTACGTTGTTTAACTTGACGTATACAAATTAAACTTACATAATAACATGTAATTTTGTCCCAAATTGACGCTTTTCAAATAAATTATTGATTTTTACGTACAGGGTCATTAAATAAATAAACGCTTGTACTATTTACCCATGTTTACGCTTACCCGTACACAGTAATATATATATATATATATATATACATATATGTATATATATATATATATATATATATATATATGTATATATACATCAGTAGATATAATAGGTTTGTTCTGGGCCACTTCGATCCTCCTCGATCGATCCCCCACCCTTCCGCCAAAGCCCCACCCCCTGTGATCTGATTGGTCGTTGGCTCCGCCCAAGTCCCACTCCCTGTTTTCTAATTGGTCTGTAGCCCCGCCCCAACAACCTGATTGGTTGAAGACTCCGCCCATTTCCCTACCACTTTTTAGACGTCAAACCCCCACCTTTACTTTGACGTCACATTGCATAACTCCGCCTCCTGACGTAGCAATTGTCACTTTTGCCACATCCGCCATTTTCAAGTATGTCACAATTTTTACTCACTCCCTCAGAAAATATTTCCGGACCATTTAACGAGAAGGTTATAATAGGTAAAGGAAGTCGGTCCTGTATCCTCCACCACCACCAAATAGTTTTATTCGACTAACCATTGCATCTTTCGAGATAAACTTATCTTGTTTGGTATCAATTAATATTAGATTTTTCTCAACTACCCAAATCTCTAGGAATTTTTCAGATAGCATCATCCCCCAGAGAGCTACCCCAATTTTAAGATTTTTTTACCGCTAACATTCTGAACCAAATAGTTTTCTTCGGCTAGCCATTGCATCTTTCGAGATAAACCTACCTTGTTTGGTATCAATTAATATTAGAATTTTCTCAGCTACCCGAATCTATAGAAATTTTTTAGATTACGCCATTCCCCAGAGAGCTATTCTCATTTTTAGATTTTTTGCTGGTAGTGATTTTTTGGCCGTCCGCATAAATTTTTAACCATGCGGGACATTAAATTAGTCTAGAATTTATGTAGAATCCGAATCTGCAAACATTTAAAATAGGACCATCCCTTACAAAGTTACACACATATCTTTTAGCGTCACCGATCGATCCCCACCCTGCCTAGCCCCGCCCCAACAATCTGATTGGTCGATGGCTCCGCCCACCCCTGTTTTCTGATTGGTCGATGGGTTTGCCCAAGCCCCACCCCCTGTTTTCTGATTGGTCTGTAGCCCCGCCCCAACCACCTGATTGGTTGATGACTCCGCTATTTACTCTACCACTTTTCGATCCCCCACCCTGTTCCTTCTGGCACACTTTGATCATCACTTGATCGATCCCCCACCCTGCTCCTTCTGGTACACTTCGATCCCCCCACCCTGCTTACTAGTTGGCGGTTGTTGAGGGGGCGTACCTTATGACAATTCTTATGACTCATTTGCATTATTTATTATGTTATCAGCTTTGCGGGTGCTCCATTCGGCATTTTGCAGACTAGAAATTTTTTTTAAAAATTTCAAATCGAGTTAACATATGCCCTGGGGTTACTAAAAATCACCTCAAAATAACATAACATTGGTGTGGGGAATCAGAATTGTAAAAGGTAATTGTTTCAGTTCTCTGGAATCGGTGATTGAGCACAGAAATAAAAATACGCTGCAATGTATATGGAAATAAAAATTTACTAGAAAATCTATACACAGTAGTGATAAATTCTTTCTATGTATCTACATTTACAATAATATTATCATTGCACACGTTTTTAGGCTAAACATGTATATACATTGTGACCCCCAAAACCTTCTCTACATCCATTACCACCGACGAATACGAGAGGGCTCAGTAGGTATGGCGCGACTTTGGTATCAGCACGCTCGAGGAATATAGCGAGCTCTATTTGCAGACAGATGTACTGTTGTTGGCAGACGTCTTCGAGAACTTTTGCACCCTGCTCCTTCTAGCATACTTCGATCGATCCCCCACCCTGCCTACTAGTTGGCGGTTGTCTTCGTCACATACATCTTAAATTTAGTAAAACAATTTTCTTATTATTTTGCTGGGCGCATCAATTAGTGAAATTTTTATTTTGATATCTAGCGCCCTTTTGGAATTCATCCTATATCTTGAAAACGGGTGTAAATATTTAAATTTAGCAAAGACAATTTTCTTATTAATTTCACATAGTAATCAATTAGTGAAATCTTCATTTTAATATCTAGTGCCCCTTTGGACTTCATCCCGTATCTTGAAAACAGGTGGAAATATTTAAATTTGGTAAAGATAATTATATTCATATTAAGTATGACGCATTAATTACCAGTAACCTTGAGTACAAAATAATATTTCTCCAATAGTTGATAAAATGATAGTATTAAATTAATCTAAAACACACTTGTTATATTCTCCTATACGAAGTAATTGTAAATTAGTAATTTTGTTAATATCTGATAAAGATGCATGAATGGATAAGTATAACACCACCACAGATACTTTAGTTATCACATTACTATTAAATATGGCATTGTCTCAAACTGAGTAATACACAATTCTTGGAAAACGTATTTCCATATATAGAAATAACTATTTACCCAATAAACAATAACAGTTAAATTTTTTATAATTACAAATGAATCGGTATATTTACTTATATGAAGTATATTGTAAAATTTGCGGTATTCACGTTTCTCGATATCATCTCTGTTATATGCAACCCGATACTGGAAAGTCAAAAACAACGAATGTCAACTTTATTTTCTATGACTTAGAAAGGATGTAAGAAAAGATTCTAGCTAAAGGTGATTACCTACACGAACCCAACTTATGTGTATTAGCAAGTAGGTGTTACGTAATGTGTAGATGAAAACATTTTATACTTTTGCCAGAATTGTGGATACAGACAAGTGATTTACAAGGAAAATGTTATAATTAACTTCATGAAGTACATTTTAGCAGCAAAACAAAAATTCAAACGAGTTGTGGTAATAGCTCATAATGGACAGGCAGGCATTTGATCATCAGTTCTGCCTAAATTACATAATAACCGAATCACAGCGAACAAGAGCGTGCACTAACCGACATGTGGGTAATCGATGAGGTGTTAAAAGGAATCGAAAAGGGTTACAAGATAATAAAGATTTACGAGGTTTGGTCTTATCAGGTAGATCAATTTGAGAAAGCTAAAAAAAAGTTGGCAGTTTTTTTTCGAGAAATGATGGACAAATTTCTAAAAATAAAGCAGTAGGCTTTGGGTTGGTCAGCAAGTTGTTCTTCACAGCCAGAGAGGGATAAATATATTAGCGATTTTTTAAACAACGAAGGTATTCGGCTAGAGTATGCTGAAATTCTAAACAACCCTGGTTTGCGATCACTAACTAAACTTATACTGAATTCGTTTTGGGGAAAACTAAGCCAAAGAGAAAATCAACCTAAAACAAATATTGTCAGCAATCCAAAAGAGTTTTTTTCGAATGCTATCAAATCTAAGCATTACTATAAATCATGTATTGCCGATTAACGAAAATACTGTTATTTTAATTGGCAATATAGAGAAGAAGCCTGTGTTGTACAGGCTACCGTAAATGTTGTAATAGCAGTTTTTATAACCGCTTTGAGAGCATCAAGAAGATGGTTTTAATCCCATCGCGGTCTTTATTTATAGTTTTAAAAAGTATCAGAAGATCAGAGGAGTACGAAGTAGTGACAAGAACTAAGAGCAAAATGTACAAACCAAATTCTACAAAACGTAAATTTTTTTCGATAACCACACTTCACAGCCACTTGGATATAAAAAACTTTAAAACTCGTCATAATTTGTGAATATTTGTGGAAATTTGCATTTTTATAAACATTTTATGCAATTACGTATAATTGTATTTAGAAATTAATATTAATAGGTGTAATCGTATACAAGTATTATTTTTGGTTCGAATGTATTTAAATCTTCCAGTTTAATAATTTCCACTTATAGAAAATGCGTTCACATGTAGTTAGTTTATGCTCCACGTTCTCCACATGATAGTTTACTGACTGTATATTTCCTAAAGATTGTATTAATAAATGTACGTACAGTTATCTGTATCGTATAACTACTGGAACAACATTATTTTCTGCAAAATGTACTTTTATTTTTAAAATGTTGTACAATAATGACCATACATATGTAATTTCTGTTAGATTAAATAATAAAATATACGAGTACCGATCTGCAAGTGTATGCGTTTAAAACAGGTTTACCGCTCAGTTATCATCGAAACTGCAAGCCGGTGTTGGTAAACCGGTATCGATAGAGCCGCTTTTGGTAACACAGGATTTTGGTAAAATCGGTTTTCACTAAAACCTGTTTTGGTAGAATCGGCATTGGTAAATCGATTATGACAAAAGATTAAATAATAAAATATACGAGTACCGATCTGCAAGTGTATGTGTTTAAAACAGGTTTACCGCTCAGTTATTATCAACACTGCAAGCCGGTGTTGGTAAACCGGTATCGATAGAACCGGTTTTGCTAACACCGGATTTTGGTAAAATCGGTTTTCACTAAAACCTGTTTTGGTAGAATCGGTATTGGTAAATCGATTCTGACAAAAGATTAAATAATAAAATATATGAGTACCGATCTGCAAGTGTATGTGTTTAAAACAGGTTTACCGCTCAGTTATCATCAAAACTGCAAGCCGGTGTTGGTAAACCGGTATCGGTAGAACCGGTTTTGGTAACACCGGATTTTGGTAAAATCGGTTTTCAGTAAAACCTGTTTTGGTAAAATCGGCATTGGTAAATCGATTCTGACAAAAGATTAAATAATAAAATATACGAGTACCGATCTGTAAGTGTATGTGTTTAAAACAGGTTTACCGCTCAGTTATCATCGAAACTGCAAACCGGTGTTGGTAAACCGGTATCGATAGAACCGGTTTTGGTAACACCGGATTTTGGTAAAATCGGTTTTCACTAAAACCTGTTTTAGTAAAATCGGCATTGGTAAATCGATTCTGACAAAGCGGTTTTATTAACCGAAAGCCGGTTCTGGTAAAACCCGCTTCGGTAAAAACCGGTTAAAATTATTTTAGTGAAATTGGTTTTGTAAAATCGGTTTTTAATAATATCAGTCCTGATAAACCGATTTTGGTAGGTATACAAACCACTTTTTGGTAAAATTGGTTATGTTGTAATCGATTTTGAAACAAAATTTTATTTTGACGGATACTGTATTAATGATGAGGGGGAGCTTCCAATCTTCTTAGGCCTGCAGGGATCAACTGAACTGCTCTAGGTTGAACTTATACAAGAATATCATCACGCTAAAGTTGCTAGGTTCAACCTCCAGACACGAAGATTCAATCAATTATCTTTCTTTTTTCGGACTGTGTTACAGGCCACGCGTTTAGACACGACAATCTTGACTTTACTACGCCGCTTATCGCAGCTTGTCACTTCAAACGTTGATAGCAAAGTGATCAAATTGACAACTCGACGGAGCATAGTAACGAATCTTAGACCACAAAGGTAAAGGAGTCTATATTCTATTATTAATTTTACTGAACGGAAATTTACAAATTATATATTTTATATTATTGCTGTTTTATTTTATATTAAAGAACGAAGTGTAACTAGAAAAAAAAATACGTTACAACTGTGTATAGATTGTCTAATAAATTTTAATATCCATATATATTGCAGCTTATTTTTGTTTCTGTGCTCAATCACCGATCCCAGAGAACGGAAACAATTACCCTTTACAGTTTTAATTACCCATACCTATGCCATATAATTTTGAGTTGATTTTTAATAACCCCATCGGGTAGCTGAGAAAATTCTAGTATTAGTTGATACCAAATCAGGTACATGTATCTCGAAAGATGAGCTAAACAAGATAGAAAGTATGGTATGACATTAAAAGCGAGTAGTGATACGGTGGCGGTATGCTCGCTAGAAGATATGTGTGCAACTTTGTAAGGGGTGGTCCTATTTTAAATCTGTTTGCAGATTTGGATTCTGCATAAAATTCTAGACTAATTTGATGTCCCGCATGGTTAAAAATTTATGCGGACGGCCAAAAAATCACTACCAGCAAAAAATTAAAAAATGAAAGTAGCTCTCTGGGAAATGGCGCAATCTAAAAAATTCCTATAGATTTGGGTAGCTAAAAAAATTCTAATATTAATTGATACCAAACAAGGTAGGTTTATCTGGAAAGATGCAATGGCTAGTGGTAGCGACGGGCAACCATCCTTACATTGTTGAAAGAAGAAGGGGTTGCTTGCGCTAAGAACAAGGCAGTTGCGGTTTGACCATGCTCGGATTAGCACGTTCATTATAACGGCGGGTCGTGGTTATATTGCTCTCACATAAAAATTTGTATTATAAATTCATTTATCGATGCACATATGTTGTGTTGCACGGTAATGTTTATATTCAATTTATTCAATCGTTTTAATAAACATACAGTCCACAATTATCGAATTATTTTTCAAGCTTTTTTATTTAATTAAGCACAACTCAAATATGGTGAAATACGAGCCTATGGAGTTGCTAAATTGAGTGATAAGAATTCGTGTTTATCATATTTATTGGTCCTATTCGTGCTATCGGATGCGTAGTGAATTGTTACGTTTTTTTAAATGATTGTTTAAAGTCGGATGTGGTATTAATTTTCGCCATATTATAAACAATCCGATTGAGCATTCAAAATATTATTGGAAAGAATTTTAAGTGTTTTATTATGGTTAAATGATTCTTTAATCGGTGTTGTTAAAACGTGTTTTAAATTAAAAATAGTGCAGTGCGAATTTGTATTGATTTAATTCCAGATGGTCATATCTATACAAATTTGTATAAAGTTTTTACTGATTAATTCCGAACGGTCATATCAGTGGAACTAACGTTTTAACTTGAATTGTGTATGCAAGGAATTAAAAGCATTCATTTCTTTGTTGTCTGTGCGGTAAATAAGCATAGACAAAAGGCACCTGCACGTCGTTATATTGGAGGCGAGCAGAGACCTTGGTATAGTATACAGCTGTATTCGCCTGGAGATAAGAAAGGTAGGCCAAACAAGCAATTATATTTTAACGTGTTGGTTCTGGAATTTCCGTTTTATAACAAAACTACTAATAGTTGGGTTTTGTACGAACTGCAAGTATATTTACTTATTACATACTGGTAGCAAGAAACGTTAGGTTACTCATTGCAATTAAAATTGTGTGAGTGAAAAATTTATATTTATCATCATGACAAAGGGTAAAAAAACTTTGTTAGGTGAACGTTCATTTTTGAAGAACAACATAACTAGGGCGAATATTTACGTCTTAGAGGCGGAAGCGATGTCTATTGCGGAATTAGATTTTGAAGAAATAAATATTAAATTCGAGCTTATTAAAAGTAGTTTTGATGAGTTTATGCATGTTTGTTGTCAGTTGCAAGAATTTGAAGTAGAAGATAATTTTGATGAAGCAGAGGTGGTTGAAAAATTGTATACAACGACTTACGCTAAGTTTAAAAGATTGTTGAAATTGCAGGGCAGGTCTGAGGGATCTTCTAGTGATGGCACAAATAATGTTGTCAAAGGAAATAGTAAATTGGAAGCCTTACAATTACCTATATTTTCGGGACAAATTCAAGGTTTTAAATCGTTTTTTGAGCTTTTCATAACTCTTATTGATAAAAATCCAAATTTGGAAAATATCGAAAGATTAATGTATTTACGCAAACATCTAAGGGATGAGCCATTGCGGTTAATTTCTGCGTTGCCCGTGGAAAATAATTCTTATACTACGGCACTGAATATTTTGCAAAAAAGGTATAAGGATGATTATTTGATTATTGATTGTCATATCAAAGATTTAATGGAATTATCAATTGCAAATTGTAATGACTCGGGTATGTTATGGGACTTTGTAGCCAGAATAAGGCAAACTGTAGCTTATCTAAAAAATTTAGGGGAATCAATTTGGGATGCTATGATAGTTCATCTTATACTTTCCAAGCTAGACATTTATAGCAATCGAGCTTATCAAAATGAGAGAAAACCTAATTCTAAGGCTAATTTGGAAGAACTTTTAGAATTTTTGGATAGGAGGGCTTTGAATTCGGAATTAACTAAATCAAGTGTAAAACTTCAAAATAATAGTAAAACAATTAATAAGCAAACACATTTTAAACCTGTAACTAACACTATTACTGCTG